>OX103944.1:42418887-42839837 GCA_944470405.2 Schistosoma mattheei
TGTGATTACCACCACTCTGGATAATAAATCAGTATTACCAGGGTAGGTTAAGGGTAAGGACAAATTGTTTTGAACACATAATGGGGGTTTCAATTTATTATTTCTGAAATTATAATATAATTCAATCGAATTCTTGTTAAGAAATATTCACATTATAAAAGTAATATACTATGTAATTTTCAATTATATTTTAATAGAAATAATATAAACTTAATAAGTATATTTTAATCAGAATGAGTTTTGTGGAGATTTTAGTGAATTTCACAGGTTGAAATCATGAGTCAGTTGAAGCTAGTGAAATTTACTAAAATCTCCATAAAACTCATTCTGATAATAATCAACTGCTCACTAGTGACTGACTTCAAGAGATACTCATGGAGTTCTAGTGAGAAGTCGTTACCGATGGATTTCAACCAGGTCTGTTGTGAGATATCAGCTCACTGAAGACATTGGTGTTCGATGGCGCAACTTCGTGGATTGGTTGAAGTTAGACATAAACACCGTGGGATGCCGGCCAGCTCAGTGGTCTAATGGTTAAGTGTTCGCGCGCGAAGCCAGTAGGTCCTGGGTTCGAATCCCGCAGGGGGGGTTCGTTGATGCGCACTGCTGAGGAGTCCTATACTTTAATCGTTTAAAGATCCCGTCATATTAAAAGAGTAGTATTTGAACGAAGAATATTCTTTTCGATAAATTCTCTTCAGGTTCTACAATTATCTCATATCCAAATTAATAATCCAAAAAATGGCCAGGTTAAAGGCAAAGTACATTGTTTAAAGCATGTGAATTTAGGATTGTGATAAACAAAATACAATAAAATTGTTCATGTTAATATGATTCATATAGAATGTTAACTTGAATCTACGTATATGTTAAGTGAGATTTAAGATCAATGATCAGAATAAATATGTATTATTATTATTATTATTATTATTATTATTGTTATTATTCGTACTATTGGTTAAATATCATTAATCTCCCCTACACATGATTCATTCACTTCGCATTCAACCCTTCGTATTACGTCTTACTTATTTGATCGAATTGTAATTGCACTATTATTTCTGTCTCACCCTATTTGACCCATATTTATTCTGATCATGGATCTTAAAATTTCATTTAACATATACGCAGATTCAAGTTAACATTCTATATGAATCATATTAACATGAACAATTTTATTGTATTTGTTTATCACAATCCTAAATTCACATGCTTTAAACAATGTACTTTGCCCTTAACCTGGCCATTTTTGGATTATTAATTTGGATATGAGATAATTGTAGAACCTGAAGAGAATTTATCGAAAAAGAATATTCTTCGTTTAAATATTAGTCTTTTGATAAGTATATTCTAGAATAACACTATATTAACTCAACATTGATCACATTCCTTACCATTTTGTTTTTATTATTTCTGTCAGATATTTTGAAATTTCAATTATTCTTTTATTGTTGTTGTTTGTTTGCTCGTTTTTCTAGCTGATATCAAATAGAAGTGTAAGTTTTTGACAGTTCCTTTCATTTTATTTAATATGATGTTTACAAAATGGGAAATTGATTACGTATTATTCACAGTGTTATTGTAACATAGTTATTTGATATTATTATTATTATTATTACTTTCTTTTTTTTTCATTGTTTCTCGTTCTTTCTTTCTTTCCCTTTTTTGTTTTTTTTTTGTAAATAAAATATTGATAAGTTGTAAATGTTTCATAGATATTGCATGGTAGTAACGAGTTGATCTAACTTGTTGAAATCATGAGTCAATTGAAGCTAGACCACCATAGAAAAACTGGAAGCACTGGACAGCTGTTTCATTCTGGTATGGCACTCCTCAGCAGTGCGCATCCACGATCCCGCACCCCATGAGATCCAAACCCAGGACCTATCAGTCTCGTGCCAGGCGCTTAACCAACTAGACCACTGAGCTGGCCGGCATCCCACGGTGTTTATGTCTAACTTCAACCAGTCCACGAAGTTGCACCACCGTACATCATTGTCTTCAGTGAGCTGATATCTCACAACAGACCTGGTTGAAATCCATTGGTAACGACTTCTCACTAGAACTCCATGAGTATCTCTTGAAGTCAGTCACTAGTGAGCAGTTGATTATTATTATCAGAATGGGTTGATCTTAATTTCGTTTTACAAATTTATTAAAAGTGATATAATTTACAATACAAAAAAAAAACAAAAACATAATAATAGTAATAATTAGATCAGAAATATGACAGGATTCATTACGATTGGATAATGTGGTTTATGTTGAGTATAATACATTCTACCAACATATATGGGATTACAAACCAATTCATTCTTAATGATAGTATGATCAAACTCTGAACTACTACTATTCACATTACTACTACTCCTACCACTACTAAAAAGTAATAATCTTCCGTTACTCTTTATTGGTTGACATTAAGTGACCGGCCTATATGATTCCCTACCACCCCTTTTAAAAAAATTGTGGGGTGTGAATGAAAAATTTAGGTATCGTTGATTGGTGGACTTGTTTTGCAAGTGTGTGCTCAAGTGATAATGAACAAACATTGTGTTATCTTTAATAATTTTTTGATTGGTCGTAAACGGTTCATCTTTGTAATCTGATTAGTTGAAATCGAAATCGCATCTGGAGCTGTGATTGGATGTCAGAATTTTCATTTTTGACATTTGAAATTTAATGATAATGAATAATCCTTTTTGTGTAATCTTAGTCTTGAAAAAAATTAGACTTTTGAAGAAAAAGACACCAACTTAATTGCATTACCGTGCAATCCTACTGTTAGTGAATGTGTATTGGGATCAATTTTTGTTTTCCGATCAAGTATACCTTGAATTGAAGTCGTTAATTATCTGAACACGAATAATTATATGTATCTCAGTAAAAGAAAGTTTTTGGGAAAAAGCCACCGAAAACCGGTTTGAATATTTGATAATAAGGATTACTGAATGAGGTCAGTAGTCAAATATTTAATACCAAATTAATAAACAAATTATCACCAAAGTGTGTGCACAGGTTTTTTTGTAACACATGGTGTGTAAGGGAAAAAGAAATCAACATATCAATAAATCATTATGATAACTTACTGGTTGCAATATGTATAATTCAGGTGAAGCAATCATAGACCATCATTTAATGAACTGACTTAGACAGTATATGAAAGTAGTAATAAATTTTCCGAAATAGACACTTAATATTTAGTAAACGATTATTTTGTAAATGGTCATTCATAATGAGAATTAGACAACGTTAGATTTCAATGCGGTTAATTTGGAAATCCATTGAAACACGGTTCATTATTTTCACTTGTAAATTATTTGTAGTTCTGTATTTTAAAATTAATTTTTTGGTTGTAATAAAAACTAGTGTGTGTTTAATCAGTCATGTGTGAATATTGTTAACCGCCGTAATATGAAACCTGAATTATCTAGACATTATGAATGTAACCATTTTTGACAAGCATTTGAAATATCAGTTTCATGAAGTGTAAATGAACAAGCCTACGTCGTCTGACTGACTCAACAAATATCTATCGACTTTAAACGTATAAATATGAATAAGGTCAACTGTATCAATGAACATTTACAATGTTATTATTATTTAATTTCCTTATTATTATTATTATTATTATTATTATTATTATTATTATGTCAATTGACAAGATTCAATTCTCCTACTGTGTATTTCATTGACACCAATTTTTTTGCATTTTCAATTTTCCTATATGCTTAGTCACTTATTGTGACTGAACACTTTACTGCAAATCATCCCGATCTTTAGTGAATGACCTTTTTAATTTGTAAACATATATATCGTTACAGATGTAAACGTTAACCATTGTTAACACATTACATTGTCAAGTTCATTAATGCCATGCCTTATTTTTGGACTTTATAAAATATTAAAATTATGGACTAATAACTGTATAGTGTGATGATGAAGTTAATGAAAACGATTGTTTGCTAAATTATTTTTATTTTTGAATATTTTAAGGGAATTTTTAACTGGTACAATGTGATTGTACCAGTAATAAATAGTTGAAGAGGTGTGCAAATGAATACGGTGATATAATCAGTAGTTATGAATAACAATGGAGGCTTAGTTTACGATCAGACGTACTTCTTACGTACGCATAGTTCTGGTTTCAGGAACTTTTAATATAAAACAAGAATATGAAATTCTTGTTTTTTGTATTCATGAAACAGCTAATATTCGCATTTCTTTTTACACTTACTATATGACCTTTTATCACATGAATCATTTCAACGATGATGGTTTCAACTTGTTTTCTAATGTCATTATTTTATTCCTAAATAAGTTAATTTTCTCAATTTTGGTTACTTCTCTATGAGCTTTAATCACATTCATCTTTGTAATAATATTCACTAATAAATGTCATCATAAATTTATTGACCTAACGACATCATTACGATTTTCACTATTTTAAAATATTCCTATTAAAATGTACTCAAAATGTACTATTATTAGATAGATTTCAAATGTGTTACTAAAACATGAACGGTAATCACATTATTTTAAATATAAAATTACTAGATTAGTCTTTATTAGATGACAAAATCTTGTCTAAGTTTTCTTAACCTTCATATCTAATAAACGTTAGAAACAAGTTTACGAATACATGAGCGACAATCGCTTTTCCATTATTAATCTCTAAGGGATATCTAAATTCATGAGACATTAATAGGTGCTTAATCACTTGACCTTTGCCGCGGAAAAGTAGTAGATAAAAAATAATGGAAATCAAATTGTGGGTGGCCCTGAAAAGGGCCTTTACTCGTTCTCGCGGTCGGACGTCGTCACTATTAGTTTGTAATGGCGCCACGAAACACTTACCCTCTTTATCACATTCCGAACAAGGTGTACGCGACACAGAATATGGTGTGCATCCGGATACACCTGCGTAATAGCAGCAGCAATTGCAGGTGAATCATCGGTCACAATGCCTACCAGTTGTCGACTGTTGGTACACCGTTGGAAAAAATGCAGGAAGGCAGAAATTAATGTTGACGTTTCGCGACTTAAAAAGGCAATGCACATGGGTATTGCTTTAAAATTCATATCCAGGGCAACGACTTGATATAAATGGACGTTCTCGTTATTCGTTTTGTACGTCCCGTCAAAACCAATTACGTCACAAAAGTGACCGGCCAAATTCATTTGTTCAGCAGTCATGAAGAAGAAATACGATAGACAGTTCTCATCGTCCAATTCGTATTCGCAAAGCCCACCCAAGGATGTTATGTGAGCTTTCAATTTCCCGTAATCACCTATAGTGTACATTATAAATTGGCAAATTCCGTACCAGGAAGGTTCGCGTGTGAGAACACTTTGTACCGCATATTGCAGACATCTTGAGCGGTCAGACATTTGCCATAAGATTGGTAAGCAAAATTCTTTATGTGGAATGCAGCGGTACCGGAAATCAGCAGCGGTCTCACAGTTTCAAACTCCCCATCCGTTAACCTGCGCACCCATGAATTACCCTGGTACCTCAGGGAATTGCACTCGTGATTGTGATGTACATTCCCACGTACAACAGTCCAATAGCCGTCTATAATCTTACAAAACATAAATGCTGGACATTGGGTGTTCATAGAAGCCCTTCGTTCAAAAAATTATAAAACAATTTACCAAATTACCTCCTCCGTCTAATACGTTGTGACGAACCGCTAGATCTTATACGCCCATTTCGCCAACACACAAATTTAATGTAGGATTTTTGATCTCTGCCAATATGCGAATCTCTCACTACATAATGACTGTAAGTCGATCTTTCAAAATTTGTGATAGTGGTCTTTAACGCTTCAACCGATGGAAACGCAACCAGAAACAAGGTAGTCAAAAAGACTTCCTCCATTTCCGTTACGTGAGAAACACCAGCGCTTGTACTCGGCACGTTACTCTGCTCCATAATGACGATTGAGATTGTGCTTCGTCGACAAGTACTGATAATTTATAACAATTTTCAAGACATAACTAACCAATTAAATCTAATTTTTGAAACTAGCCATTTCATTGGACGAAACACGGGATGAAAAATATTGTAATTTTGGGGTGGAAAATTTTTTTTATGGGGTGGGGTTTTTTTTTTAAAAAAAATGGCCGGTCGGACAATATTATTCTTACATCTCCCTTCCTCTATCTCTCTCTTATATATTATACTACACAACTCTGTGATTCATATACAAATGTACATTACGAATGTAAATATAACGAGGAAATAAAAACAAACAAAGAAACATTATGACCTTACGTCATATGTCTGAACTAATGAATGTCTAATCAACGAGCCATGGTAACATACGATATATATGTTACTGTGGCTCGTTGATTAGACATTCATCAGTTGAGAGTTAGGAAAATAGGGGAAAAAAAAGATAATAAATGGTATATTTCCATACTTATATAAATTTATGCTTCTGAATTATGATTTATCATAAAGTCACCATTCAGTAATGGTTCATTAATATTGAATGAACTAATGAAAAGATTAACAACATTATACTAAAAGCTTAATTCATTATTGACACTGTAATAATAAAGAAAAAAACACTATCAACGAACCTAATTAAAAATATATTTCATGTAACGATGTCTAATTAGATCATTAGTCAACTGTTTAAGACAAACAAACACTGTATATTGTAATGTCAATTCCAGGGTTGTCTTATTGACATAAGTTAGGGATAGATCTCCCGGAGTTATAATGATCTGTCGAGGTGATCAGTTTGGAAGTGATGCAGTGTTGAATGTATGGTGTGATATGAATATCACAAATTAACGAAAGTAGAAGAGATAAACCACTGGATTTCAACATAATAGATTAGAAATATCAAGCTAGCTATCAGTACCAATAAAGAAAAATAATATTAGTATAAACTGAAGTCTCCGACCACTTATTTCTGACATTCACAACATTTTAACCTGTTAACACCTATTTATTTATTTATTTAAACACATAAACATTGGTACAAGAGGGCACCAGATACATATGCGCCACACAAATTATTCGGTTTGTATGAGGGCAAGTGGTTTGCTTAGGGGGCCACAACTGGAGCCTTCGACCTACAAGGCAGAGGAGCAACGTCACAAGATGCAGTCTAATGGTAGCCGGTCATCAACAAGTGGTTCATACTCCATTTGTTCCCTCAGGATACTGGAGTCCATATGCACCATTGGTTTGGAATCAGGGTTTTCCAACTCTCCTAGGTGGATCCTTCATATCCGCCAACCCGGTTAAAGCGCCAGACATTCGCTTTTCGTCCTCTTAATTTCATACACAACACCCGTGTTGTAAGAATGCAGTGAGTACAACTTCCCTGTCAGTGGTTGTATGTGATATGATGAAAGAAAAGTCAATTTCTGATTGATTTACTCATTATGAGTTTTGTTCAAGATTATTTCCGTTTTGATTCAATGTAATGATTACTCAATGTGGCATTCGGTTTTCTTTTCTCGTATGATATTTTATTCTGTATAATATGCGATAATCTTGTATTCCATTGACATGAAGTATGCTCAGTATGTGATTTGTTATATATGTGATTTCATCCTAATTAATAATCAAAATGGGTGTATGAATCAATATATAAATGAGTGTATTTTCTACTAGAGTTGTCGTCATCGTCGTGTTTTTGAGTTAATAAATCATCACTTATACGAGTCTTGTGTTCTTACTTTCGCGTCGTAGGAATTGCAGAGGTCCATCGTTCCGAGTATAAGTAATAAGCGTCTCCAACATAACAATCAGCGACGACCAGATACAAAAAAGTAGCATTAAAAGAGTCAAGACAATAAACATTCAAACGACAAATTATAACACTATGCACGTGGCCACTTGAGAGCATTTGGAGAAAGGTAGCTGACTCTCCCCACTCTCGGCCGTACCAGGGCATTTGGGGGCAATTAACACCTATACGTATAATGTAACGAAGATGGAGGGAAGTGTTCAAATTATTATGGTCATAAAAATCTGAGAAATTTTATAATAATAATAATAATAAATTATTCAATATCTACATGAATCATCACTCATCAGTTGAAGTACAGGACTTTCACTTAATATTGCCTAAAAACAGGTAGCGAAATGAAGAATTGGTGATTATTCATTTTTCTTTAATAAATAACTGTCCATACTATTCATATGAATATAATGAACCATAGTAAAATTATTATGCCTTGGTGACAAATATCCCTTCATTGCATCTTAAAACAATTTCTTTTTAACTCTTTCTTGGATTTATTGCGTCATTCAGTTTATTTCAACTATCCTCCAAATTATTCATCTGTGTCGGGTAGAAACAGGGATACTACCCCTAACTCAGGGTCTGAAAAGTCGGAAAAATGAAATTTTCGCAAATGCGATAAAAACGATCTTGGTGGTCTAATTATAGTGTTCCGACATCAGACAATGGGTTTTAAGCGTTATTTAAGCCCTAACGCTTCAGGCTGGGCTATTGCGCTTACTAAACTATAAATGTGTTGTATGCAGTATAAGCTATATGGCTATATAGAGCTGAAGGTCTCATATGAGGCTGGAGGTTCGCCATTGTTATTGTGGACGGTTCGGCATTGCTTTGGCAAGTTTTGCTGACTGTTCATGCAAAAATTGGTTTGCTGGTTAACCGATTTCATTCATGCTGGTGGTTGCTTTTCAGTGTTCCCGAGGGCCATTGTCATTGGGACATTGTAAGGCATGCCGCCATTGCTAATATTAACGAGTTTGACTGTCGTGTAAGCGGAATAGGTCAACTTTGGCCTGTTCGTGCTGTGCATAATTGAGTAACGCGACCATTGATCGGAATAACTATACATGTGATGTGAGTGTGTATATGAATGGTGCAAATGGTCCACCAGGGTGCTTGGTACCTGTGTGGTTGCGCCACAGGATTGAGCTGTACTATTCAGATTGTAGCGTTAAAGCCTGTACGGTGTCTGGTTCCTCTGCTAAACGGGGTTTAGCTGTACTGTTTGGGCTTTTACGTGAAAGCCTGGATGGTGTCTGGTTCTCCTGAAAACCAATGTAAAATTACCCTGGCCCACAAGGGTATATTATATGTATTATATATCCTCCAAATTAATAATCTGTGTCGGGTAGAAACAGGTGTCTACATCAGTAAAGTGGAAGATGGTCGCGCAACTTCGTGGATTGGTTAAGGTTAGACATTAACACCGTTGGATGCCGGCCAGCCCACAGGTCCAGTAGGTCAAGCGTTGGCGTGCGAGACTGAAGGCCCTGGGTTCGAATCTCACGAGCGGGATCGTGGACGCGCACTGCTGAGGGGTCCCACAATAGGACGAGTTGACCGTCCAGTGCTTCCAGGTTTTCAATGGTGGTCTAACATCAATCGGTTCATGATCACAATCAAAAGCTTAACAATCTCCACAACCACTAAACTGATAATCTTATTTTAACTGAGCTTTACTCATTTTATTCCTATCAGCATTTACTCATTATATAATCACTTGTTTCTGGCCGTTTGAACTGTTGTCACAATCAGTGTTGTAGAATGGTCTTTTACATAAGGTATGTATATTTACAATATTCGATCTATTAAATTTATTTACACCCTTGCTATACTATACGAATATGTCTTCGATATAACTTCCGACAAAACCCTCTCATGTAAGTAATTTAAACCTATGATGTAATTATGATGTTTTAAATATCACAGGTTGTAAGCAGCTGATGAAAACCTACGAAATAGAAATGAATTCATGCTATTCTACTAGAAACTTTGTTCTTTCTCTTTTCAAGATTATTGTAGTTAAAATGTGTTATAACATGTAGCCTATGTGCCGTGTAATGTATAACGTGATGATAACACCAAATGGAGAGCAGTCAATTATCGATCGAATCAGTGACACATTAAACCCGTACGACCAGTCTACAGTACTTGTCGATCCTGCTTCCTATCTAGCCCAGCCACTTAACTTCACAAAATCAATCTCAGCCTCTACAACATCAATCATTTATTTCAAAAATACGGGATTTATATACTAATCAAACCGACCACAACGTACGAATAAAATAGGAAACCACATTTGTACAAGAATTAGCCAAATGTGACTGTGAATGAGGGAGTTAGTAATTAATAGACAGGGCATAATTCAACAATGATAAATCGTATAATAATAGTTCATAGGTTAAAATAAGGCTCATAATAGGAGGGCATATTTATAAACTGGCATAACAACAGAACATGTGATCATGTTTATTAACTTTAACATCAACTAGAAGTTCTTGGTCCATACATTTTATGATAGAGGTATTCATCAGAAAGTCTTGCATAATTCCATTTCAAATTTCTTCCAGTAGTAATAACTCTTAAGATTTTGGCTGAAATTAATTTTTATAAATGTCGATGAAATGTAAAGTAACGAAATGTCAAACTGTAGTGCACGGGAACACTAGTTGGGACAACCATATGTAGTACAACACAAAATACAAAATCTCATAAAAAAATTTGAAAACCATACAGTAAATACTTTATTTGCAAAGTATAAATCGATTCTCTCAGATATGACTGTTCCTTCATTTCTTCAGCAATCATTCTTTGTTCTCGTTCCCTGTTATTTGATCTTCCTAACCTTCTGCCACCAAGTATTTCACTTTCGATTGATGATACATACTACTTATATGTCGACGTCAGTAGCACACATGGCAAACTGATATTTTTTACTTTGCTAGATGGTAATAACTACGTGTCACTTTGCGTAATCTATCCAGTAATTGTTTCTGATTGGTCGTTTGCTCGTTTGATGTGTAATGAATGGTCACCAAGTACTAATTAATGTTATCTTGTTATACATAACAATAGCCAAGTTACTTGATGCATCGTATTCAACTGTGGTGTATGCTACTGATATCGACAGATATTAGTTGTATGTATCATCAATCGAAAGTGAAATGTCTGGAGATAGAAGGTTAAGAAGTTCGAAGAGAAGAGAATAAGAACAGAGCAAGATTGGTGCGGAAACGAAGAACAGTCATGTCTGAGACGACTGATTGGCATTTTGCAAATGAAGTATCTACTGCATGGTTCTTAGATTTTACTAAGAGATTTTGTAATTTTGTGTTCAAATACATTTGGTTGTCTCCAGCTGTGTTCTCTTAGGATTTCTACAATCCCAACAGATTTCTCCACTGATAAACGATACTCGGTCAGTCAGTCAGTCAGCTACGATACTGATATACATAAGTTCAAATTTTTGAGAAACAATCAATCCTCTTGACTTTGCAAATATGCTTATGTACGTGAAAACATTCCCAATACAGGAGAATCGGAAAACATGGATTTACGAACACCTTATAAATGATTCTTAGAAAAAAACGACAGTGATGGCTAGCGGTGACAGCACAGTTCAACGTAGATAATAATAGAGGAAACTGAGAATTTTAAACAAATTATCTTGTGAAGATTGTCATGTAGCCTACCAGAGTATAAATCACGATGAACAACTGATTGCCTTTAACTAACAAGGTCAGGATTAATATTGAATGACTACAAAGCTATTCATTTCGGGGAGTTGCTTGTCACTCGATATGTTTATTAACAGGTTCTACGCTTAGGTTAATAAATTTCAACCACCCAAATGAAGACAGAGAAACCTAAAGATCTTAGAGATTTTTTAAATGTATAGGACCCAGATAAAATAATAATTGTTTGACAGGGATACAAAAAGTGTAGTCTACTAGCCAAGCAGAAGTCATTAGGAAGTGAACTGATTCTCTCTCTCACAAAAAGTAAGAATAAAGCCTTGAAAATGTGCGAAATAATTAAAACAGTGTCTGACACATTAATTTGCTGTAACTATTCAGCCTGTTAGGTTACCCTGGAATAATCATATTGTCTTTGTCCACCACATTGTGTTAGTGTGTGTCGGAGCTGCATCTAATGATCCCAGAAATAACGTAATCGGATCTAGAACTACTAGATAACCACAAACGAATGTACTGTGTTTGGAATTCGAAATCAAGCTTTCAAAAAGTACAAAGGTATCATTAGTCCATTCAAACACTACAGATTCTTAGTTCTTACTATAATTCAAATACTCCTAATCATCATATATGTGTAAATAAAATTGGTGTAAAATTAGTAAGTCAATTATGGATAATAAAAGTGTTTCTAGGCATTGAATGGACCATGTGAAATAAAGTAATACCAGTAGTAATTGAATAAACTCACAGTTACGAGAGAGAGAGAGAGAGGGAGAGATAAATAAAGCGAGAATAACAATTATGAATTTAACATCGATTAAATGAAATTAAAACATTAATAGTTTTAGGTTCAGTAAACACAAGGATAAGATATACTTTGTTTGCACACTAAGTTCATGTTTCATTTCATGGTTGGTATGAGCTTCTACTGTTTTTAAGAGGCTGAACAAGAATTCTTTGCAGATTTGGATGAATTCTATAAATAACCTAAAATAATTATGTGAAGAAAGATGAATGTTTAAGGACAAAACTCTTAAACACTTTCCTCTTAACCTTGTAGAAACAATATGAACAGTTTTCTCATATTCATATTAAATACATTTACTAACTATGGACAATATACTTTCCTTTACAAGATACCATGAACTGGTAAATGTACAACAAGGCGACCAAATGAAGCAGTTTGACATCCACATATATAGAAAACACATTTTCGCTAGGGAGTCTAGAATATTCTCTGTGGAAAACCGACTATTCAATGAATAGACAGTGTAGTCATTTTCAATTCTAGATTAATATAGGGACGTTTCTTTATATCTTCCCATTCCAAACTTCTTTCATGTCCTTCCCTACGCAAAGCCTTATAAATGTTTTCCGTCGTACTTCTGAGAAGAATAAGTTAATTCTTGACGCACTCCAAAGCACAGGTTTTACGTGTTCATTAACACACATACTGAGGTACCGCCTTCGGTAAATTGGAACCTACATGCTTATGTGCACGACGCCCCTTCTGATAACTATAGCAACTATTGTTATAAGTTCATATGATATCCGGACAATGTGAAAGTCCAGTCAAATAGCTGCAAAAATGAATAGAAACAACCTAATGGTGCTTGAGAGAAGTGAATGCATTCGCCTTCCACCTACAAAGTTACAGGTTTGAATCCTACTCCACCTCATTCCCTTCCTTTAGGCAAACAGGTAGTATTGTTAATCCACATTCGAGTAGCAAAGCTCAAAGCCACCTGTATATATCTGTGATTGGCGAATGAATCCATCTAAAACTACATTCTAACTAGCCTTGTTAATCTGAACACACTAATTTGAAACTCGATGAGAATTTATCATGAAATTAAAATTCTTCATGAGCATAAAATAATTCCTATCTGCTAACTTCTGAAGCGGAAAACTATCAATTTTACACGTTTCTTTCCAATCCAGTATAGATCAAAGCATAACACTGTTCATTCTTCCGAAAACAACTCTTCACAATGAGGAATAACGGAAATAGTGAACAATCAGTCTGGAAATTAATCATCCCATTTATGACTCATTAGGAAACTACAATCATCTTAAATCATAAAAAAACTGATTTCTTTGTAAGCGTATTATTATAAACGTGTTCATATCAATTCAAAAAGAGCTATTCAAGCGTATTCTACAAAGACATTAGTTGAATATGTACATTGTATTTTATCCACATTTCTGTCTTGTAAATTATGTCCATATACAAGTGAACATTTTCAAACGAAATGATAAACTATGCAATCCCGTTAATATATTTGTGGGTATCTCCTAACTGACCACGAATCAGTACTAAGATTTGTGAGTAATTTTAGTACTTGATTACTTGCTTGGTTAAAATCAAGTGAATACTTTATTATCAATCTTAACTGATTTTAAACTCCACCCGGAACCCTCCCAGATTTACTGCATGTAACTGGTGAACCCAACCAATTCAAGATAGCTTTCAATAATAGGTCCTACACCTTACACGGTCTATCCAGTGAAGAGGAAACTACTATGGCGAACAAATGAAACGGATTAAAGAAGCATTAACTCCAAAATCTCAGGAAGTGTCGGACCACAAGAAGCACTATCATGAAGAAGTGGTCTCTATCGATACTGTGAGAACGATTTGACAAATGAATAGCCAGATAGCAAATAGCAACAGCCGGACACTAGTTTAGAAAGTCAAGGGCAGGTCAAACACGCAGAAGCAAAAAGGCAAGTGAAGAGGAGCATCAGAGCTGATAAGCGGAAATACGTGGAAAACCTAGCAGAGGGAGTAGGACAACGAAGAAGTGTGGAGGGAAACGTAACAAACCAGAGAAACCTGTCAAGATTGTGAATGACAAACAAATAAATCGGACTCAACAGTAACGAAATGGGTGGGTAGAACACTCTAAAGAGCTCTTCGATGGACCAACAGTTGGGAAAATTAGCATGACCATCTGACAAACCAGGAGGAGAAAAACAGAAAATCAAACGGCATACCAGGTGAAGCACTGAATTCGGACATAGAGATAACTATAAATATATTCCACGTTCTTTTCACGAAGGTTTGGGAGCAAGAATAAGGGATAACAGACTGAAGGTGGGGATACCTCACTCAGATACTAAATAAAGACCTCGGTAAGTGTGAGAACTACAGAGACATCACACTACTATCATTGTAAAACAAGGTTCCCAACTAGGTGTTGTTGAACTGGATGAAAGAGTCAGTAGACGCACGACTTCGAGATCAACAAGCTAGACTTCGTAAAGACCGATCATTTCCGACCAAATAGTGACACGACGGGTCATTGTTGAACAATCAATTGAATGGAGCTCAGCACCATACATCAACTCCCTTGTCTACACAATTTATTGTCGAAACTGAACTGGTTATTAAAAGTATAACATAACACTATTTCTTCCAAGTGGTTAGTCAGCGACCCATCTATGTTGATTTAATCAATATAGTTGTATACATAACAAATAGTTCTAGTTAATAGTATACTGGTGAACAAAGAACTAAAATCAAGCGAGAATATGAGTTTTTCAGAAGTGTTAAGAGACAGACGGATAGAGATATTATCAACATAGAGTCTTATGCAGATGTGCGTTAACCTGAACTGCCGTATCTCATCAGCACCATGAGATGAAAACACATCAAACAGTTCATCTCTTAATATCAGTTTATCTTCTGACTTCTCACTTTTTCTTAAGTTTAGTTTACGTAAGGAATATTTAGGCTTGGGTTTTTAAATAAGGAAGTTACTCATATTTTACAGCTTATTAGACTCAGTATACAACTTGATCATACTTAATGTCAAGTCCGATTGTTTTCGGTATTTTAGAATAAATGGATATTATCCAGTAATATATGACCTTTAAAAGTCAGTAGAGTTAACGGAGTATCTTCTAGCTATGTTGTCTACCTGAAATTGGAAAAACATTGCGGATAACTTCATTTGTTTGTAAAAAGACAATTTGAATATAAATGAGCTTAATCTGTAACAGCAACATTCTGAATTTTGTAAAGATAAGTGCTCAGATTCCTAAACATACGAATTCATATTTAACATACTAAGCTCAAACCAGTTAATGATCTTCAATCTAGATTCTACTTTTGGTGTATCTCTTCGAAAAAATTCATCCCTGGTCACTAGAAAATCCATTTTAGACCTAGAATTCCAGGTCGCATTGCTCGACGCTACAATAACAGAGGTTTTGTAGAAATAAAGAAAGTCTGACAAACTGTTTTTCAAAATTCTGTAACCCTATAATTTCAAATGACATACACTACTATCTAGTATTTGCAAGTAGTTAAACTTAGTAAACGAAATGGATTGACCAATATGATGTGGAATGATTCAAACATGCTATATCCCCTCTTGTTGATATTTTAGTAACCGTGATGACAATACGCCTACACCAGATTGTAATGTGTAAACACACCAAGTAGGTTTGATACAGAAATCCGGTAGTATAAAGCTTTCTGATATAAAGAGGAAAGTTATAGTGTATTGGAGTAATCGAATTTGACCTTCTTCAAAACCAATCAGATTTAATTATGTTTCTGTGAAAATTTCTTTCATATAAGCAAGTCATTTTACTAGAAAAAGTCTATTCTACGGAACAGCTGTCTTGTCTTCTGAAATCAATCCAATTGGGGACATAAGTCAATAATCCAATCTCATGAGCAGCCATCACTCTGCCACGTCGTACCACCAGAAATCATATATCGATTGACATGCTTCTTATTTACTTTAACAGTCAAAAACCATCTCATAAACTCACAACCCATGGTATTTCCCTAATGGGTTTGCACCATAAGTCCAAGAAACTCTCAATTACACAACTGATCCAAGAGATATATAACGATAAGTGTAAAAATGTGAGTTGCAATAAGCATAAATTGAACTAATCTTCAATTCGCACAGCTCATAGATGGGTTCCAAGTGAAAACCGGTATAGAGCAAGACTACTCACTTTCGCTTTTCCACTATCTCCTGGTTGTTGGTCGGATTATAAGGAACCCCACATCTCAGGGGAAGCACGGAATACAGTGGACACGTTGGTCGCAACTAGACGACTTGGACTTGTCAGATGACCTACCTCTCCTGTCCCATATACACCAATCAATTCAGGTAGAGACAGCTTCATTTTATTTAAATACACAAAAACATAGGCACAAGAAATCACCAAGTAGATATTAATTTCATTTAATCGATGTTAAATTCATAATTGTTATTCTCGCTTTATTTATCTCTCTCTCTCTCGTACCTGTGAGTTTATTCAATTACTACTGGTATTACTTTATTTCACATGGTCCATTCAATGCCTAGAAACACTTTTATTATCCATAATTGACTTACTAATTTTACACCAATTTTATTTACACATATATGATGATTAGGAGTATTTGAATTATAGTAAGAACTAAGAATCTGTAGTGTTTGAATGGACTAATGATACCTTTGTACTTTTTGAATGCTTGATTTCGAATTCCAAACACAGTACATTCGTTTGTGGTTATCTAGTAGTTCTAGATCCGATTACGTTATTTCTGGGATTCCTAGTTCATACTATAATTCAAATACTTCCGAATATCATAGAATCCCAGAAATAACTTGATCGGACCAAGAACTACTAGATAAGCACGAACGAATGTACTGTGTTTGGAATTCGAAATCAAGCATTCAACAATTACAAAGGAATCATTAGTCCATTCAAACACCACAATATGTCATATAGATGTTACACTCACTTTGATTATTATTATTATCATTTACACAACATCACCCAGTATCCTAGTCTTTCTACCACATTATCCATGCTTATTCATTGTTCATAATTTATCACTGAATTGGTACTTATAATTTCATACGCATAAATATGGTTGTACAGCTTGATAATATACTGGTTGAATGTGATCTGTTCGCTGAATTTCGTTTTCTTAATGTCTATTAGAGAATTGTTAATTTAGTTTGGAAATTTCAAATCGACCATCCTATCTGTACTTCCAAAGTCATTCATTTGTTAGATATATGTTTATTTGATATACAAGCATAGAGATTGTTGCTGACATTTGATCAGATCAACATGTATTGACAATGGTCTATTTGTTTACTAAATTAATAATCAGTCTTCATTTAAGTAAAATTTTATTCAGTTATGAATAGTACTCGTACCATTTACTAACGTCTTAGTCAAGAAATTTAGGCGTACGAAATTATTTGTGGTAAGTCTTGTTAATTTGAACGCTTTGTTCGGCTCCTAAGCTATTCTGGTAACCCGCAATCTAGAACTACACAGCGACCTGAACTCGAGAGAAAAGGCGTGAAATAATCGAAAAACACTTTACTCCAAAGGTTCATTTTTGTACAGAAAAACATGGGTATTTATAGATGTTAACATTTGTTAAATCAACATCATATTTTGGCCAATCCGCTAAAGACATATTATGCTACTGACCAATAGTAGTACGCCACGTTAATATTCTGAAAACCTCCATCATGCTCTGATTGGCTAGGACTCTTCGGCTCCTTTAGGGCCTCTGGCGGCTCCGTTGCAGTTTTCGGAAAGCCGACTCAACAATTTGGTACTGATTACCAATATCATTCTCTCTGCAATAGAAAAATTAGTTTACTGTTCCACATTATATTTCTGTACCTTTTTGATTGACATGTGTCTTCGTCGATGCTCAGTTCGCGGTTGTGTATGAATTGGAAACGAACATAACTTGAAAAAATAATAATGATGCTTTTTATGAAAACGATTTACTAAGCCACACTGAACTTTAACATGAGTAGAAATATTCATCCGTCATTTACTGTTACAATTTCAGTTCAATGACCAAGATTAGTAGAAATCATCTTATAGATGAGATATTTGGTTCATTCTTTTAGTTCTGAAAATAATGTGTTAAGTAGAAATAGTGTGTTTGTGGCTTGAAAAGATCAATGTTCATGAAGAACTCTGCAATGCATTGTTTTAAGATGTAGGTATTAACATTTGTATTTAGGGAGAAAATAGCTTGACATTTAGTGACACCTGGAAACAAATCATTTCGTTTGCTAAAGCTTTATGATACAGTCAGTTCGCTATAGAATCAGCGATAAAGACAGTCAATAACGTTCAACCTGTATTTAGTAAGGGAAATTATCCCTCTCTACGTAGCATTTGAGTTTTAACTGGTACGAATCCGAAGTTGTGGGATTTTTGTCGGCTATATGCTCTTTTAATTGGTAGTTGAGTAGCAGTCGTACAGAAGGACGCTGTACATAATGGTATTTTATGGCTCTTTGATATTTCTGTATTTCGATAGAGTGAGATTTAAAATCTAATTACCAACTTACGGGATCATCAGATGCAGCTCCGACACACACTAACACAATGTGGTGGACAAAGACAATATGATTATTTCAGGGTAACCTAACAGGCTGAATAGTTTCAGCAAACTAATGTGTCAGACACTGTTTTAATTATTTCGCACATTTTCAAGGCTTTATTCTTATTATTTTGTGAGAGAGAATCAGTTCACTTCCTAATGGCTTCTGCTTGGCTAGTAGACTACACTTTTTGTATCCCTGTCAAACAATTATTATTTTATCTGGGTCCTATACATTTAAAAAATCTCTAAGATCTTTAGGTTTCTCTGTCTTCATTTGGGTGGTTGAAATTTATTAACCTAAGCGTAGAACCTGTTAATAAACATATCGAGTGACAAGCAACTCCCCGAAATGAATAGCTTTGTAGTCATTCAATATTAATCCTGACCTTGTTAGTTAAAGGCAATCAGTTGTTCATCGTGATTTATACTCTGGTAGGCTACATGACAATCTTCACAAGATAATTTGTTTAAAATTCTCAGTTTCCTCTATTATTATCTACGTTGAACTGTGCTGTCACCGCTAGCCATCACTGTCGTTTTTTTCTAAGAATCATTTATAAGGTGTTCGTAAATCCATGTTTTCCGATTCTCCTGTATTGGGAATGTTTTCACGTACATAAGCATATTTGCAAAGTCAAGAGGATTGATTGTTTCTCAAAAATTTGAACTTATGTATATCAGTATCGTAGCTGACTGACTGACTGACCGAGTATCGTTTATCAGTGAAGAAATCTGTTGGGATTGTAGAAATCCTAAGAGAACACAGCTGGAGACAACCAAATGTATTTGAACACAAAATTACAAAATCTCTTAGTAAAATCTAAGAACCATGCAGTAGATACTTCATTTGCAAAATGCCAATCAGTCGTCTCAGACATGACTGTTCTTCGTTTCCACACCAATCTTGCTCTGTTCTTATTCTCTTCTCTTCGAACTTCTTAACCTTCTATCTCCAGACATTTCACTTTCGATTGATGATACATACAACTAATATCTGTCGATATCAGTAGCATACACCACAGTTGAATACGATGCATCAAGTAACTTGGCTATTGTTATGTATAACAAGATAACATTAATTAGTACTTGGTGACCATTCATTACATATCAAACGAGCAAACGACCAATCAGAAACAATTACACGCAAAGTGACGTGTAGTTATTACCATCTAGCAAAGTAAAAAATATCAGTTTGCCATGTGTGCTACTGACGTCGACATATAAGTAGTATGTATCATCAATCGAAAGTGAAATACTTGGTGGCAGAAGGTTAGGAAGATCAAATAACAGGGAACGAGAACAAAGAATGACTGCTGAAGAAATGAAGGAACAGTCATATCTGAGAGAATCGATTTATACTTTGCAAATAAAGTATTTACTGTATGGTTTTCAAATTTTTTTATGAGATTTTGTATTTTGTGTTGTACTACATATGGTTGTCCCAACTAGTGTTCCCGTGCACTACAGTTTGACATTTCGTTACTTTACATTTCATCGACATTTATAAAAATTAATTTCAGCCAAAATCTTAAGAGTTATTACTACTAGAAGAAATTTGAAATGGAATTATGCAAGACTTTCTGATGGAATACCTCTATCATAAAATGTATGGACCAAGAACTTCTAGTTGATGTTAAAGTTAATAAACATGATCACATGTTCTGTTGTTATGCCAGTTTATAAATATGCCCTCCTATTATGAGCCTTATTTTAACCTATGAACTATTATTATACGATTTATCATTGTTGAATTATGCCCTGTCTATTAATTACTAACTCCCTCATTCACAGCCACATTTGGCTAATTCTTGTACAAATGTGGTTTCCTATTTTATTCGTACGGTGTGGTCGGTTTGATTCGAAACATTGCTCATATATCATGGGACCATCGAGTAAGTAACACAGTTGTTAGGAAACGGGTACTAGGTAAGGATGGCAAATCAATTGAAGTAGTGAAACTTCATCAGTTGAGATGGCTGGGACACGTGTTACGTATGCCCAACGACCGACTGCCTCGACGTGCTATGTTCAGTGGTATAGGAGTAGGTTGGAAGAAAGCTAGGGGCGGCCAAACCAAAACATGGCACAAGTCCATGAAGTCACTGACAAGTGAACTGAGTCATGTTGGTAGGTGTAGACTACCTGGTTGGGGACCGCGAGATGACAGCAACCGATGGTTAGAGACCCTGAATGACATGGCTCAAAATCGTTTGCAATGGCGCAGGTGCATCCACTCTCTGTGTTCTCCCAAATTCTAATCTTCTGAATTCTTCATGTCCCTTTTTTCCTCTTTCCAAATTTCTTTCACTGGATTATACTCTTTAAATAACATCTCCAAACCCTAATCTTCCCGATTACTGCTTATACTCTTATTACCTCTACCACTACGAGATTTGAATCGACAAGTGCATCTCTGTGCTAATGTGGTGTGGCAACTCGAACTGATGTACGTACGTACGAAGTTCTACGTTGTTACTGACTGACTGACTATTGCAGATGCTGAGATTGATTTTGTGGACTTAAGCGGCTGGGCTAGATAGGAAGCAGGACCGACAAGTACTACTCAATCAAATTGATTTTATGGTTAAAAACAAAAAACTAGAAGTCTAATCTTTTATTCACCCAATCTATAAAATACACTTCAGAATGTCACTCAGTTGCAATAAACATAGAGCATAGCACAAATAAGCGTTGATCCAAGTTGCTTTAATGAGTCAGTACGAGATTAAACCAACAACAAGAATACCAAGTGACTAGAAATAACTAAAGTAACAACGATAGTAAGAAAGACTAAGTATAGAAGAACATAGATCGAAAAAGAATAAAAATGCATACATGAAGGAATACTGGAACTCAAGACCTAGGATATAAGAAAAGAGTGAATGTTTCTGTGCCATTGAGATTGTTTCTGAGACATGTCACCCAACGCCTTCAACCACTGATCGCGGTTACCCTGTAGAACCTAATTAGGTATTCTGTGGCTACCAACACAACCTAGACCAACAGTCAGTGACTTCATGAACTAATGCTGTCTTGGGCTGGTAGAACTTTCTTTCAACATACTCTTACAACAGCAAACACTTCGTGTCGAGATGGATAGTGGAGAGACATAACACATGTCTCAACCGCCTCAGTCCATGAAGATTCACACCTTTACTAACTAATTTGTCATCTTTGTCTAATAATCTATGCTTAATCACATCATTGCACTTTTAACCGTTCCACAATGTGCGAATAATGTCTAGAGTGTACTACAGGAATAAACTGCAAAAGTTAGATCAAATCAACCCAAAAGCGTATAGAACTACATAGGAACCTACGAAAGTTCACTTATTCAGTAATTTAGATTTTCAATGGCACAGACATGAACACAATAAAACAAAATTGTTATTTTAACTGGACAGGAATAAGAAGTTGGTAGAAAATAAACACAGAATAAAATCAAGATACAAGTAATGAATGAATCAACATCAGTGCAACTCATCTTAAACTATATCAATTAGTTTGGAAAACTCCATTTATATCTCGAACACCTCTAACACGTAGTCTGAGAATGTTCGACGCTTGAACCGGGTTGGTGGGTACGGAGGATCCACCTAGTGGAAATGGAAAACCCTGATCCCAAACCAATGGTGCACATGGGTTACGTTATCCTGAGGGAATAAATGGTGCATGGGCCTATTGTTGATCACCGGCTACCATCGGACCGCATGTCCTGAAGTTGCTCCACTGTCTTGTGGATCAGAACTCCGGGGAGTGGCCCCTTAAGAAAATCACCTGTTCCGGTTTGGGCTCCAGGGAATGTACCAGACCACACAACCTAAATGATGATAACAATTGTAAAACCTATTTAAGCTTTAATTCTCATCTTTGCAACTTCTACTTAAAACTACTTATTAATACTCGTTTTTAATTCACATTATATCACCTATCTATTGCTTTATTCACATTTTGTATATTATTTTATTCCCCAACTTATACAGCAGCTTGCCTATAGTGGAAGATATGTCCTATTTAAACAATATCAAGTCACTGATTGGCTGAGAGTTGGATGCTACCACTGAATACAAATTCTAAACCAGGGTTTCTGAAACCATGTATTCCACTTAAACTGGCCTCCTTTAAAGTTAGCACACTAATTCAGATCGGACAACAGACAGGGCTGGCTATATCTTTAGAAAGTAAAGGTGATAGCTTAGAGCTTTAAGATGACCTGGAGAAATTATTTGAATGGTCTAGAATTTGGAAGTTACCGATAAATGCTTCCAAGTGCATAATAATGTAAGTTTGCCACCAAGGTACAGATACATGCATAGTGAAGAGAGTTGAGCTACGCGTTGTCTGGACACAATGACCGAGAAGTTATAGTTAGCCAAAGCTTTAAAACAAATGCACAATGCTGTGCGATAGCCACCAATGGTTTTAGAATCCTATGGTCAATACATAAAGACTTTAACCATGTTGTTGCTAAAGCCTTTTTGACTTTGTATACGTTGTTTGCTAGCCCTGAATCGAGTACTGAATCCAGTCGACCAGCTTCTGTTTAAAGAGACAGTGAGCTGCCTGTCCAAAGAACCGTAAATAAGCTGATTCCCGAAATAGCAAATCTTTTGTATGATGATCGACTGATTAAATTAAACCTACTTCCGTTTTCATATAGAAAAACCAGAAATGACCAGTTTTAAATTACTTTATGGCAAATTTGCATTTGATATTCCTTCATTTTTGTTGTCTTGCAGAACAGAATTTACGAGGGCACTCTATAAAGGTTTAAAAGCCCAGGACAAATTACTTGTTAGCCGGCTACTGATTTTCTCATCAAATCGACGAATGCAGTTTACTACCTCAATACATGATTGAAGCTTCTAAAGAAAGTTGGGTCAGTAGAGAGACTACCATTACGAAGACTAACACAGGCATTTAGCTTCTTGTCGTTCCTAAACTGAAACTGCATAAAACACCAAACAATTTACTAGACTGGATGTCAGTGTCCAGTAAAGGCACCTTTATAGCCGACCAAAAGGCTTTAACAGGCAAACGGACAGATCGGTACTTTATTGCTGAGTTGGAACAAATCCATATCAGCTGTTGTAAAACATTTTGTGAGATAAAAAGTTAACTAAATAGTGGAAAATGAAGTCCACCAACTTACAATCAGGATAACTAAGACAACGGTCTATAATATGTTCAAAGTGGGTACTTACTATGTAGTTAGATAACGCAGAAATGAATAAACTGATAGAATGATAAAATCGAACGCACTATTAAGAGCAAATAAAATTCAAAACAATAACAACTGACTAAAGTTAAGGAGTCAATTTACAAAAGGCTAGTTTGATGACAGATAACTCTATACGCTGAAACTCATACGGAATAAATGGTCTGGTTGACGAATTGAATTACTTTGGTGGTTCCCAAGGTTCAATTTTTGGACGAGTAGTTGAGTAAGGTATGTACTTCTTGTCCTTCTGCAAGGTCAAATTTTCCGAGTGTTCAGCAGACCACTTGTAAACGGTTGGTGGATGAGACACAGGAGTTTCGTCGGTTATGTGGTGTAACCAGCGGTGCCTATTTTTCGATGAAATAGACGAATATAAACAAACCATTCTGGTGGGACTTGAGACCCTTCATAGTCCCAACCAAACCTATTCGAATATCTAACCCAACGATTTCTCCCTGACGTTAATTTATGAATGAAGCTTACCAACGAAGTAATTATTATTTTCATAGTATTTGTTTCCGAAATTGTCAGTTCCAACTAACTTTCCCCATTTCAGTTCGTCAGTCCTATAGTAAAACCTTAAAAGTGAAACCCTTACCTGAATAAAGTTAAGAACGACCCTTTAATCCCACCGTTCTGTCGTATTATTAGTCTTAGGGTGTTTATCTTCTCAACCAAAGACATCTCATTCAGGTGGCGCGGCAACCTTGACGCGCCCAAAGTTCAAATGGTTCAAATGGTTGTGGACGGAATAGAAGAAGCTTTCGCTTAACAGGCTTCCGTGTCTAGTAGCAGGGGATCACCAAATCCTCCAGGCAGGAACCTAGGTATGTTAACAATAAAAGAGGAAAAGAAATTGGTATATTGTGATGCTGTCCTTGGTCCTTAAGAATAGGTCAAGTTGCCTCTTGAAGGACTCCTGAGAAGTCGCTTGGACTAGCTCGGCCGGCAGCGAATTCCAGCTTTTGACAACTCTTAAGGAGTAGAAGTTGTGTCTACATTCCGTCTTGCTATGTTGTGTTTCCAGTTTCTGGGTGTTACCCCTTAGGTTGTTATTCGAACTAAGCTTAAGTAGGTGTTTAAGAGGATGTCCAGAAGTGTTAAGAATACTATAAGCCATTAATAAATCACCTCTAAGACGCCTATATTCTAATGGGTAAAGGTCTAGTGAACGGAGGCGTTCTTCGTAAGGCTTAGATTTGAGTCCTCGAACTGATTTCGTGGCTCGCCGTTGGATACGCTCCAAAGTGACCTTGTCCTTTTGGAGTGAGGGGGGAGTACTATGTTTCCGTACTCTAAATGGGGACGGATGAAACTATTGAAGATTGTGTGGAAAGTTCTTCCGTCAAACTGGCCAAAAATGCGCCTCAACGTTACCAGTGCAAGGTTTGCTCGGAAGGCATTTTTGTCACAGTTAGCGTAAGACTTTAAGTCATGGGGCACCAGGACTCCTAAATCTTTTTCGACTTGGGATACTACTAGAGAGGAGTTTCCTAAGTTGTAACTGTAGTTTGCGACATGTCGCAGATGGACTACTTTACACTTTGAAGTGTTAAAGGTAAGTCCGTTATCGTCTGCCCAACTTTGAAGTCGAGTCAGATCCTCCTGAAGTGCCTGTGTATCGTCTTGGTTGCGTATCTCTCTCCAAAGTTTCACGTCGTCGGCAAAAAGTAATAAATCTGACGTTACCTGTTGAGGAAGATCATTTATGTAGATCAAGAAGAGAAGAGGCCCTAGTACTGAGCCCTGGGGGACCCCACTAGGACATTCCATAGCCTGAGATAAAGTGAAATTAACCCTAACCTTAAAGTGTCGATTTTTTAGGTATGAAGTAAGCCAATCGATTAGGGGTGGTTTGATACCTAGTCGTTTGAGCTTGTTGATAAGACACATGTGGTTAACCTTATCAAAAGCTTTTGAGAAATCAAGGTAAATGACATCAACCTTTCCCTTGCAATCGAGGATGCTTGTCCATCTGTCCACCGCAGTCAGCAGGTTGGTTATACAAGAGTAACCCTTCCTGAAACCATGCTGTTGGGGTGAGAAGAAATTTAAGGACAGTAGATAGTCATTTAAACCGTCGCATATCAGGGACTCCATGAGTTTTGAAGGTAATGACAGAAGAGCCACCGGCCGATAACTTGAAGGTTCATTGCGTCGACCACCTTTGAAAATTGGTGTGATGTGAGCCAACTTCCAATTTTCCGGTAATTTGCCTCGGCTAAGCGAGTGTGAAAACATCACGCTAAGCGGCGTTGCCAGGATTGAGGCTGCCTCCCTCAGTATGGCAGGATGAACCATATCCGGGCCAGGAGAAGTGTCAAGTCTTAAGTGCTGCAATTTCCGGAACACCAAGTCAGCGCTTAGGTCCACTTCAGAAAGTCCTGTGGAATTGCAGATGAAACTGTCGTCAATAAAGTTGATGTCAGCCGGTTGAAATGTTTGAGAGTAATGTGCCGCCAGAAGGTTAGCGGCGTCGCCATCGTTGTTGGTCGGGCCGTTAAGACCTAGCAGTTGAGAAACTCCTGTTTTGGCTTGACGAAGAGAGGCTGCATAACGGAATAGGCTTCTAGGGTTAGAGGCGAATTTGTCCATAAGCTTTGGTACGGTTCTTGATTACTGTAGGTGGCTTGCAGCTTTTGGGAACCGTTTGAGGAACTGAATGGTCTGTAGCACATAAGAGCGTGTGCAGTAAGAAGTCCCAATGACCATCCACATCGAGTTGAGGGTGAACATCCCAAACCACCTGTTGTAGATAGCCATGTAGAGCTGGCACATTCAGCCGTTTAAAATTCCAACGCAAAATATTGTTGGGATACCTTAGCTTAGTTTTGATGAAAAAACTGAAGGCTATGACGGCATGATCGCTCTTTCCCAGAGGAGCCAGGATTGAGAGGTTGTCGACTAGGAATTCTTCGTTAGTGAATACACAGTCTAAGCGCGATGGTGTCTGACTGTTTCTCCAACGAGTTGCCGACCTCATATTTTCATATAAGCCCAAGTCATCGATGAGGTTGTAGAACCGAGCTTCAATTGAGTTGTCGCCTCCAGTGTACGTGTGTTCCGCGAAGTTGACTCTAGGGAGATTAAAGTCCCCTAGAATCAGGATGTGTGTGAAACCGAGACGGATAGAGCGGGATAGTCCTTCCAGCATACGACTATCGTACTCGATGTCGGCAGTTGGCTTCCTGTAAATGACTCCGACTAGACACCTCGAAGTACTAGACAATCTTACAGAGCACCATATGGATTCCTCAAGATTGTTAAACTCGAGGTTGTGAACTTGGTGCACCTCCAAGCAAGAGCTTATGTATATGGCTACTCCGCCCCCAATTCCTGTTTTTCTGTCGTTGCGGAACAAAGTCATCCCAGGTAATGCTAACTCTTGGTCCGAGAACTGAGAAGATATCCAGGTTTCAGATATTCCTATCAGATGGGCCTTATTAGCGTTGCTAAGTTCACGTAGTTCATCCAGTTTGTTTGGTAGACTCGCGGCGTTCATATATAAGCAGTTTATGCTTTCAATTTGGAACGCGTGAGCTTCGTCCTGTGTGAATGGACAGGTAGCCCACCTATATGAGGTTTGCCGAGGTGGTAGGCCCTGTCCTTTACACGTTTTTTTTATCGTTTAGACAGTCCACAAGTGGAATGGTCAGCTCCAACTTGCCTTTGTTCTTGGTCCTAGCTTCGTATGGCCTATCCGGGTGCATGTGGATTCCAGGTGGCAATCGACGTCTATTGCACGAAATGCTTCCAGAACTGCAGCCGCCATGTGGGAAGATGGGAAGGTTATCTTCATTAGACGGGGTCTAGGATCACCGTCCTTCTTGGCTAGTCTCGTCACATGCTGAGTCAGTATGTGTTTGAGCCTCAAGGACTGTTTGATGAATTTCCATTCCCTGATGTCAGAATGTGATTGAGTAGGGTCTGCATTTTCCGGTATACCTTGAACAATTATGTTTCTACCGCGGAAAACTTCTCGCGAGATTCTTTAGGGATGTTTCGTATGATATTGCGCTCAGAGTACGGTATGTCGGGCAATATTCTTACGTTACCATCTGATTTCAGCAAGTGACTTGCTAGCAAGACGTCCTCTACGTCGGTAGCATTCTTAAGTGTTACTCGGAGAAGCCTCGGGTGATTTAGATGCTTAGAATCCTTTCCTCGAGTGAGCCGGGTGACCGTCAAAGGCTCTATTCTAGGAAGTTCGAGCTTCTTGTTCAATTCACCCCAGAGCATCCTGTCGTTTTTGTCCTGCAGACTGAGAGGAAGGTCAGGATTGTCAACGAGGTTCATGATAATGAGAGAATCGTCACGAACTGTTGTTAATTTACCAGGTTTCACGATGGGTTCAGGTTTAATAACTTGTTGTTTCAGTCTTCAGTAATAAGGATGAGAGGTCTATCGACCTATATTAATCCTTGCAGTCTGAAACACTGTGGAGGTCCATTCTAGTTTTTAATATATCAACAGAAGGTGCTGATATTACGTGTTCTGGTAGATAATTTTAGTAATACACCACTGTGTGAGAAATGAAATTCCAGACGTAGTCGCTTTTGATCTCATTTTTTGAACTTTCTTCAAATGTCCTCCCAAATGATCAATCGCAGAAGGAAGGAAAAGATTAGATATACTGGTACCAAGGTCACCTTTCAGTATACGATAAGTCAATATAGGTCACCCGTGTTCTACGGTAAGATAGGGGAAATAAGTTGAGGGGTCTCAGTCTGTCATCATTAGATCGGCCGGGCAGACCTTTAGCCATGTTAGTCCCTAGTCGTTAGACTCGTTCCAGCATATCTGCCTGATACTTGAAACCAGGACTCATTGCTTGAATCCCATATTCTAAATGAGGTCTCACGAAAGTCGGGTATAATAATGTAAACATTTCTTCATCCAAATTCTGAAAACATCTACGAACAGCCCATAAAAACTTAAAGCCTTTTGCTGTAGAAGCCTTGCAATTACTCTTAGTTTTGAGATTGCTGCCTATCATGACTCAATCTTCAGTCTTCACTAATAAGGATAGCAGGTTGATTAATCTGTGTTAATCCTGACATATTGCCTTCCAGTAAGGGTCCAGCTTCTCCTCGAAAATATTCACCGATGGGGCTGATACCACTTCTTCGGGTAAGGCGTTCCAATGATTGACTACTCGATGAGAAAACCGGGATCCCACTTTAAGTTTATTAGATCGTGGTTTATGAACCTTCTTGCTATGACCTCTGAGATTATTAGTGCTGGAGGGAGCAAAAAGATAAGACATATTAACACCCAAATCATAATTAATGATACAAAATACCAGTATAAGGTCACCTCGTGTCCTACGATACGACAAGGGGAAGCGGTTAGGCGTTTTAAACGCTCATCATAAGGGAGTTTAGAAAGACCTTCCACTAATTCCGTTCCCACACTCTGGACACGCCCAAGTGAGTTAGGATCCTTTACCAGACATGGGCTTGGATACAGTACTCTAAATGTGGTCTCACATAAATGGGATATAAAATTAGAAACATTTCCCCGTCAAAAGATTTGAACGCTCGGTGAAGTGACCATACGCACGGAAATCTTTGACAGCGGCTGCGTTGCAGTGCGTAGTTGTTTTTAAGTCATGTCTTATTATTACTCCTAAGTCTTTATGTTCTTGAACGCATGCAAGAGGTTTGCCACCAATAGTATAATGGGAACTATTACCTTCACCGATGTGCATTCGCACACTCTTCCTAAAATTGGTTTCTAGGCCCCGACCTCTAGCCCATCCAAATAAATCGTCCAAGTCAGCTTGGAGATACAAGTGATCAGCCTCACTTTTTATTGTTCTCCAGATTTTTATGTCATCCGCAAACAATAATGTCAACGACCTAAGCAGCAGCAGTAACTCGTTAAACAAGAGCGGAGGGCCTAAGATGGTGCCTTGGGGTAAACCACTTTGGACCAGCTTCCAATTGGATAGTGTTCCATTGAACCTCACTCTCTGTCTGGGGTCACACAAGAAGTTTCCTATCCACTCCTGTACAGTACCTGTTATTCCGAAGCTCGTGAGCTTCTGCATAAGACCTAGGTATGAAACCTTGTCAAATGCTTTGCTAAAATCTATGAATATCACATCGACAGACAGATCTTTATCTAAGGCTGCTATCCAATCTTCTCTCGCAATAAAATGGTCAAGCATGGACGCTTGTTACGAAATCCATGCTGCTCAGGAGCTAACAGACTATGTGAATCTATGTGGCTTAGCAACCTGACCCGAATTATCTTGTCAAGTAACTTAACAACAATACTAGTTAAATTGACCATCCTTAAATATAGGACTGACCATAGCGTCTTTCCAACCTCTAAGGAGTTGAGAGAGTGAAAGGGACATAATGAAGAGTGTCGCGAGCGGTTTTGAAATAACGTCCGCATGAGATGACAGCAGCCGTGGACGTAACCCGTCAGGGCCCGGTATCTTACAAGGCTTGAGGCCAGTTATCAACGGAAGGAAAGTTTTCTCAATCACCTGTACAGATTAAATGGCTGGTATCTCGGTGTGATTGGGACAGGTACTTGTTACAATAAACGTAGAATAGATTTCGCTGAAATAATTTGAAAAAGTTTCAGCTTTTGCCAGATTTGATTCAGCTAATAAATCTGAATTTTTGTGTAACAGTAACGGGGAAATACCATCACTACATTCATTCGCCGTTTAACATGCGAAAACAGTCGTTTCGGACAAGTACGGCTATCATATACCGACTGTCGTTTTTAAGTAATACGGGATTTAGCAATAGTTTTTTTACAAATATTCCGGAATTTTCGGTACCCACGATTAGATGATGTATGACCTGTCAAGAAGAATAAGTCCCAGAAGTATTTCCTACGATTTAACAGCTTCCGGGTTTTCTTATTAATCCATGGTGGGCAATGTGATATTTTTCGTGTTGACCATGGGATAAACGGTGATGTTACGGACTCGAATGTAGCGTTAAACTTATTCCATTAGTCTTCAATCTATCCATACACTTCAACCGACCAGTCAGTCGACATAGCACAGTTTTGGTTGCTGGAATATTAGCTCGCCAGATATTAGGACGGGGTGGAGCACATAAAATTTTATACCATGTGTCTTTAACTTGAAGTAAAGTACGACGTGATCATTGTTCACTAGTGGGGTAAGGTTCTGAATATCAAAGACATCCCCACAGTGGTGGGTGAGGGCGATGTCCATCAGTGACGGATCATGTTTCAAGCCAATATGTGTCGATTTTGCGATACATTGGACAAGTGCACACTGAATAACGGTAGATAAGAGCCCGCTATCGAAATCAGTACCTGGAGCTGTAAGCTCTATCCAGTTGATATGCGGTGCTTTGAAGTCCCCAGTGATGAGACAACATTCTGCCATGCTCTTAAGATAAAGTTGTCAGCAAGACAGCATGAACTACGGTGTATACCCCCTATAGTCACTAACCCATTTCTAGATTTATTCTTACAACATGCTACCTCACATGTACCACTGACATGAACCTCCGATATGGTTGATTGTATACGAAAGTGATCCCTAACGTATAACATTATGCCTCTCCCTTGAAACTTAAAACTCTATCACTTATAATACAGATATAGTCTACAATGATGGGAAAACATTCTATATCTACTGTGGACCAAGTTTCTGTAACAACAGTTATATCAGGACTTAGTTCACACACCATCAGACTTCGCTCGAACGTTTTGTTTCTAAGACTGCGGATGTTCGTGTATCACACACTTAAGGTGTTTGTGGAATCATTCGTTCTACCCATACAGGTCTTGGAAGCCAATGCTACCCGAAAAACCTTAATGGTAAGATTAGTTTCGCCATCTAACTTGCGAGTTCTTAACTCCGTAAGAGCACTCTTTCCCTTGGTTCGATCCTCAAGCGGTCATTCTGGTCGAATACAAATATTTGAATCACGAGTTTTTGTGCGTTTTTCAATAATATATCTCTTTCTTCAAAATTCCCGAGAACCAGCTTCAAGATTCTTCTTGATTGGGTCTCGCCTCCGACTTATTTACCGAGTCGTATCACTTTCGTGATATGTACCAGTGAAAGCTCTTCAGGTGGAAATGTCTTATCACAGATTACACTAACTGCAGGCCATGTGCATGTCTTTTAGCAGGGTCATCGTCTTTCCACTACTCTAGATTTCAAATGATTAAACTAGGAACGAGTTTATCTTCTTTTTGAAATCGTGTTCACTGCATTCGAGCGACACGCTCATTGATTGTTTTGAGGTAGAGGGTTTAATTGCGGGTTGCACAGTTAGATGTCTGGCTTGCGCCGTGTCAACGCTCATGACACTGACGCAATCTTCGCCATCAGTACCCATGTTACCAGTACAGCCCTCGTCAACCTTCTTATTAACCAACGCCAGGAGGCTAATTGCTTCCTGGATGAATAATGTTTTGCTCGAGCAACAAAACATACAAACCCAATGTGAATTGGGCTTTGAGCACCTCTTATATGCGATAAGGCTTAGTCGGGCGCACATCTTATAGAACCACATATTACAGTCATCACATTGCGACCTTTCCTCCACGGGAATAAGCAATAGGGTTGTCCACATCCATGAGCAGAGCCGTCCATCTTGAAAATCAACTACAATAGTGACACAAACAGGATATGTAACAGAATTCTCAAACCTTAACTAAATAAACCAAGTAAAAGTCGATTAAGTATGCTTTGATGCAATAAATACACAAAAGCAAAATCAAAACACTCAATACAATATCACTTTAAGTGGAATAGATTCAATTAAAGTGTAAACAGTAGTTTTGATGCGTAATTTACAATCAAAACAGTTAGTTTATCTCGACGAGAAACTGTCCTTTTAAATCACTGTCCTTTTAAGTAGCGCGACTCAAAATTCTTTATAATTTGTTACTTTTGGTAACACGAATCCACGTATTGTGTAGTAATGCGAATCACCATAGTTATTCAATTGCATAGCCACACTCTTGTTGTGATTCACATCTAGTGACCATCCGTCCATCCATGCCACCAATGAGTTGAGATCACCCTGTAATAATATTCTATCTGACATACTGTGCATAGGTCTCCAAATCTTCATGTCATCAGCAAAAAGTTGAACGAATGAATTTGCTACAGTCGGTAATTCCTTTACATAAAGTAAAATGAGTAGAGGACCGAGGATTGTGCCTGGAGGAACTCCACTCATTACGGGTCCTCACTACGAGAGAGCTCAACTTACCCTTACCCCTTGCCACCTGTCATCGAGAAGGTCGATTATCCAGTCTATGACTGTATGATGAATTCTGAAGATGCCACAGGTATTCGGAGTTTGGCAACACTCTAACCAGTAAGATCGTTTACGAACCGTACCCAGCAAGTGAAATCAAAAAAACAGAAGCGAAGAGGTTAGAAGATATGTTTGATAGGATAAAATATATCGGGGATTGTCTGATCTAATATGGCTAGCGGTTGCAGGGGTTGTTGAGCACGGCGTTCCCACTCGTGATCTGGTGCGGATGCATGACCGAGTGCCTCCAGCTAGGTGAGTCCAATAAAACCAATGTGGTCAACATCCAATGTCGAAAATTTACAGAGCCATTTATTTTGGGGATTTATGTACCGCTCTAATCTGTGACACACGATGGTATCATATTATTTATAGGTGAATTCTTCATGCGAGGCTTTAAAACAGATAAGATCAAGTGAACTGAACTCAAATGAATACAAAATAGATATAACTAATATTAAATTCATGAAATGTCTAGCATTCGAAATTCAAGTACACACATTCCTTTACCTTAAATTATCCTTCTAGCTGTGGAGATGTAAGTCGAGCAAAACTTACAGAACATTTTTCAGTGGGACAACAAATATCAAAACAGAATTTCAGATAACAAGTAACAATATCACAGATGTTTTCCAGTGAGTCATCTGTAAATAACAATCCCCATTTAGTCGTACTAAATTTGTTTTTTGTATTTCAGATATTTTATTCCACGTAACTAATCATACATCTTGTATAAATTTAGACTATGTATAATCAATTGTTCTGAGTGTATAACATCAATTTGTAATGGATTATCTTCCTAAAGCTTCGTATATAAATTGTTCTGATAATTGTTATCAGATAAATCCTAATTATGTGTAAATTCCAGTACACAGTACGAAGCGTTAACAACAGTTTATTATAGAATAGTATGAATCCCAAAGCTAATACAAACAGAAATGTGAATGCTAGCAAACGGATAAATACAGAGGTGAGACAATAGTCGAATGAGTTGATAAGATTAAAACAAATACATAAATGAAAGAGAATGATTTGTCGAGCGATTTGAGCAACCATCATTTAAACTAGTATGAGGGATATGTGTATAGATTGTAACACACACTTCAGCATACATGATCATTCCGATATGATAATAATACTACAAATATGTAGAAATATTGTTACTTTTCAAGTGAAGGCCTTGACAAAAACGTAAACAGACTTCAGTGTAGGTAATTTGCTATAGTCTTATACATAATTTTGCGCTGAGCATTCCTAGTAGTCATACGATAATTAAGAAATGATGATTGTGAAAGCTGAAAATAAAGTTGGGCGAAACAATTGTTCTGTCAAATCGAATATATTTGATTTAATAATTAATGATAAGAAACTATGACCTCTTGAATTCACTACCATCGTAATGAACGATAAAACAATGCATCATTATTTAGCTCAACGATTCTGTATATTGTAACTACCACTAGTCAGTTTGAGAATGTTAAGTATCTTTTAACTGTTCACAGACTTACAGTATTCTTTAATCATTTTAAGGACAATGATTAAGGCTGTTGCTCCATATATATAGTCATTTATCAAAATAGATGGGATCTTAGTTGCACATTGCTGAGGATCCCAATACTAAAACAAAATGACCGTTCAATGTGTAGTGACTCACATTTATCACGAGAACACGACTGGTTTAATAGAAACAATTATTATTATAACCAACTGTACCAGTGCTTGTTTTAATGTGCTTTTGTTTGACTGTGCTAATGACAGCTATATTTTGCTTCCGTTCTTTTACTTACACTTTGATTGTGACTTCGCGCGAATTCGGTTACGTTCTGTAACCAAGCTTGTATTCTGACACGATCTCGGTATCCTTGCAATGCCACGAGATCGCCAGCGAATATATCTCGATTTGGTCCATTAACTGTCTTCTGATATTTGGCTTCTCGGGGATTGTATGGATTTATTTGGTTACGTCCAACCTTCGCCTTCTGATTAACTTGGCACGTGTTTTTTGGTAACGGTGTTCATAGTTAATCCCAACTCGACACCACGCTGCAAATGCTTCCAAATTTTCAGTGGTGGTTCAACATCGATCAATTGATAATCTCAATCAAAACCTTAAAAATCTGCACAACCCTATACTGTTATGTAACATTTAGATAAGAGTTTGAGTAAACTGTTTTTAAATACGATATATTTTGCATAGATTAAATTGAAAACACACTTGAAACTTTAAATGTCTGTTAGATATTCGAATAAACAAAAAAACAATGATAATGAATGTATTGAAGTAACAAATTGTTGACAAATCAATAATTCTTTTCGATGAGCACATTTTATCTTCTATATGTCATGGCCTCTTATAAACTTCAGAAATTATCCGAATCTACAAAAAGATGATGAACGAAAATTATTCATTCAAACATTTTAATATTTTACACAATTGTATATGTAATGCGATTGTCATTACTGAAGGCATTCATTAAATTTGGAACATTTCAATGAACAATATCAATCTGCTTTATCACAATTCATCGATAGATGTCAGTAAACGTCCAAATAATACATTATAAAGACTTTTATTAATGAACAGTCAAACTATTGGGTTATTTATCTCAGACTCAGACTCTTAAGTGAATGTCGAAATTTCTGAACTATGTAATCTCTTAAATTATGAGATCAAAATTGCTTCATATCTTCCTTTCTACGAACTAACTCTTTCCACCCGTACTATATTGTTATATGCGATCTTTCTTTTCTATATTACCACCGCTGAATTAACTACTTCTATGAATCCGGTGTTCATCTTGTTGTGTTAATGAGGTATGGCAACTTGAACCGATGCATATATGTGTCTGGTCTAATGTTCTAGCTGACTGAATGACTGACTGATTCCTTCATAGCTTGGATAAGAATAACACCTCTCTCATATCATACTAAATGTTAGTGGAAACAATCTTGTATTACTTCTCAAAAACTGATCAGAGACAGAATGTGAAACTAATTTATTTGGTTGAAGCATATTTTTAATTAAAACAAATGAAACTTATATTTTGTTGAAATTCAGATTTAGAAATACTTATATCAATGGAATTATATATGTTGTCATATTTTTATGTTCACCTATTTCATTACGCCTGTTAGCATTGGAGGAGGAGCATAAATCACTCATGGGTATTCTCTATCCAGCTATGTCTTGAACAATGCATTCCACTACTTTCCAGTTCCTATTCATCCTGCTAATGTCTGCTTCGCATTCTCGACACAGTAAGTGATTGAGTCTCTCACTTATATGTTCCTCTTCAAGATTCCATGTTACCACTGGCCTTGTGACGCAGTCTGATGATTTCCTTGATCTATACGCAATTCACTTTCATCATCTTTCCATAAATTCTTCTCCATCTAGTAGCTGGTTCGTTCTCTTACACATTAGGTTGTTGCTGATGGTATTTGTTCAATGGCGATTGAGCATCATGTGTAGATAATTTTTTAGAAATACTTGTATCAATTTTATAATGATCGTAGTAGTTCTCGGACAGTCCTAACAGTTGTTTTGAGTTCCACATATTCTTTGATTGTAGGAATGCTACCCTTGCTTTGCTAATCCTCGCGTTTCGGTGTGCATCGGATCCTCCTTGTTCGTCGATGATGCTGTCCGTGTTAAAAACATTGGTAGTTGAACACATATATAACATTAGTCTAAACTAGGTATACTTTAGTGTAAACTATATATATTTATATATATGCATACTCAGAAATAAAATGTTATTATAAACGAACCTTGGTTTCTAATATTTATTCTTTTCACAAACAGCTACCTTACCATTACTTGTTACCATTATCTATAAGGAAATGAATTCAGATTGAGTAAATTGTTTCAGTTAAGGTTAATAAAACAAAATTATCTTCTGGATTTGTGTAATGAGTCTTTAAATATGAATACATTGTTCACTACAACTCTTAATAAACTCAAGGCGGAAACTAGCAAACTCTTACAGTCATTAAAAGCTAAGCTAGGATCGTCCTTATGAATTAGGTTATATCCAAAGAGTTGTAACCCACGCAGATTTTATGGACTACCAAAGATCCACAAGAATAATACTCCACTAAGACCAGTGGTAGACTATGCAAATTCACCGACTTACAATCTGGCTAATATTTAGCTAAGATTCTCAAACCATATGAAAAACGGATTAATCATAGAATTAAAAACTCTGTGGAATTCAAGAATTTAATTGATACCATCGTTATAGAAGAAGACGAAATAATGGAAAGTTTTGATGTATCTTCCTTATTCACTAATGTACCTATCAGTCGAGTTATGGATATTATCAATGATTGTTTAGAATCTGATTTAGATTTGAATTTACGATGCCCATTAAATCCATCAGAGGTTATAAAATGCTTAGAATTATGTTTAAGATCTACCTTATTCATATTTCGAGGTCAACTTTACAGACAGAAAGAGGGTATAGCAATGGACTCACCAGTTTATCCGATAGTAGCGAATTTATTCATGCATCCCCTAGAAACTAATGCAGTTTCTCACACATACATACATACCTACACACTCACACACATACGATTTGTTACTCAGTTAAGTATTTCCACGTAGTTGAATTCATCACATGATTTGTAGTTAACTGACTCATTTTATCCTATTTTACAAAAAATCAACATCCAAATATGATTGGTTTAACACAGTATAATCCTGATTGTTAAAAGCTATATATTTCTTTGATAATTTTGATTTTGATTATTACCCTGATGTGAAGTCCAGACAAGTTAGCTGTACGAAACGTTGGAATTAGTTAAATTTCAATCGCTAAGAATATTTCAAATATAATTTTCACATATAATGACTTCTCTATACTCGGCGCTTAATTACTGTCAAACTATTCGTTCTAATCTTGACGAATAGTCGTATAAATTGTTTACTATTACTCTTTTATATATGGAAGTTTTATTAAGATAATGATAATTATCATTATATTACTCTAATTGATTATTTTATACCATCCGCTAATGTTTTTTTTATTGAGAGACAAAACTAAAAAGGAAACAAGCCATATGATATTGCTGGCCTTATTTGTTTCACTATAAAGAAGAGTGAAGAACAAAGATTTGTACGAAAGAACATGAATTTGTATAAGTTTTGTCAAGTTCTCATCAGTTGCTCACAAAGTATGATAATTAGTAATCTGTGGGGCCCTTTATTTAGACGTCCGTTGCTCCGCACGATGTCATCAATGGCTCACTACTTAACTGGCCCTATATCTGACTCTAATTTGATCGTTTGGATGATTGTTGTCAAAATATACATAATCGCAAACCTCGTATATATCTATTGACTTAAATCGCATCAGCGAATAACGGGATTTTCGAATACATATATTTTGTACAATCATTGATCTGAACAGATATTCAGGGAATCTCAGCGAATGAGACGAGGAAGACAGAGCGAAGCAAAACGACGCTCAGTGAAAAAGGCATGTTAGCCAACTCTATTTAATGAAGTGTTATTCAATGTTTATGTTCACACAAAACTGATTACTGACATTTGATGATGATCAGCCAAATGTCTTCAATTCTCCCGTAACAGTCATGTCAAATTATTTGAGACTGTTCAAGTTTCGGAAAATGTTTTTAGACATAATCAGAATCGATTATTAGTTTGAAGAAACTCAGTCAGATTACTCTGGGGACAAAGCTCACAATTTTCATCCTTATTATGGGTTTACACCATCGGTTATGTAACTTCGATCATTTGATATAGTCTAGGCCCTTAGGCTTTAAATATATATTCATAAAGTTTATCAGTGTATGCTAATGTATCATCAATGAAGGTAATCGAAAATTAACTGAAATCTGTATCTATTCCCCTTTTTGTGTTTTATGGGCATATATAAATTTACACTATTTACCTTTCAACAAACATCTTACATAAAGAACAGTATCATAATGTTTACGCCAATAATATCTATATAAACTATGGTAACTTACATCAAGTACTGGGCAATAGTCATATCTGTCCAAACCCCATAATATTTTCTTTCGTATACCGATACATTGAATGAGTTATCCATATACTGGAATTCAGGATTTATCTCACCTTCACGTTTATACAGCGTACAATATGCTTGTGCATTTTGAGAACGCAAACATTTCATTTCATTAGGTTTATCACAAAACGGCTGGATGTCTTGTCCTCTGGAAAACGAAAAATCTTATTTGACATTAAAATAAAAGACTTCTCAAAAAAAATTGGTGAACTTAACAATTATTGAGTAATTTTATACAGATGTCTTTTAGCGTCTTTTTAGCAAGGTTGATTCCGACGGATTATGGTTGTTGACCAGATATCCAACACTCTTACTTCACCCAGTCATGAGACAGGCAGTAAACCTAGAAGAGATACGGATGGACAAGAAGGTGAAGATGCCTTAGAAGCGCTAGAAACGTTTACGTAACTGTAAAGCACCGTCGGTGAACATGAAGGATCCAATGCACACCGAAAGGCAAACATTAACTAAACAAGCATCGCATCCTCACAACTGAAGAACATATGGAATTCAAAACAACTATCAACTAATAGCAAATTCGCAATCTTCAATACGAACGTCAAGACTGTTCTACTGTACGAAACTGAAATCTGGAGAACTACTACGATCGTTATCAAATCGATACGAGTGTTTCCAAACAAATATCTACACAAGATACTCAATCAACATTGAACACATACCATCAGTAACAACCTACTGTGTGAGAGAAGGAACCAGTTACCAGATGAAGAAGAAATTAGGAAAATATGATGGAAGTGGATAGGATGTGGATTGTGGAAATCAAACTGCATCACGAAACAAGCGCCGAATTGTAATCGTGAAGAGAGATGAAAAAAGTTGGAGACCCGTTAACACAAAATGTAGGGTATTGAAAGTATACATGTCACAGAAATGCAGAAATAAAATAAATATACCGAAACTCTTAATATAATAACGTATTATGTCAGGAATCGGAAGCAAACATGAAGAAGATGAATAGGAACTGGAAAGAGATGGTCATAGACGTATGTAAGTACGTAATTAAGTATTTTAGCACGTAAGTAAGTAAGACGTCTTTTATATAGGTTAATATCCACTGACTGCAATATCTAATATTACAGCTGTCAGTTTAAAATTTACCAAATTCTTTTGGGTAGTCACATACTACTTATAAAATTTTCAAAAACGACACAATAATAAATTGTGTAAAAAACAAACGAAAAATTAAAAAAAAAAGATTTTCTTTTCGAGTTACCTTCTTTTTCTATTTTTAATAAATTCATAACAGCTTTTCATTACAAAATCACAACCTAAACCTTTTCCCCAATTGAATTCAGTGGCCATAGTATAGTCGACATCATAAAAGCTTAAATAAAATATAATTGAAATAGAAATCAATCAAATGATGATGAAGTAGAGGTTTTGCATACAAGTTATTTTTGTATTTTTAACTCCATTTATTTGTTTATTTATTCATTATTTGTTGTGTTTTTTTTTCGTTGTACCATTTTATATTCAATAAATAATATGACAGTTTCATTAAGACCGTTAGGTCCTGAATTCGAATGCACACTGTTGAGGAGTCCCATATTAGGACGAAACGACCGTCCAGTGTTTCCAGATTTTGTTATAGTGGTCTAGCTTTAATTGATTTATGAATTCAATTATTCAATTATCATTTTATTGTTATAGTTTACATCCTTATAGTTAACTAATGATTCACTGTCTCGTTGTGAATATCAGTTCATTCTCATTTCTAATCATATTATTCATCATTTCTTAAGAATTGATGAAGCTAATATGAAGCTTCAAAATGCGTTAAACTCGTTTTATCCTGGCAAACAGTTTAGCGAAATTGTTCTGTACTTTTTTATTATTTCATAATCAGTTATGATTTAGAAAGTAATGCATTCGAAAATGTAGATGTGAAGGCGCGGATCGGCAAAGCAAGAGCAGCATATTTACAACTTAGAAACATCTACAACTCAAAACAACTGTCAACCAACACAAAGGTCAGGATTTTCAATACAAATGTCAATACAGTTCTACTGTATGGGACAGAAACCTGGAGAACTACGAAAGCCATCATCCAAAAGATACAGGTGTTTATTAACAGTTGTCTACGCAAAATACTTCAGATCCATTGGCCGGACACTACTGGCAAGAACCTACTGTGGGAGAGAACAAACCAGATCCCAGCGGAGGAAGAAATCAGGAAGAAGCGCTGGAAGTGGATAGGACACACGTTGAGGAAAGCACTCAACTGCGTCACAAGACAAGCTCTCACATGGAATCCTGAAGGTCAAAGGAGGAATGAAGACCAAAGAACACATTACACCGGGAAATGGAGATAGACATGAGAAAAATGAACAAGAATTTGATGGAACTAGAAGAGAAGGCCCAGGACAGAGTGGGTTGGAGAATGCTGGTCGTTGGCCTATGCTCCATTAGGAGTAACAGGCGTAAGTAAGTTAGTAAGCATTCGAAAATTCATATTGATTTTGGTTGGATAACTGTTAAAAACAGGAAACATTGAACAGTTGTTTCGTTCACGTATGAAGCTCCTTAGAGATCGGAATATATGACTCCACGAAAGATCAATATCAGAGCCTTAATGCTTCACGGTGATCGTATTACCTTCAGACCGATGCGTTAGCACCTAATGATTAGGATTCATGACTTCAGCTAATTCGTAGCATTAAGAGAATTTATTCTTTTACAGTTCGTTGGTATCTACCAAACTCACAACATAAGTGAATTCCACTGAACAAATCTGGTGGAACATTAAATGAATACTTCTAAATAGTTCCTCACCAGAGCAAAACGGCCATTCATTTTTTCTCCTTATTTTATTGGTTGTCCAAATCAAGACATTTTGTGATACAGAAACATCCATTTATGCTCATAATGCTTGTATTGTAAGACAATATCGAAGCAATCCGCACAGGATGTACGTTTTTTAATAAGTGAATGATCATTTGCAGCCCTAACGCATCAATGGGAATATTCAAACAACCAATACAATATGAATTGAATTTATTATAATTAATAATAAATATCATATTGAACTATGTATAACTCACTTTGTGTCTTTGAAATAAGCCAGAATTATTCTGGAAACAGACTGTGTAGCCAATGTGCTAGGTGTCATCAGATCATCCTGAAAAACAAGTTGTTTTTCAGAACGTTAAGATTATATTAATGGTAATTAGTATCTTAAAATCACATTGATAGTTAAACTGCAATTATTGTGAATGCTTCATTCTGTTGTCATAGGCATTTTGACATATTCTTCGTCACCTCATTTATAATGTTTGTTAAGGGTCTCAGAATTATATGCCAAGAACCTGAAGTCAGGTATCGATCTGTCATCAATCCAATATTAAAGTAATGCTTTAGTCAACTATGATTAGCTTTGTGAGCATGGCGTCTCGGTGGCTTTCATATCTAAAAATACTTGCTAACACTGGGAACATTTGAAAAATAAATACACATGGTCAGTCTGTAAAAGCGTTTAAAAGAATATTGTAATTTCACTGAGTTGACAACAATAAATTGACCACCTTCACGAGAAGTGACAGGAGTAAGTAAGTAAGTGAGTAAGTAAGTAAGTGAGCAAGTAAGTAAGTAAGTAAGTGAGTAAGTAAGTAAGTGAGCAAATAAGTAAGTGAGTAAGTAAGTAAGTGAGTAAGTAAGTAAGTAAGTAAGTGAGTAAGTAAGTGAGTAAGTAAGTAAGTTAGTAAGTTAGGACACGTCATAAATCCAACTACTTTTCGATTTCTTATTTCTACCATTTATTAAAAAGAATAATCATCGGAAGAGAAACCAAGTTAAATTAGCAATATTTTTCACTGGCATTACAGTTGTCCAATTATACTGAATTCAAATAAATTGGCTCGAATAGCATAACCCAATCCTAAGATTTCTACACAGACAAGCGAACCATACGCAACCTACAACATCTACGAACGAGCTCAATACAACCTACTAGAGTAGATGCAGACAATTCTTCCGTCTAATCTAACGCAGTCAAGAAATGAAATGCACCATAACAAATATCATAACTTCAATGATATTTTAACTATATACTATATCCAACTAGGCAGAGACCTGGGTTTAATACATTCTGAAAAATCTTTCAAATAAATGATCGACTGACAAATTTCAACCATGAAATAACCGGATAAAGAGGAACATTGATGAACATTTTGCGATTTAGTCAGTTCACACGATCTTTTCTTCATGTTCCAAATACCTATTAACTACTTTTCACACCTTTCAAAATCAGGCATTACCATGAAATTTTTAGCTTCATAAATCTGAGTTTCAGAGAAAACGTACGACCATAATTTCCCAATAGTAGCTACATTTTACTTAACACGTAGAAACAGGGTGACATAATTGGTTAGCGGATTTTCGTCAGGACTTATTAAACGTGATGCCTTTAGTTCATCCCAAATCATGAAATGATCTACTTTCGTCAAAACAACTGATCATGGTGGCTAGAACAACAATGAGCAATTCACCCAACATGGTATCTGAAACAATCTGCAACATAAACAACGAACAAAAGTTTTATTTTAATATTAAGTACAACATTTAAAATCACCCCAAGTTGCTGATTTTGTGTAAACAATGAACAAGTCCTCATCGCTAGTACATATACTCAAAAACGTGTTCTGTTCTTATGAGCCATCAAGCTATAAGATGAATGGAGAAGTTTCCCATCATATCTACACTTACCATGAAATTGCTACATCAGAATTGTTTGAAAAATGAAACCCGTTGCATTTTTCGCGTGTAATGTGAAAATTCTACTGTACTGATGTTTCATGATAATCAAAGATATTTCGAAAACAGAACAACCTTGTATTTTTGTACTTCTTACCATGAATTACTACCAAATTGTCTTACTGTCAACATATCGAACGAATGGATGTATCAGAATTAGTCACCATGCATTGATTTTCAGAGACCGGATCCTTTCTTCTGTTTAAACGATGAGTGGAAACCGGATGTTAGATTTTGATTCCAAACTAGGCATGTGATTATTTAGTTAAATTTTAAATTCAAATCACCCTTTAACCAAAATGTGCTAAACAAACAATGTGATTGTGTCATGATAGAAAGTTACTTACTCCTGCGATTCTATGACTAAAGTGACTGTTTTGTAATTCGATTCCCTCAAGTTGATTGCATCCAAAATGTCTTCTCGCTTCTCTCTTTAGTGAAAAAACAAAAAAAGCAAACAGCAAAATTTATTGATACTACTCTAACCAACATCAAAACGGTACAAGTATTTCTAAGCAATTACCTACTCAGTGACCATGGAGCACACACCGTCAACAACAAACTACTGTGAGAGAGAATAAACTAGCTACCAGATGAAGAAGAAATTAGGAAAATATGGTGAGTGTGGTGGATAGCATATTCATCACGGAAATCATCAGACTGCACCACGAGGCAAGTAGTAACATGGAATCCTGAAGAGGAACGGAACAGAGCCAGACCCAATAACTTATTGTGTCAGGGATAGGAAGCAGTCATCAAAAGAATAAATAGCAACTGGAAAGAAGTGGAATGGATTGTTCAGGACAGTATTGAATGGAGAATGCTTGTGGGTATGCTGTGCTCATACATGAGGGGTAATGGGAGTAAGTAACAAAGTATGAAGTACACCTTATTTTTGCTGGAAAGTCCTATGAGCAATCTAGTCAATCGCCTAAGTACACATGTATGTTAATAATTAATAAAAGTTCCCACAGATTTTGTTTTCTCAAAATAATTAAAATTGAAATTTATCAATAATTCTTGAGTTGCACAAGTTAATAGTCGTTGTCTTTCGATCACCGATGCATTCAGCAGAATTTATCCATCAGCAAATACAATATTTAAACAACAGTAACTTGGGCCAATTTATTTAATAGAGGAAATGATAATGAGCTTTGCATCAAACATTAATCATAATGAGTAATTATTTATTTTCTGTTCCTATTACGTCTGATACCTTTCATGGAGGAACAAAGGACAACCACAAGCACGATCCGTCGAACTTTGTCAACAACATTCGTTTCCAGTTGCTATTCATCCTTCTATTTTCTGCTCCCGATTCTTGACACAATGCGTTGATGGTTTTCTCGCTTTTCCATTCCCCTTCACGATTACAAGTTGGTGCTTGTTTCGTGATGCAGTTTGATTTCCACAATCCACGTCTATCCACTTCCATCATATTTTCCTAATTTACCCTTCATCTGGTAGTTGGTTTCTTCTCTCAGACAGTAGGTTGTTACTGATGGTATGTGTTCAATGGTGATTGAGTATCTTGTGCAGATAATTGTTTAGAAACACTTGTGTCGATTTGATAATGATCTCAGTAGTTCTCCAGATTACTGTTTCGTATAGTAGAACAGTCTTGACGTTTGTATTGATGATTTTGAATTCGCTATTAGTTGACAGTTGTTTTGAGTTACATATGTTATTCAATTGTAAGGATGCGATGCTTGTTTAGTTAATGTTTGCCTTTCATTGTGCATTGGATCCTCCTTGTTCGTCGATGGTGCTGTCCAGATAAGTGAAGTGTTTCAGATACTTCATCAAGTGTGACTGTGTTGGTGTTCTGCATGTCGTATTTGTAGATGTCGCCATTCACATTTGTTTCGTCTAGTCATTCCATGTCGTTTCATGATATCTTCATAACACATGTTGTCCATTTCTACTTCGACGTTCAGTTCTCCCAGAAGAAAGGTCACGTCTTTTCCCAGCCACTTCGCTATGATTGATTGCAACCTCTCATATAATTGATCTTTTTTGTTGTCGTTGCTATCATTGCTGAGTGCATAACATTGGATAACATTCATTGCTATTCCCTCCTTCTTTGTTTTAATGATCTTTTGACGATTCTGAATCCAGGTGATTCCCATCCTATAAATGCATTTTCTGCTTTTTTGAACAGCACTAGAGCATTTGCCTGAGTGTGCGGAGCATTTTCTTCTTTTTAACCGTAATACAGAAGCATCTCTTCCGAACCTAACATTTGCCGTTTAGCTTGGTTTTGATTTTCTGCAAACTACTGATACTGCAGTGTATGCTATTTTTGTCGCCAAACATAAGTAGTGTGTAACGCCAGTCGTAAGTGGAAATCCTGGCAGCAGAATGTTAAGAAACTCGGGTTGAGGAGAATAGAAGTGAAAATAAAAAGGAATTTCTGATGATTTATTACTGAACTAGTATCTTCTTCTTACAATACATAATTTCAAAATTAAGAGAAACTATGATGCAGTAAATTAGTTTAAATCAAACTAAAAGTCATAAGAATTTTCATAAATCATTTTGAGTAGAGTAATATGTTGTTATTGGTAAGATTAACTTGACATGTAAGCTACAAATTACATTTATCAGGATAATAAGTATTGATACCAACTAGTTCGTTTTCTTGTTTCGTCAAAAACTGTTAAGTAACGTGGGTTTTGTCTAGTGTTGAAATCCAGTATCCCCGTTTCGTCCCATTTTAGGACACATTCATTCTAGTGTTTTCTTGATGGAACTCCAAATCAGTACATGTTGCTCAAAATTCGAAGTGTTATCCACTGAGCTACCGATTCCAGATATCCAGCGGACGAAACATGGGTTTCGCAAGCCACTAATAGTCAGTGGTCAACTATTCTTTAACTTGTGACGTGATGATAATACTGCGTAAGCAACTTAGGATGCATATATGGTGAAAATGCTAACCAACTGCAATCTTAAATGTTAACATCAATGAGGTAAGAATTTTTACAGTTTACAATAAATTTTTTGTAGTTTGCATCCCGAAATAGTTTTAGTTAGACAACTGCTGAAAACCAGGAGCCACTGTGCTGGTATTCCTCCCTTCTATGGAACCCCCCAAGATTATTTCACATCAATAGTACTACGAATTGATTGAAGTTAACCATCAAATAATTGTATGTGAACTCAATGTTGTGAACATATAACAGTCACCATGAATGTGAACGTGGAGAAATCTGAGAAACTATTAAATAAACTATAATTGACCATGCATTATATAAAAAACAGATGATCAATTAAAAGTAGTCCATTGTTATTAGATCTAAATCAAACATTCAGAGATAGGGATTCAATGGCAACATCTTTTATTGAACATTTCATCGAAGTTAAGCACAATGAAGTGAATTCAACAGACCCTTCTAACTTATGTCATGTAAAATAACCAAGCATATGAAACATCATTACTCTGAAATGTATTTCAAAAAATGTGGTTAGAAATTACAATGCATGTTACGATTATTGGCGGTGGTTTGTTTCATCTTTTTTCATAGCCGATGCATTCTTACTTAAAATTAAAGTCTCAACGTATTAAAATAAAGTAATGATATAACTTACAAGCATATTTGGGAGTCTAAGTATTCGTCTAGTTACTCGAAATTCACCTCTAGCTGATAACCATCTCATTGTTATGTTCTGTACAGGTCTTAAGCTTGAATAAAACAGATAATAAATTTGGTTATACATTCTAGCCTTCTAGTCGCATTGTCAATGTAAACTTAACAACACATTATGTTATTTCCCTTAATTAAAAGTTTGCAGAATAATAACATTTACTCTTATTCATTTGCTAAACTACAAAGTTTCGTTTGATGTATGATTCGCCGTAATACGCTTTTATGTTCTAAACGAAACCTTTAGTACTCTATTTTCCTCAACTAATTCCCAGTTTTGGATATAATTGTATTTTCTCAAATGTTTGCACGTTGTGATCATGTTACTCATCTATTTATACATGTCGTTTTTTACACTAATATGAATTAGGAATGGGCATCAGGAATAGTTCGTGTAGTGTTCCAGTTGATTCGTCTTCTTTCTTACGAGCGCACTTGTCAACTAATCAAGTGACAGAATAGTTTTTATCTCTATCTCTCAAGGCTGTTAGTCAGTTCGGACTGACACATTTCCAGCCTCAAGACTAAACTAGATAACCTTTCATGCCAATGTCTTAATCTATATCAAGATAAGTTATATCTTGTATATTACTGGGTAGACAAATCAAGTATGTGACAACCCTGTTACTCTATTTGAAATCTGTTAACACCAGTTTTTGACTGATTAAACATTTCGTGCTGCAATGTTGACATGATGATAGAAGTTATGGAAAATTCATTTGAGAAATTCGAGTAGTAAGTAGAAACAAACTTCAAATTTACTCTCACAAAGGAGATCGTTATTTATTGAAAATGCTCAGCCATAAACCCTATTCTTTACACTTGATTTTCAGTTGCGTTTAGTCATCTTTCATATAAACTGCCATAAAAATGAATCATTCTAATCAAAATGAGTCAAATCGTCACCAACGTTTTTCAAAAGATGAGGAAATTTATTCCCGATGAATTATTTGACATTCTGAACTCCACAGATCAAACATTTTTTATTCACAGTGAAAAAAAAAGTTCACTTGACAATGTAGATTTATTGAGCATTCATCGGTTATCCTAGACATCCAAACTTTCAAAGTACCTATCTCATCATTTTAAATTATAAAATGCTTAAAACGATTTGTCTACAAAGAAGTGTAATACACCAGACAACTATATGTTATCCATTGGTACTTTTCATCAAGAAACTATACTTCTAATAATCATTAATTATTGAATTGAAATATACACACATAGTCTCTTAGAAATATGAACTTTTTCATTGAATCTTTCTTAAATATAGCTAACTTAGTAAATTCTGTGTAAAACACACAAAACAGGAAAACAATAAAATAGCTACTTATCACTTAAATCTGTGCTCGTATGAATTGATCATTTGAGTGAATTGAAGCAACAGATCTAAGCAGGAATAATATACTCCCTAGATTTACGCATCCTCATAGTAAATGCTCTATTGCTATATATATTATTCATATATTTCAATTATTTTCTTAGATTTGGACCTAACATATTCTGCTTTCTTTCATTCATTTGTTTATGTTACTCATTGTCATGTTGTCATAACCCGGCGAGAATAATGAATGGTAACTGTTAAGAGTTGTTTATATTTTATTTATTTTAACACATAGATATTGGTACAGGGAGGCACTAAATACATATGCTCCACACAGATCTCATTTGATATGTAGGAGGGCTGTGATTAAACTATTCATATTCATGTCCTTCTTACTATGAGCTTCATTTTGATCTATGAACTATAATTACACAATATACCATTCTTGAGTTATACCCAGTCTATCAATTACTATCTCCCACATTCACAGCCATTTTGGGCTAAATCTTGTACAAATGCTGTTTCATATTTTATGGTACAATGTGGTCTGTCTGGTTGGCACATTAACCCATTATATTTGAAATATACGATTCATATCTCAGACGCTGAGATTGGTGTTTTGGCCTTAACGGGCAGCTACAAGCAGGAAGCATGACCGATAAAGACTCTAGAATGCTCGTACACGTTTTACGCATCATTGGTCCGACCGATAATTCACTGTCCGCTAATTGACGGTTTCATCACGTTATATATTGATATTTGCACAAACCCACAAGGTATAACACATGAATAACACATAGATCTATTATTCACATTTACTATGAATAATGTTTGGACATAAACCTTTTGAAATTTGAGAGATGGTATATAAAAAATTATATTGAAACCTAAACGAACATTATGAACAATAACTTCTTGAAAGCACATCACAGAAAATTCATCTTTTCATTTCCGATCATTTTTACAAAGTCCATTTTCCACTATGTTTACATTCCAAGATAGTATCAATAGTGTACCAAAACAATGTTGTATGCTTATTCATGGTTATAATAGAAACGAAAAGCCCCCCCCCACAAAAAATCAAAATGATCAAAGAATCGATAAGAAAAACCAAAAGAACTTACTTTCCATTAGGCATCCGATACTGCGGACTTAAATCTGGCAAGTTACCGTAAACAGTCGGAAGGAATCCCTTGCAAAAAAATCAAGAGATGGTCAAAAAAATTCGGTAGCTCGGACTGATTATTTGGGTAGAGTTGTATCCTATGAGCTGGGTAGCTTATTCGTTAAGTTTTTATTTTCCTTCTATAGACAACATCATTTGTATAAGATTCAGATACAGGTAAGCAATTCAAATTTCTTCATATATGGATAAAGTTTGTGATAATAATGTGGTCTTCAAAAAGAAACTGAATGCTTTACAATTAAACCGACCAGCTCAGAGAATCCAGCTAGGACAAGAAGTCACTTAAATAGAGTTTTGTGAACACTCATCTTAATTTTTTTAACCATTATTTAAGATTATATCCCATATTTGAAAGTGTGTTAGAATATCTGATACTTTTCATACTCATACAACCGACGTCTATAGTATCATTTTAGCAGTATGAGGTTGTAGAAATTGTTGAATGTTAGTTTAACTCATGAACCAACCTAATATGGCCACGCAAATTCATGGATTGATTGAAATCAGACATTAACTACATTGGATCCCGGTTCACTGGTCTAGAGGTTAAGAGTTCGTGTGCAAGACCGAAGGCCCTAGGTTCCATTAGCACGTGTGGAGTCGTGAACGCACACTACCGAGGAGCCCCACATTTACACGAAACGGCCTCTCAGTGATTACGGGTTTTAACGGTGGGTTGAACTAGATTGGTTCCTTGATTTCAATCGAATAGTATTACCTGATCCTGACAACCGTGGAACGTACAATTGATTAAAATATGATATTGAAAACGTTTTGAATTCATATAGAATAAAGTAAATATACTGAGGAGGTAAAATAATCCTTAATCATAACAGTTGCATACTATACAAAATGATATTATTTCAACGTGAATTTCTTCACATGTTCAAAGAATGAGCTTACCAATGCATGACATATTTCATGTTTTGTAACATCTTCTAGCTTTTTTTCATTTGCTCCGAGAATAGCATCCTCCATTAAACAGTAATTCACTATACCTAAATTAGGCCTAAATATGAGCGTTAAAATAAATATATTAGCTTTTATTTCAATGTATTCCAAAGTAACGTTCATTTTGTATAACATAATATAAAAGGTGCCTCTAATAAATGTTTATGTTAGAACATCATCATTAAAATTTGGAAAATATGTTGCTTGACTAATCAGTAGAATGCATCTGATAAAACTATAAAAGTTTCGATTGATGAAGAATTAAAACTTTATCGAATCACTACTTTGGTGGTGCTACTGGTGTCAACGGATATAAGTAGTATGTATCACCAGTCGAAAATGAAATGAATGGGCTTGGAAGGTTAAGAAGATCGAAGAGAAGAGGTCAAGAACAGGGAGCGAATGTATGGAACTGAAGAAACATTCAAGTCTGAGACAATTTATAAACATTTTCAAATGCAATATTACTGTATGGTTCTTAGATATTACTAGAAGATTCTGAATATTTATTTTTATTTCTGCATTTCTGTGATATCTCATTCTCATCTGTCTATGGTCATAAACAACTAAATATCAATAATTCTTCGCAAACTAAGGTGAATAGTTTTCCAGAATCAACCTCTTTTGACACTGTTGCAAACTGAGATAGATATTGTACATAATTTACAAGCGTAAACTTAAATAAAAAGCCAAAATTATACAATATCTAAGTTCAGTGCAAATACCACTTAATAAGTAACGAATATGTAAGTATCATCATGCTGCATTCCTTATATACTCAATTACTTATACCTGATACCAGTCATGAAAGAGCATAGTGCACCCATCAGCATTCACCATCCAACCCTGTTCTGAGCAATCCTTTCCACTTCTTTCCAGTTGCTGTCAAATATTTACATGTATACTTTCAGTACCCTACATTTCGTGCTAACGGGTCTCCAACTTTTCCATTCCCCTTCACGATTACAAGTTAGTGCTTGTTTCGTGATGCAGTCTGATTTCCACAATCCATGTTCTATCCACTTCCATCATATTTTCCTAATTTCCTCTTCATCTGGTAGTTGGTTTCGTCTCTCAGACAGTAAGTTGTTACTGATGGTATGTGTTCAATATTGATTGAGTATCTTGTGTAGATAATTGTTTAGAAACACTCGTATCGATTTGACAACGGTCGTAGTAGTTCTCCAGATTTCAGTTTCGTACAGTAGAACAGTCTTGACGTTCGTATTGAAGATTGCGAATTTACTATTAGTTCATAGTTGTTTTGAATTCCATATGTTTTTCAGTTGTGAGGATGCGATGCTTGTTTAGTTAATGTTTGCCTTTCGGTGTGCATTGGATCCTCCTTGTTCGTCTATAGTGCTGTCCAGATAACTGAAATATTTCATATATTCCAGAAGTTGTTCATCAAGTGTGACTGTGTTGGTGTTCTGCGTGTTGTGTTTGTGGATTTCGCATTTTCCCCTGTGTATGTTGAGACCCTACTGATGGAGAGGTTAATAGTACACTAGTTGTCTTCATCTGCGTTTGTTGATGTTTATGGTACGGGAGAGTGAGGTCATCTGTGACAACCAAATCTTCTGATTGATTCCGAGCTGTTCTTTGTAGTCCGTGCTTCCCCTCAGCTTTCGAGGTCTTCATAATCCAGTCAACCACCATAATAAAGAGGAACGGTGAGAGTATTCAGCCCAGTCTGACTCCAGTCATCACTTTGAATGTATCTGTCAGCTATGTTCCATGCACCACTTCACACTCTAGTCCGTCTTATGAATTTCGGATGATGTTGATGAGTATAACAGCCGCGCACTGCATAGTATTAAAGGGGGTCCCACAGTGTTCTCCCATCCATATTGTCGTATGCCTTCTCACAGTCAATGAAGTTGATGTATAGTGACGAGTTCCATTCAATTGATTGTTCAACGATGATCCGTTCTCTTGCAATGCGGTCTGTTCACGACCGATGCTCACAGAGTCCAATCCGTTGATGTCGATGTTGAGCGTCTGCTGAATCTTTCATCATGTAAGGCAACATCATGTTGAAAACATTTCATTATACTGACAATATGTGATGCTTTTGTCAATCGCACAATTGACCAGATGTTCTTTCTTTGGTATCTTGATGATTTGTCTTTCATTCCGGTCCGTAGGCACTTGTTCTTCATCCCAAATTTTCCTGAATGTTGTGTGTAACATGTTTGTAGTTGCTGCTATATGTGACGTTAGTACTTTAGGTGGTAAACTGTCAGGTTGTGCTGCATTACTATTTTTCATTTATTTGATGGTCATCCTAACTTCTTCCTTCGTTGGTGTAGTGACATCTATAGGAAGGTCTGTGAGTGGTGCTTCGATGTTTGATGGTTTCCGTGGGGCTGGTCAACTGAAGTGCTCCTCGATGTACTCTACCCATATGTTCCTCTGTTCTTAAATCTAAGTGGTTAGCTCTCCTTTGTCCTTGACCTATCTCTAGTTCACTATATTCTCCTAACAATTTCTCCGTCGTGTCATATAGTTATCTAATATTTCCTTCTGTTTCAGCTTTCGCCGCCGTCATTGATACGTCTTCTACGTATTTCAGATTTCCGGCTCTGATGCTCCTCTTCACTTGCTTCTCTACTTCTGAGTATTCAGCTTGTGCCTTGACTTTCTCTTCTCGTGTTTGACTGTTCTTAATTGTTGTCTTCTTGTTCTTCCCTTCCTAAATCTCGTTCAGGGTTTCGATGGAGATTCACTCCTTGTGACTATTGGTACTTGTTACAGTTCGGAGCCTCCTGAAACGTTGGAGTTATTGCTTCTTTGAAACCTTTCTAGTTGCTTTCCATCGTATTTTCTTCTTCTTCAATAGGTTCTGTAAGGTTTGCTACCTGTTGTTAAGAGTTATCTTGAATTGATTGGGTTTGTCAGTATCTCGTAGGAAGACTGTTTTGAACATTTGTAATTGCGGGGCCCGTTATCTTGTTGTCATTTAGATCGAACGATGTTTGTTGACGGGCTCTCCACTTTAGTGGCCCGTGGATCTGACTCCAATTAGATCGTAAGAATGTTTGTTTTCGCCTATCTTCGTATACAATCATCGACTCCAGTCGCATTCGCCATTAGCGGAATTAAATAGTTCAAATAACGAGATTGGATTTTTGAACACATATATTTTGTATATGCAGCGAATGGAATAGAGACAAGCGAAACGACACGCAGTGAAGATGGCAGGTGATCCAAATCCCATTTAACCAAGCGTTAACGAATATTTATAGTCACATGAAAATAAGTTACAGACATGTGATGAGTAATGGGATAAGAAGTGTACACACACCTACGCGCTCATATAAAAACAGTTGAGATTGATAAGCGAATAATTAACAAGGTCAAAATGTGACTCAAGTAGAATGAATAGAATGGGCTGTCCGAAAACTAGAATAAGGTATATGGGCTTAACACAATAACAGACGCTACACAATGCTGTTCCCCCAGTTGTCCATTAATTATTTTGTTTCAGTTTGATCTGGAAATCACCACATGGTGGTGTGAAGCTATGTCAATTTCACTTCTAGTTCCCTAATCTTCCATGACTTTGTGGACTTTTATATCGATACATTGTCCGGATATTCCATGTACCTATACAAACTGTTGCTGTGGTTGTCAGAGGTGTCATCAGCCTCATGAACACAGAAGAATCTCGGCATTCATCATCAGGCATCTAAATTCTCTTGAGTAAAGACCCGTCAACTCCCTGGACGGATAATACATGGTTCGATTTGTTTACTCTAGTTGGTGTTTTTTAGCAAGGTTTGGTTCTACGGTGTGAGGTGGCGAACCTTTAAATCCAACCCTCCTCGTTTTTGTTGGTTTGAAATCGGCAGTAACTCTAGAAGGGCATAATTGTACAATAATTTGAGTTGAAATATCCACATCTCTTCATGTTTGCCAGCTGATAGGCCAACGAATTACGCATAAAAAAGATTCACAGAATCAAATAACATAGCAAATGAAACTAATTTACCTCGAAGTATCTGGATCATGACTACAGTATGAAGCCCAAGCAAGTACACTAGCGCCACACGCCACATAATTCCAACTCACAAGTAATACAAATTCATTTGGAGCTATTCCTTCTCCTTCAGTAAAAATCTCTTCAGTCTCACCATATTTTCGGGCGTGACATGCCTATACATATTAAAATATGACGAAAAGTGTAATTATTTCATCAAATCAGTATGAAAACTTTGGTTATCAAGTTCAACGAAACGTTTGTAAAACGTAAATGTAAATAGGTAACTACAAATGTCCAAAATTACTCAATAGAAACCATTTATTTATACGATGCTTTGGTCTGGGACTTGCTTAAACAAAGACATTTATTTATGGACGAATAGACAATTAGAATTACCTAAAACTAGAAAATGCTAGACTTCCGCTCTGTGTCTGCTGTAAAAGTTTCTCAAATTAGCTCTCACTATTACAGACAAGATTGGCTTTCGGACTAAACCATGAGTACATTGTTATCGATTAGACGCTGTGCTACTCACATATTCTAGCGTTAATTATCAAAAAGTGGATTTGTACATATCTTCTGTCCTTGTTTCGCATCACCTATTTTTTCTCTTCACGGTTATTATTCAGTGAATGGAATGTAGTGGATTATCTTCGAGATAATTCCTAGGGTTTCGTATTATCAATAGTCCAATAACTATTATCAAATTGTTCCCAACTTTGTACACTTTTCATGACACAATACAAAGCCACAAGCACACAAAGCGAATTCGAACAGAAGTGCAAAAGCTGACAAGTGAGCAAATACAGACATGAAGCAAGAATAAAATAAATTGATATTATTCAGGCGTATAAATACATTAAGTGAAATGATTCATTGAGCGATTTGGGCAACTAGCATTAAAACTTGTATGAGGGCTACGTATGTTGGTTGTCACATGTAATTGAGCACACGTGATCATGCCGATATGATACGAGGATGTAGACAACGTATTAGTGTTTGAATGAGACTGTCTGTGGAGTAAGTTAACTGAAGCGCTTGACAAAACTAAATGTAAACGTATTTAAATGTAGGTGAGGTGGTATTAGGATACTGAACATTTTCCACAGTGGATTTTGGAACGCAAACGTTGTATGCATACTTTGAAAGAAAACACATCGGCCAGTGATTAGAGAACTGGATTGAATTTGAGAAATAAATGGGAAGGGTGTGAAATTGAGCTTCTTTATAATCTTGTCTCTCGGATCCGCAGATTAATTGAAACGAAGCTCTAATAGTCCAAAACTCTGACTGGAGTCCCTCCGGGGGCTACTGCCGGTCCCAAGCCCGGATAAAGGAGGAGGGTTGGGCATGGGGTTAGCGTCCCCATCCCGTAGAAAACTAACTCGCTAAAAAAACGCTAACCAGAAAAAATTATTCAAACCTTTTAAACTCTGCCCTGGGAGTCAGAAGGTCTTCATTTAGAAGAATTATGACGCCTCATGATGAAAGCCGAATTCCTTCGGAAGTTACGAGGCCGATGCCCCTTCTGACAACCAGAGCAACCATTTATTTAGGTACATGGAATGTTCGTACAATGTGGGACACCGGGAGAGCCTTCCAAATTGCTGCAGAAATGAGAAGATACAACCTAGAGGTACTTGGGATCAGTGAAACACATTGGACACAAGTTGGACAACAACGACTAACTTCAGGAGAGCTCCTGTTATACTCCGGCCATGAAGAAGAAAATGCACCACATACACAAGGAGTTGCATTGATGCTGTCCAAACAAGCGCAAAATGCACTTATAGGATGGGAATCTCATGGACCAAGGATCATCAAAGCCTCGTTCAAAACAAAGAAAGAGGGCATTTCAATGAACATCATCCAATGCTATGCGCCTACCAACGACTACAATGAAGACGCTAAAGATCAATTCTACAATAGGCTGCAGTCAATCGTCGAGAAGTGCCCAACAAAGGACCTGACCATTCTGATGGGAGATTTCAACGCCAAGGTTGGAACGGACAACACTGGATATGAAGACATCATGGGACGACACGGACTGGGAGAAAGAAACGAAAATGGTGAGAGATTTGCAAACCTATGTGCCTTCAATAAGCTGGTCATAGGCGGCACCATATTCCCACATAAACGCATACACAAAACCACATGGACTTCACCGGATCACACTACGCAAAACCAAATCGACCATATTTGCATCAACAAAACGTTCAGGAGGACTATAGAGGACGTGAGAACCAAGAGAGGAGCTGATATAGCATCAGATCATCACTTGCTGGTCGCCAAGATGAAATTGAAACTCAAGAAGCACTGGACAACGGGGCGGACAATATCACAAAAGTTCAATACGGCCTTTCTTCAGGATACTAACAAACTCAACAAATTCAAGATAGTCCTCAGCAACAAGTTCCAGGCCTTTCATGATCTACTCAATGGAGAAGGAACTACTGTGGAGAGCAACTGGAAGGGGATCAAAGAGGCAATCACTTCAACATGTCATGAGGTCCTGGGTCACAAGAAGCACCATCACAAGGAATGGATCACTGTTGATACACTGGATAAGATTCAAGAAAGAAGGAACAAGAAGGCAGCAATCAATACCAGCCGAACAAGAGCAGAAAAAGCCAAGGCACAAGCTGAATACACAGAAGTAAACAAACAAGTGAAGAGGAGCATCAGAACCGACAAACGTAAATATGTGGAAGATTTAGCAACGACGGCGGAAAAGGCTGCAAGAGAAGGAAACATGAGACAATTGTATGACACGACAAAGAAACTCTCTGGAAATCGCCGCAAACCAGAACGACCAGTGAAAAGCAAGGAAGGCGAGGTAATCACCAACATTGAAGAGCAACAAAACAGGTGGGTAGAACACTTCAAAGAACTCTTGAATCGACCAGCTCCACTGAACCCACCCAACATCGAAGCAGCACCCACGGACCTCCCAATCAATGTTGGCCCACCAACAATTGAAGAAATCAGCATGGCCATCAGACAAATCAAGAGTGGCAAAGCAGCAGGACCGGACAACATTCCAGCAGAGGCACTAAAAGCAGACGTAGCGGCAACTGCAAGGATACTCCACATTCTCTTCAATAAGATTTGGGATGAGGAACAAGTACCAAAAGACTGGAAAGAAGGACTTCTGATCAAAATACCGAAGAAAGGCGATCTCAGCAACTGTGATAACTACAGGGGCATCACTCTTCTCTCAATACCGGGAAAAGTCTTCAACAGGGTATTGTTAAACAGGATGAAGGACTGCGTAGACGCCCAACTTCGTGACCAACAGGCAGGATTCCGTAAGGATAGATCGTGTACAGACCAAATCGCAACTCTACGGATCATTGTGGAACAATCAATTGAATGGAATTCATCACTCTACATCAACTTCATTGACTACGAAAAGGCATTTGATAGCGTGGACAGAACAACACTATGGAAACTTCTTCGACACTACGGCGTGCCTCAGAAGATAGTCAATATCATACAGAACTCATATGATGGATTACACTGCAAAATTGTGCATGGAGGACAGTTGACAAAGTCGTTCGAAGTGAAGACCGGTGTTAGGCAAGGTTGCTTACTCTCACCCTTTCTCTTTCTCCTGGTGATCGACTGGATCATGAAGACGTCAACGTCTGAAGGGAAGCGCGGGATACAATGGACATCTAGGATGCAGTTGGACGATCTAGACTTCGCAGATGATCTGGCCCTTCTATCCCAAACGCAACAACAGATGCAGGAGAAGACGAACAGTGTGGCAGCAGCCTCAGCAGCAGTAGGTCTCAATATACACAAAGGGAAAAGCAGGATTCTCCGATACAACACAGAATGCACCAATCCAATCACAATTGACGGAGAAGATTTGGAAGATGTAAAAACCTTTACACATTTGGGCAGCATCATTGATGAACAGGGTGGATCTGATGCAGATGTGAAGGCGCGGATCGGCAAAGCAAGAGCAGCATATTTACAACTGAGAAACATCTGGAACTCAAAGCAACTGTCAACCAACACCAAGGTCAGGATTTTCAATACAAATGTCAAGACAGTTCTACTGTATGGGGCAGAAACCTGGAGAACTACGAAAGCCATCATCCACAAGATGTAGGTGTTTATTAACAGTTGTCTACGCAAGATACTTCGGATCCGTTGGCCGGACACTATTAGCAACAAAATACTGTGGGAGAGAACAAACCAGATCCCAGTAGAGGAGGAAATCAGGAAGAAGCGCTGGAAGTGGATAGGACACACACTGAGGAAAGCACCCAACTACGTCACAAGACAAACTCTCACATGGAATCCTGAATGCCAAGGGAGAAGTGGAAGACCAAAGAACACATTACGCCGAGAAATGGAGATGGACAGGAGAAAAATGAACAAGAATTGGATGGAACTAGAAGAGAAGGCCCAGGACAGAGTGGGCTGGAGAATGCTGGTCGTTGGTCTATGCTCCATTAGGAGTAACAGGCGTAAGTAAGTAAGTAAGTCTAGTCGTTCAATTGTGAGCCTATTTTCAGATGAATCAAAATTTTTCAACATCAAAGGAGCAGTATTTTAAAAATCTTTTTGACACACGTCTACGTAGAACAGCGAGGCGGATAGTATTCTGCTGAAGATGTTTTTGGGGTAGATATTTGCGACTGAAGGAGAGTTAGACAGACAATTATCAGTTTACGGAAATCAGCAATTTTTATTATATGGAATACTAATCTCAGAGAACCATTTTCATTTCAAATACGTATATCATAGGAGAGGGTATCATCAGTGGTCGATGAGATCTACAAATTTCCTGTATAAAAGAAATCAGACAAGTTATTGGCTGGGGATGTCAGTCCTTCACTCATGTTTGTATGGTAGATGGATAGCCAATGACTCGTGACCATGAAATACTACGTGTCTTCGATGAGCGAAGCCCATAGTTCTTAAACAGTAAAATGCAACTATGCAATTTTAAACTGAATAATATTAATGGTTGACATGTATGGAAAGTGCTAAGGAAAATGTTAGAAAAACTTTACACTAATAAGAGGAAGTTGTGAATTGTGGCTTCGAACCACAGTCGTTTTAATGTTTCCCAGCTGGATCGCAGTTCAGTCGGTAAGACTATAATTTATGTATGAGACAATCAGAAGCTAGTGAGCGAGCGAACCTATTTCAATGCCCAATGCTCGCGTACGATCAGTCAACAGTAGATTTTAAAAAGGATGCCATAGTTGGTCGGCGACGACAGATGTGATTATTCTGCTCCTTTTTTTGTAATTGCGGTGATCAAATGACCGCAGAAAGTTGTTCAGACTATCGTCACAGTGTTGTATTTTGATGTAATATATGTTGAAGGTAAATGTTTGCTACGATACTTTTTTTGTCCCAACCTAGGTTGATACTAAGAAAAATTATGATAATTTTTGCAAAGTGGATAATAAAAGCGCCAGTAATACTGACTTTAAACTTTGCAGGTGTTATTGAAACCTCGGCAGTTCAATTGTATGAGTACTGTCGAGATATACGTGCAATGAAAATAAAAAGCATGAATCAGTCGTTTGGAGGAATCGGGAATATCGTGGAAATCAATGAAATACTCGTAGTAAAACGCGAATTCAATATAAGAAGTGTTAAAGAAGACTACGTAAGTAACAGGTCCTTAAGTATACTTATCAGATCCCTGGTATATATGATAGATAATCTCGAAAGAGACACTTCCAGCACATGAGAAACCGATAGGCTACAACAACTGTGTGAATTTAGACACCACAGTACACACAAGCGACTGAAGAGCAAATCTATACCTATCTAGACTTAGTTACCGACATCGTAGAGGCTCTTTCTAACCCTGAAATGCTTTTAAACTGTTTCAAAGAAGTGTATCTACTGTAGACTTTTGGTTTTGTATAATGTATTCTTATTTCATACTGAATGTTTTCTGATCACCTGAAATTTCCCAAGGTCACTTAGATTCGTTCAAAGGTCATCAAAATAAATCATAGTCTCACCGTTCAACCAATGATCACAATAAAATAGGTTGTGTAACTAAATATAATAAGAGAGAAGTACAGATCGACTGTGTAACGACAAGTGTGCTGATGGTTGTAAGGACAATAAAGGCTTGAAAAAAGTTTTCAAAATAGGATAATATATAGAAAAAGTGATGATTAATTCAGAAATGTCACATCATATGGAAAATCACATCTCTACTTTCATTCACTTACTGATAAATATTTATTCGGAATTTCCATGTCAAAACATGTTTCATTTTTTTACAAGTGTCTCTTCTACAGTGTGGTATGTTTTCATTTGAACTGGTAACCATTGAACCTAATTCACATGTTCTAAAAGACAAATGAATCAGTTTTATCTAGGGACTTGAAAAGTAGTTTCTCACCTTTCTTGATAAATAAGAAGAGTTTGAAAAATAAAACAGTGTAGGTGTTTGGGAATAACATTTATGATTTTTATATGATGAAAATAGTTTTTGACTTTACAAACTATCCGACTGACGAGTCACAAATAGGACGAAACGCACGTTCTGGATTCCACTGCTAGCCACTATCCATCTCTGTTTAGAATGTTTGTGACTTAAAGCAAAATCTAAGCAATACACACAATATACACATATGCTTATAAGAGACTGATCAATTGAAGTTCTAAACACCAATTGGAAGATTCAATGAAACAAAACCAAGTGAATTGATATAAATCATGATTCAGTATTCCTAATTGATTTTTAATAATTTGCTATCAGTATTAAAATCTAGTTAAAAGTAATGTCGATTCTACCTACTTGCTTAAGTATAGAAACAGGTAAACACCAGATTACATTACTCACTTACTTACACCTGTTACTGACAATGGGGCATAGGCCGCCGACCAGCTTAAAAGGTTCAGATAATTTTTTCTGGTTAGCGCTTTTTTAGCGAGTCAGTTTTCTACGGGATGGGGTCGCTAACCCAATGCCCAACCCTCCTCCTTTATCCGGGCAGTAGCCCCCGGAGGGACTCTAGGCGAGTTAGATTATGTTAATATAATAAGCAAAATCGATCTTCAGTGGTGAAGCGAATTCTTAAGCACAATGATATTTAGGAAAACAAGTGCTGAACATAAGACACTGAACATTGAACAGTACACGTATTGTATGTTAATCAATAAATGTCTAAACTGCACTATATCAGCTCACTTAATACTGTATACTATTTTGGAGCTGAGTTGATTATTCATACGCGCTCAGTTGAAAAAGCACCTATCACTGAGCAAATGCAAATAGATCGTTTTAAGGACATGAAAAAAAGCAATATCTATTCCTCATCGATATACAATGGGAAGTATAAGCCGTGTATTCAAATTCGACAATTCTAACAAGATTATTCATATTACAGATAAAAGCCATGTTCACATTAGTTTCAATTTGTCTCAAACAATACAGTAGTGTTGTAGTTGCTTAACGGCTAGAAATTAGCAGCAAATCATTCCATCTACCCAACTGTAAGGTAACTAAGACTGAATAACTATAACATCATTTAAAGTTAAATGATTTTCTTTTTAGTTTATCACTATATATGAAATATTATTACCTCTGAATAACTACATTCTCAGATTTTTTCACCTCAACAATTAGAGCTTTCTCCCAGAATTTGACAGCACCCTCAACTGCTCTCTATTAAAAAATTCAAAAATATCATTTAGTTAGTTCAGAAATATTGATGTAGAATCGATACATTCTAAAACGTTTTACCTTTAGATCACTGGAGCAGTCGGCACCCAATGGAGTTAATGTTTAACTTCAACTAATCCACGAAATTCAGCGACACACGCACCACTGTCTTCAGTGAATTACCATATCACAACAGAACCAGTTGAACTCCGGTGGTCACTGATTTTCACTAGAAGAATCTCCTGAAGTTCTAGTGAGAAGCATTGACCAGTGGCGTTCAGCCGAGTCTGTTGTGAGATAGTAACTCACTGAATACAGTGGTGCATCTGCCGCTCAATTTTGTGGATTATTTAGAGTGATACATTAACTTCATTAGATGCCCATCGACTCAGTGGATAGGGGTTAAGCGTTCGTGTGCGAGATTTTGCGAGGCGGGATTATGAATGCGCACTTCTGAGAAGTTCCACGATATAATGAGTTGGCCATTCAGTGCTTCCAGGTTTTTCATGATATTCTAGCTTCAGTTGACTTATGATCTCAACTATCAGATTACTATAATATTCACTAAACTCCCTCTGATAATAATAATGTGGTATCAAGTGTCAAAATATTTTATAAGAAGTTATTGAACGAACGTTAAAAAGCGTTGTTTATTTCATATTAAAGTTTGAATAGTCACAATAAGATGAGAACTATTATTCCAAATATAAAATTCATCTGTTTACAAACTGAATCAACTGTAGTATTTAGATTATTATTATACAACTGTATTTAGTCAATTACCACATATGTTCAGAATAGTCAGTAATGAAAGAATATGTTAATAAGTTAGGATAATAACTAGACACTACTTTTCAAAATGTGAACGATAATGTCATTTGTCTTGTCATGCAAACTGAAGGACAAGCAAAATAGTGTTTCTGACAGTTTATAATTGCATTTAGTAAAACTTGACGGATATTTGTGATATCACTGCGTGCTGATCAATCAATTGTAAATACATCTCAGTCCTAAAGAAAATCGGTCGCGTCCCGGATAGCTCAGTGGTAATGTCTCTGACTGTGAAGCTGAGTGATACGGGATCGAATCCGTTAGAGAGCATCAGTTCCTTCAATATTACAAGTACACCATGCTGATGAGTGCCAATTAACACGAAACCTAGGTTCAGGATTTCCTGTTGACTACCTTCAACCACCATCTTATTTGTGATATCGTTTGATTTTTTGATCTATTTACAAATTACATAACCTAAGAAAACACTATAATATCTCTTAGTTTTGTGCATAAAGATAGATAGTTTTTAATGAACTTTCATACACTCAATCACCTGTATAATAACTGATGCATAGATTATATATTCTTCTCTAAATCTTACAATCACTAAACTAGTATTGTATTCATGCTTTAAGAACTACTATCACGATTCTTTATTTCTCCTCACACTTTCTTATTTATAATATTTAAGATAATTAAGTGATCTATCAATGAGACATGTTTATGAAGATTAGTATGGAATGTACACCTTCTTATGGCTTCAGTGAACTTTGTTATAGAACATAGTTGTTATCACTCAAACATACTGAAACTCACTTTGATTTTTGAAAACACTTTACTCGTTTCAACCTTTCTATCATAAACTGGTATGATTTTCAAATTAAGACGATTCGATGATCGTTTAACAATATTTTGTGAATAGATACTATCACTCTGAAACAATACGTACATATATATATGTATATTATTCATTATTCATATTTGATAACTTGCCAGTTTCTCATTTTCAACAATAGGACAAACATATTCAGATTTCAATAATTTAAACAGTACTAGACATATAGAAATGATAGCATAAATGTTCATGATGAAATTTCTGAAGATGAAATATCTTATCTACCTTCATAGGGTTTATATAATATTGAAAGAATGTGAAAATCTCATAAATCTCTTCCATGAAAGCACAGTATTTCGATATTTTTCCATGATCTCATTTTGTAATAGAAGCAAAGTAAACTCACATAGAGTATACATGCATGTGAACAACATACGTTCACAGCAAATGTATCTAAAATACAATTTTACATCATGTTAATCTCATGTTTAGGTTGTTATTATTTATTATTTTCACATTACTCCACTTTTGTAAAGCTACACTATTTCATGGATCATATTCATCTCATCTACATGTTAAACTACCAATGTTTGTTATAATTTCAAACTAGAATCTTATGTTAGTCATTCAGAGAATCTACTTAACACAAGTATTATTCAGTGTGGAGATTTTGATGTTATTATCATCACTGTCAGTTTGACATTCAGAGTTACTTAATTTTGGTGTGTCATTATATTCTTTCTTCCGATGGCACAGACATAGAAACCTGTAGTGGCATTAGACCATAACCACACAATCTTCAAAGCTGAACACAACACTACTCGGAAAATAGATATTCAATATTTAACACGGAGAAATACCTAGGATGGAGAAGGCGCGTACAATGAATTGAATGGATTAGAGTTGGTCGTATGGCATGGCTCGGCCATGCAGGCGTGGTCCATCTGAATGTTACTTTATATCTTCTATTCATATTAATTATATTGTTCTTTCTCTAGCCTAACCTTGTTCTACATCATGTATTGGTAATCGATACAATACAGTGAGTTGGTGTAGTCGATGATGTGACTTCCACGTAAGATCTTATGGATTAGGCAGTTATATCATGACAAATCTACAATTTTAGGATTAGGTCTATTATTAGAGCAGTACTAATATCATATTACCATGAAGTCATATTACAAGTATTGTGATTTGAAAACCGGTTAATGTTTGCATGCTAAGAATGCTGAAGGCAGTTAGCAGGGTGTGTGTTGAAACGTCCGACGTCATTATGAGTATAGTTGTTGATAATTATCTAAAGTCTAACAAGCTCTTGGTAGTTGTTATCTTATCAAGTACTAACCATCCACTTCATTTATATCTTTCTTTTTGTATATTATGTGGTAGAATCAAGCGCCAATACATTAGAATCCATTCATACACAAAAAATATAGAAGCTTTACAATATCTTATCTAGCAAGTACACTATGTGACAAACAGGTTGTAGAAGTGGACCTAGTCAATAACTGGTATTCTTGAAGATATTGCTAATTAGAAGCTATACAGATTCTTATTTTATTAAAAAACAACTCATTTAATTACAAGTAACTTATTTACTTATATTCATGTATATATGTATGTATGGTTTGTTTTTGTTTTGTAAAAGAAACTTGTTAATATAGTTTGTGCTGTAAATCCTTAATTATACAAAACATATAACATTCAATAAAACCAATAACGATAATAATGGTAAAACTACTACTAACAATGGACGATCAATAACAAGTTACTTAAATAAGTGTCATCAACACAAGTGGATCATTCCATCATCGCATTAATAGATTGTTTAAGCTCCATGTTTTTGTGATAACCCATAAAGACGTCTGCTTTAATTGAACTCAGTAAACGTTTCATTGCTACATCATCCGTTTGACTATATATTATATTGTTGAACTGAAATTAAATATATTTTGTTGGCATAAATAGGAATCTCTTGAATTCTGTTACTGTTAACGGCAACAGAATAAGATTCTGATAAATAGCGTCATTACTTTCAAATGCAGTATATTTTGATGAGGACGTCCATTTAAAAAAAGCAATGAACCTACCAAATATATCCATATAATTTTTTCTGTCAGTACAGTTTCACTTCATAGACATCTGAAAACATTCCTCACGAATCTTTTACTCATAACTGGGTAAAGCTAATCGAAAGAGATCGAGATTGATAATATTGCAAACATTATTTAAACTTAGGTTCTTTTACCCAGATTTACCGATCCGGTTTATTCTCAACCGTTTATCATTTAGATTCTCGGAAGCGTAAAGTTTACGTCACATAGTACTGTAACCTTCTGTGAAAACCGGATGCGCTTCCTCGAAAAGAGTAATATCAGTTCTTGATGCACTCTTAAAACTATAAGTGTGGGCTGAAATTCTAGTTGACCAAGTTTTGTCCAAGTCACTCTAGGAATCATCATTATGTTGTATTTTGTATCCACCTGAATTTGAATCAACTTGCGGTAAAACTAGACGGCCATGCTATTCTTCTCTGACGAAAATTAGGTGTCGTGGATGGCTAAAACAGCGTTAGAGTTACCTAGTGTCATTTTTAAAATCTGCTTCGAGTTTCCCTTGTAGAACCTTTGTCAACCATCTACAGTCCTTGGACTGCTTTCACAACTTACTTGAGTATGATCCTATATACCGTAACAAAACGTCCTTTTTATCATGAAAAAAGATTAGTTGAATGCAATTCATCGCATCACTAGCAAATCATCTCGAGTTTCAATTGGCTGTAAGTCGTTATTAGGATACATCCATATTTCGATTGAAAGAGTTCCTTAGAGCACTGAATTCAGGGTGTAAACTATCACTTTCTACCAGATGTGCATCACGCTTCAAGTTCATCTTTCTTCGATATTTTTCCAACAAGCATTTTAGACCGATATTGAGATTTACTTCGATCATTGCAAAGATTTTTTTATTATGGCTGCATTTACTTCAGATCGACAACCGTACATAAATCTAAAGCATTTGAAAATGTCTACGGATGTCTTCGGTAGACTGAAAATCTAACATTTGTCTGCCAAATCGCTGGTCTTTTTACAAGTGGAAGGCATTGAAATGTTGTATGGAAATCACTCTTCTAATACACATGCCAGACGCCTTATAGTTTGCATTAAGTGAATTTATCTGTATGAAGTGAAAATACAAAACTTCTCATGTTCAGAAAAATCGAGTTTCGTATCAATAACCTCAGTTTGAATTTTTCTTCACACTCTTTACAATCATTAGTGAACAGATGCTTATTATACCTAAGTCATACTGAAAAGATAATTCCACTTTCTGAATCAAATATAAATTCAGTCAGTATCCAATATTATTCAAAGTCGTAGTAGGATTACATAGATGAGTTGTTTAAAGCCATAATTTAATAAGTTCAACAGTTGAGATCATGAGTCAATTGAAGCTAGACCACCATGTAAAACCATGAAGCACTGGACGGCCGTTCCGTTCAATTGTGGGACTCCTCACTAGTCCTCATCCACGAGAAGCAGTGAACAGTTGAGTTCAAGCGGGTCAGTTGTGAGGTAGTAATTCACTGATGACAATGGCGGATGTGTTGAAGTTAGACATTACCAACGTTGGATTCCTGCTGTCTTATTGATCTAGTGGTTAAGCGTTCGCACGCGGGACCGATAAGTCTTGGGTTGGGATCTCGCGAGGCGGGGTCGTGAATGCGCACTGTTGAGGAGCCCGCAATTGAACGAAACGGCCGTCCAGTGCTTCCAGTTTTTCCATGGTGGTTTGGCTTCAATTGACTCATGATCTCTACCGTTGAGATTAATACAATCTCCACAAAACTCCTTGATACTAATTTACTAAGTACCTTGTGAATAGCAGTTTAAGATCATTGATATTGTTGATAAAAAGTGCCATGTTAACGAGGCATAAAAGCATAGGTTCATTCTAAAAATTTCACCGACACTTGAATGATATTTGATTTCTTCCAAAAACCTCAGCTGAACAATGAATAATTTGTTGCGTATATGATTTATTTACTCTATACTAGATACTCAACTAACGCAACACACAACCTAAATCAGGAATGTTTAACTTTTCTGACAGGCACATGCATTAATTAATAATCAAGTAAACACAAATCTTAGGAAAATACGTATGACACATCAGGTATTAGTTGTAATATCTATCAATCAATCTGAAACCAATAATTAACTATGTCTGCTTTCTCCAACTCAAATGTTTTCTATAGCGATCTGTAAAACATTCTCGAAGATCGTGCATGAAGTTGATGATTTTTATTCAACGCACAATATTTAATTAAATGACATTATCAAAAACACTAGTCTCAGTTCTCAATCGTGTGATAAGTAATGCGATCAACATGATGTGAAATTGTATTTTGAAAATATTTGTTGTGAACTTATGTTGTTCACATGCATGTATACTCTATGTGAGTTTACTTTCCTTATATTATAAAATGAGGTCATGGAAAAATATCGAAATACTGTGCTTTCATGGAAGAGATTTATGAGATTTTCACATTCTTTCAATATTATATAAACCCTATGAAGGTAGATAAAATATTTCATCTTTAGAAATTTCATCATGAACATTTATGCTATCATTTCTATATGTCTAGTACTGTTTAAATTATTGAAAGCTGAACAACGCATCAGTGACAACGGGTTCCGGTTTTATTTGCAGTCGGTTAAGTACTTGGTGTTCGTTTTCGATGCCGACGGCCGCAGACCGGATCTTGAGAATATCCGACTGATTAAACTAGTGCCCACTCCCACCATTGTCTCGGCACTAAGTCCCTTCCTGGGACTTGTCATCTATTACTCAGCGTTCGTTCCATCGATGCATGATATTCGCGCTCCACTGAATAGCTTACTGAAGAAGAACAGCTCTTGGGACTGGACTAAACAGTGTGGCGCTGCATTTTGTAAAGTGAAGTCGATTATTAGTTCGGAATTGCCGTTGACACACTACGATCCAGCCATGCCGATCATCGTAGCGGCAGACGCTTCAGAGTATGGCCTAGTCACAGTTATCTCACATCAGTTTCCGGATGCGTCGGAAAAAGCCGTTATGCATACTTCCCGCACACTAACCTCAGAAAAAAATACAGCCAGGTAAAAAAGGAAGTTCTAGCGCTTGTGTTTGCCGTGCGCCGTTGCAACAAGTTCCTGTACGGTCGAAGATTCACGCTTCTTGCAGATAACTATCCTTTACTCGCAATATTCGGGTCGAAACCTGGCATCCAAATTCATTATTTATTTATTTGAGCACATAAATATTTGTGCAAGAGTGCGCAAATATATATGCGCCACACAAAACAATGAGGATTTAAAGAGAAGGAGAAAAGGTAGAGAGCGTAAAAAAAGGAGAACAATAACGAAGAGGTTGGTGTAAGGTAGTGTAATAATGATAATAGTAATAATGGAGGAACGGAGAGGTACAATCAGAAGATTCCTTTGGTTCAGGAAGATACAACCATTTTTTTAATGAAGAGAGTAAAAGAAGGTTACTGCAGGATCGCCACTGGCTTATATTCTGAGCCATATCTGATAACGTCTATAGCCACTGTGCTGCACCATCTCTCGGACCCCAGCCAGGGAGTCGTGAAGGACCGACACAAGCCAGTTTTTTGCAGCTTTCTTTCATGCCACGACACCATGTCATATACTGGCCACCTCTCCGCTTTATCCAACCAGTCCCAGAGTCGGCAAATAATGTACGACGTGAAATTCTCTGGGATGACATTCGTAGGACATGTCCAAGCCACCAAAGTCGGTGTTTCAAGATGGTGAAACCAATTGAACTATCGTCTCTGCATCTGAACATACGATGCAGAACCTCTGCATTACTAACATGGTGTTGCCACTGGATGTTAGCAATCCTTCGGAGACAACGATGACCGAACACAGAGAGTCGTCTAACGTCCTCAACTAAGAGAGGCCAGGTTTCACAAGCATAGAGCAAAACTGCTCTCACCGACGCGTTGTAGATCCGAACTTTTACAGCCAGACTAACATCACGAAGGCACCAAAGATGGCCCAGATTGGCATAAGCCACTCTGGCTTTCATTATACGTGGATTGATCTCATCACTCACACCCCCACCAGCACTTATGCAGTCACCTAGATACACGAACTTCTCGACTACTTCTATCTGCTCACTATCCAGGGTGTGAGTACAGGATTGGAATCCTGCCAGTCTTGTAGAAGTACTTTGCACTTCGAAGGTGCAAAGCACATACCATACTTAAGGACACTGATTGCCAACTGATTAAGTGCGGATTGCATGCCTTGGGCATTATCGCACAGTAAGACAATATCATCCGCATACTCAGGGCCGAGAATTCTTTCTCCAGGCAACAGATGCACACCGCCATTACTCACATCCAACAGAGCTGTTTCCAGAATGTCATCGATGGCGAAATTAAAGATGAATGGTGAGATTGTGCAACCCTGTATAACCCCACTGCTCGAATGGAGCAATGGAGAAGGGTGATTGTATGCCTCACTCTGCCTGAGGTGTTTGTATATAGGGCTTTTAGGATGTTAATAAACTTCTCAGGCACACCCTCCTTCAATACACAACCCCAGAGAACAGTCCTAACCAACGAATCGAAGGCAGCCCTAATGTCAAGAAACACTTCGATTGTTGGTGTTTGATAAGAGATATCTTTAGATCTTAACGTTGTGGTACGACTCACCGAAATATCAATATTGAGGATTAATGGACATAGACTGCCCATGCGACGATGTTGTGAATTGCTAATAAGAGATGATAATTATTCATACATACCTTGTAAATTTTTAGTTAGAGAAACAGAACTGTGAATACTGGGTTTAAAGAATTTGAAAAAGCTTAAGGTGGAGTTGTCTTTCCAGTTGCTAAAGAAAAATCAGATGCTTTACTTAAAGATTGATAGATCTGTGTGCTAAGTGCAGTAGAGGTATGAAAATTCAGCCTATAAAACTTCACGTACAGGGTGATCCCGTCTTCCTTAAAAGACGAATAATTCCTTATGGTCTTCGAGAAGCAGTACATAAGACATTAAACGAGTTGTGTTTGTGAAAGGCATAATTGAACCGATTCAGTCTTCAGCATGAGGTACTCCTATCGTTACGCCACTGAAGTCGTACGGCAAGACCCCTAGAATTTGTGGTGACTGTAGATTAACATTGAACTCCCGTTTGTTGAAGCAAACGTGCACGACAGTAGAGGCTTAAGACATTCTAGATTGACTTCATGGTTCTAAAGTGTTCTCGAAAGGTGACCTAAAAGATGCTTATCTTCAAACCCAGATATGGAACGACTAGCTCCACTGACAAATGCACCGTATCCAAAAAATATTACGGAATTATGTTCACTACTGGTTGATCTTCAACACCATTCCCGTTTTATTCCTAATCTTTCTTGTCATGCAAATTGTTTGTTCAATATTTTGACATCCAATTCATTTAAATGGGGTGAGGAACAGGAGTTTTGCTTACGAAATCTACTAAATTTTCTTCAAAGTTGTGCTGTTCGTCGAACTTACTCCCCAGTGTACATTCTGTGCTTATTACTAATGCATCACCTCTGGGCGTTGGCACAGTTTTGGAGCAGGAAGGTAAACTAGTTGTTTGTATTTCACGCAACCTTACTGTTACTGAACTAGGTTATTCACAGACTCAGCGAGAAGCATTAGCTGTGTTTTGGGCTGTTAGAAGACTTCATAAATATTTATTCGGAAAGAAATTCACTATTGTTACTGATCATGAAGCTTTAAAGTTTATTTATCAACCCGAAAAATCCTTAGCACGTTCGTCAGCCGCTATGGTTCAACGATGGAGTATTGCTTTGTGTGCATATGACTATACGGTTCAGCACAGAAATGCCAAACAAATTCAACTTGTTGAGTACATTTCTTGACAATCGTTACGAGATAGACCTGTTAATACTTCAGACTGTTTGTTGGTGCAACCCCTAACAGTGAGACTTCGTGATCTCATTAGAGAAACGCGTAGATATTTTGGATGTATACTCAGTGCTATAAGGAAAGGTTGGAATGCTAATTTGAAACGTAGATTTCCTATCTATTTTTCAAAGCAGGATGAGCTATCTACCACTACTGATGGTATTTGTGTTTAAATGATCGTGTTGTCATCCCTCATTCATTGCGTAAATCTGTTTTGAAGATCTTCATAGTGATCATTTAGGTGTTGAAAAAATGAATTCCTTGGCAAGGCTCACATATTGGTGGCCAGAGATAAATGCGGATATATGTCGTACAGTGAACAATGTGAAAAATGTCATCAATTGAAAAACCAGCCTTCAAAGTGGATTCCATGGCCAGTATCGTCTAAGGCCTGGCAGAGAATTCATGCAGACTATTGTGGTCCGTTTCTTGGCAAATACTATGCACTTGCAGTCAATAGTTCTTCTTCGAAGTGGCCTGAAGTTTTTTTTCACAACTTCACCAAATTCTGATTTCACAATCCAAGCATTAGAAAGGTGTTTAGTCGAGGAGTACCCATGGTTTTAGTGAAAGATAATGGCTCTCATTTTGCTGCAGATGCAGTCACTACCTGGTTGAATGGTATAGGGTGCAAACACAACCGACATGCTGATTACACAATCCCAGGAAGCAGGTGAGTCTGTTTCAATTTCGGTTGGTAATTTTAATACTAATGGCACATTCTTGATAATGCCGAGTCCTTATCCAAAACACTGTCCGACAGACACAGGATGAAATTAAAAAGCAGATGTACAATCGATTACAGACACTTAAACTCCAATTTAAGCTGTGGCGGGTGTGGTGTTTGAATGAACTAATGATTCCTTTGTACTTGTTGAATGATTGATTTCGAATTCTAAATACAGTATATCGTTTGTGCTTATCTAGTACTTCTTGATCCGATTACGTTATGTCTGAGATTCTTAGTTCATACTAGAATTCAAATACTCCTAAGCATCATAAAAATACATAACTTTATTTCGCTCTGTTTACGAAGAGAAAACGAAGTTGAAGGATCCTGATGAATATCTCTCCTTGGATTGAATTTGTACAATTTCACTTATGTGAGAAATAACTGGGTAAATATTTGTGTTTTTCTGCATAAACGATAATTCCGTGTCCATGAATAAACCAATTGAAACAAGGTGATTCAAATATGATGGACTTTTAAAACAAATCAGCATTGAACAATGACAGTCAACACCATAATCAGGACACCATTACACCCAGAGGAATCAAACTGAAAATGTGTTAAGTGTCGTTAAACATATATAAACTATGTTTTATACGAGGTAATGAGTTAACTACATGGAAAACACTTGTGAATTGTGAACTTCAAAAGTAGCCACAAATTGAAATATTTAGTTCTTTGTAAAAACATGAAGTCAGCAGTCTACGTTTACCGATCTAAGATGACCATTGTCAAGTGAGAACAACATAGATTGTAGGATGATGTGAATTTGTAGAATTATGGTCTACTTCGCTGGAGGTTATCAAGAATAGGAAGAATCCTCCGGGTAAAGATAATCTGAAAGATAAATCAGATAGAAAATGGCAACAGCTGATCGGGAAATACATGTCAAAATTACAAATTATTCGGTTCATTTCTTGGCCCGCGCGAAATCAAAGTTCTACGTGATGATTATACGAGAGTTAAATACATTGAGATTACAGTAATTAAATATGTTTTCGTGGATATACCTTTTCGGATACATACGTTTCGTTTTCTGTAGTTGATCTAGATGGTATCGGCTATGTAAAGCAACTGTAATCTGGTTCCTTGAGGTGATTTTAGAACTTGATATAAAATTGAGAAGGCTTCCTCTATTTTGATATGATGTTCACTATCTACCAAGTGAGAAAGAATGGTGCTGTTAACCGATTTAGTAAATCCTTTTCCCAACAATGCTGGTACATCTTCATGAACACGCAAAGATAAAGCCCCTGAGTTCGGTCTATGTACTAGCTCAATAGGAGCGGTTGAATTGGTATAATTATTTATTGTACAAACATGCTGTGTTTGGAACAGTCAACGAAACGAAACATTATCTGTATGAAAATAGACGAAAAGAAAGTAATACAACGGATATTTTAAATATTTCTCCCTCTTGCTTGGGTATACTACGGTTATACGACTAGTCATGGTAAATCAGATCATGGATTCACGAATCAGATTAGAGAACCAGGTAACACTAGACATTACCTTGTTCCAAATAGTAACAAGAAGTCACTCTCAGTGGGCCCGAAGTGGGTCCAATGAGAGGAAAATAAATCAAGTGGGAAATAGTCATGAGGCTAAGTGCCGTTTTGTTTACACTCAGCGACTAGTAAAATTTTACTCTTACTTCTACATGTAAGATGTAGAACACTGTTTTACTTAAATTGCTTAGCTTTCTCAAATGAAAAGATTTAGAGACTACGTTTTATTATTCACATTCAATTGTTGTAATATTTGTTTGCTCACTGTAAATTAGACACTCAATCCACTATGTAAAATTATGTGTGAGTCTGATCAAGCTGAACGCACTCTGTACATCAATGTTTAATGTATTCTCTCATTGTTGTACCAAAGAGACAATCAACAATTAACCACAATCGATTGACACTCATAAATATATGTGGAGATTTAAAATTCACTCACTTACACACGAACATGCTGTCACTAGTTTAACTGTTTTCTTGCTTTCTGCCCACTCGAGCAGTTTTACCATACATAAGCTATAAATCATCTTTATAACTGGTATCCATGTTTCGAATTATCCATAATTCTACCTGGAGTTGTGCCTGTATCAAATACACAGTTAATGGGATACTATTTAGTGGAGTCAGATAAAGAGGAATTTAACCTCTACAAGGTAATTGTTATATAACAGCTATGCTTTAGAAAATGATATCTGTAAGATCCATTTTGAAGGTTTTGTGTGTTGGTGAAAATCCCTCCATGTATATACTTGTACTTTGTTCCTATTGATCCCCTTAGTTGTACATTGTTGTATTTTGATTACATTTGAATTGTAATACTTGTATTTTTTATTATAGTTTTTGTTTTTCTTACGCATTCACTAAGTTTGTGTTTCTTCCTGAACTGCATCTGTGTTGTTTTACTTGACACTTGTTCTTGGCGGTAGCCATATTGATTTGCTCCTTCTTTTTGTGTGTGTTCTATCCAGTCAGGATAGAATAACGTTCATTTGTTTTGACTGGTAATTTTCCCTCATCTTCTATCAACTTCTTTATTTATTGTAATTTAGATTTGATTGATTGAACAATTATTGATTGAATAGCCGAGTGGTAATATTTGTTTAGGTAACGATTTACATTTAAATTTATGATGAATTATAGAACCGCTATTTACCCGATTACTTGTTTTGATTTCGACGGGAAAGGGCGCGTGTCTAAAGTCCCCGGAAGGCTATTCTTCACCATCCAAACCGTAGTTTGGATCCTACAATATCAATTACGTCTCCGTCAACATGCATCAAATTCCGAAAACAAATAGTATGTGTACAAGCGAAATACGTTTACAAGACTACTTGATGCTCCACATCCCATTAATCCAAGCCAGAAAATATAAGTAATAAATGTATTTGAACATATCTCGACCACTTATCTGCAACATAATTCCCTCAAATAAAATAAACATGGTTCCCTATTTCAAATTTTTAATCTATATTTGGAGCTGTTCCCTTGTTCAAGAAATAAATTCTCCATTATCATACGAGGTTATATCGCTTATTGATCATGGCAGTTTTAAATAATGACAAACTCGAAAACCATCAAACTATTTCGTCTGACATGACGGAGAAGATTTGTATCTCAGGTGGACGATTTTAATGGATTTTGGTTCTCTGAGCTGGATGACTTTGTCGTGTAGCTTTCATTGTTTTTCTGAACGACATCATCGGCACAAACTTCAGATAGAAGTGACGTGTTCGAATTTCTCCATAAGCTTTCCACAGCTTGTTCTGTACACCTCCACACCTCAATCCAGTTTATCAACCAATCAAGAAAATCATCCACAAATATAAGAACGAAAATCAAACCAATGGGAGACTCAACCAAAACAAAGAAGTAAACAATGACAAATTCAGAGTCAATAAGAATCAATCAACTTCGAGGTGTACAGAACAATCTTTGAAACGCATATGGAGAAATTCGAAGACTTCGCTTCTATCTGAAGTTTGTGCTGATGATGTCGTTCAGAAGAGCGATGAAAGCTCCACGACCAAACCATCGAACTCAGAAAACAAAATTCCATCACATATTCTTCTTATTTCCATGTATCATGGTTGTATAGATTCAAAAAGTTATTCGTAATCTAAAGGATATATTATTGTTCGCGTTAGCTTGTGCTGTTAATTCATTCTGCTTTGATTTGAATAAAATCACAATTATACATCTCGACCATCCTGATACATAATCATCGACTCGAACCACGTTGACGACTGACGAAATCAAATAAGTCAAATACTGAAATAAAGTTTGAATACGTAAATGTCGTACACCAGTTGATATAGACAGACAATTATGGAAGCGAAGAGAGCGAAGCAAATGAGAGAACGTTAAACCAAACTAATCAAAAAGGACATGTATAGAAAACTGTTAAAAATGAATGAACATTGAAGAGCTGATTTTCACATAATCGTCAGATAATATTCGTTCATGATTTGAACTAAAAACCAGGTGAACACAAATATTTCATTCTTAAATTAAATAGTCACCAATTTTGCACGACTCTTTTCTTCTAATAGTTATTGACCAAGAAGAACACTAGTCAAATATCTGAAGTACATATCTATTGAACCACAGTTTAAACGTCTATGAGAAGTTCTAATTTTGTGTGCTTACTAAATTTACTTCACACTACTGAATTGAACTATGTGTGTAATACAGGATAGTGAAAATATATAAACTGAAGATTTTGTTCTTTGTCAAATCTCTGAAACATTTTGGTGTGAATACATGAAAATCCGTCTGGTGTGCAATAGAACGAAAACATTAGGAGATGAAGTTGGACAAGGAGTCATCAAAACTGTGATGTTAACTGACTACGTCTGTATTGAAACTAAGTTGAATCAACACGAACATGAGAAAAATTATACTGGAACTAACTTACATCATATTTGGACTGTAATTGTGAAAACAGAACTACCTGAAGTAGTGATAGTATTATGTTTTAACTGAGTGAAGCACTAGACAGTAGTGAAAGAACAGTGTACTTATATTTATATACGTTTTAATAACCAGTATTTTTTTCTCCATTTTCATGAATAGGGATGCTTTGTAGGATCTGGTGTTGATCTCTCAGAGAAGTTTATCGAGATGGTCCAGGATTTGCACCAAATCAATATGTTGTTTTTGTCTCAAGTGTGAATGAACATGGTTGCTTATCAGGTAGAACATTGGCTTATGCTGGTGCATGTGAAACGCACCCTACAACTGACAGGTTAGTAATTATTCATTTGATTGGATGATAAGATTAGAAAACAATCAGTCCGTTTAAACGATGACATTAAATTTTTATTTGTAAAGTGAGCGAACAGTTTACTATTGTATATGTCCTCATAATCGATGAGATGAAGGGTTTTAGCACCGTCCATGACAAACCATTCTTTCTTCTTTACTTAAATTTTCAATGGTGGTCTAGCTTCAACTGACTCATGATTTCAACTTGTGAGAGTTCTGATCATTGAAGTTCACAGTGTTAAATCTATAAGATAAGAGGAATTAGTCAACTGGTTTGATAAGAAACACAATATTATTGAACCAAATTGATGAGAACAATGTACTACCACAAGATCTGTCTACATAAGAAACATGTTATGGTAACATATTTTATTTAAGTTCTATATGTATTTTAACTTCAGACCAATTATGGGAATGATCAACTTCTGTCCAGAAAAGATGGAAATAGAAGAACCAGGAAGAACTATGATGCTTGGTACAGCTACTCATGAAATGGCTCATGCTTTGGTGAGTGTTTATATTTAAATGAAAGCTGCTTTGTTAACTTACATTATGTCCAAAATAGGTTAATAATAAATTTCATTTCGAAAATGTTAGATCATTTCCAGTTGATAGCCCCCAAGTGCTCTGATACAGCCGAGAGTGGGGAGAGTCAGCTCTCTTTCTCTCTCGAAATACTATCACATGGCCTACAACCGTGCATACAACCACTACCAGGCAAGTACTAATCACTGCCTTCTCACGGTGGGGTGTTGATTACAAAATTGAGAGTATGGAAAACGGATGTTCGGCGCATTAACTGGGTTGGTGAACATAGAGAGTCCATATGGGGTAGTTGGAAGACCTTGATTCCAAACGAATAGTGCACATGTATTCCAGGATCCTGAGAGGATGAATGGCGTGTGAACTAATCGTTGATCACCGACTACCAAGAGACTGCATCTCCCGACGTTGCTCCACTGCCATATGGATCAGACATTTAGGTAAAAGGCACCATGTATCGCCTCTTAATAAAACTACCTGTTTCGGTTTCGGCACCCGAGTAGTATCCCAGCCTTAACACAAATCAAATGAGATTTATGTGGCACATATCTATTTGGTGCCTCCCTATACTAATGTTTATGTGTTTTCACAAATAATAATAATTTACTATTTGATTAAAGTAATTTACTTTGTCGCATCCTGTACACTGTCTTAATAGAATTTTGATTATATCGTTCATCCAGCCTATGATTTCAATACTAATTGTCATTTTTCTTGTAAATCGCATAATTGTTTTAATAAGTATCATGAGGCTCTTTGAACTTACTTGCTTACTTACTTACTTACTTACTTACTTACTTACTTACTTACTTACTTACTTACTTACTTACTTACTTACTTACTTACTTACTTACTTACTTACTTACTTACTTACTTACTTACTTACTTACTTACTTACTTACTTACTTACTTACTTACTTACTTACTTACTTACTTACTTACTTACTTACTTACTTACTTACTTACTTACTTACTTACTTACTTACTTACTTACTTACTTACTTACTTACTTACTTACTTACTTACTTACTTACTTACTTACTTACTTACTTACTTACTTACTTACTTACTTACTTACTTACTTACTTACTTACTTACTTACTTACTTACTTACTTACTTACTTACTTACTTACTTACTTACTTACTTACTTACTTACTTACTTACTTACTTACTTACTTACTTACTTACTTACTTACTTACTTACTTACTTACTTACTTACTTACTTACTTACTTACTTACTTACTTACTTACTTACTTACTTACTTACTTACTTACTTACTTACTTACTTACTTACTTACTTACTTACTTACTTACTTACTTACTTACTTACTTACTTACTTACTTACTTACTTACTTACTTACTTACTTACTTACTTACTTACTTACTTACTTACTTACTCCTGTTACTCCCAATGGAGCAAAGGCCACCGACCAGCATTCTCCAACCCAGTCTGTCCTGGGCAGTTCATTATATGATAACTTGTAACATAGAACTTGAAAGATCACCATGTTAAACCTCCTATTCTTACATTTATTATAATTTTACTGAAATTAAACTATTGAACATTTTAGGGATTCTCTAAGTCGAATTACGCTTTGATGCGTGATCGAGACGGCAGACCATTAACACCAAGAGATCCCAGAACAGGTAAACCACCATTGAATCCTCAAAGGCAGTATGATCCCAGGTGACTTATTGTTTTGTGATTCTAGTTTTATCCTAACTCTTTTCAAAGTTCTTTATCAGTTTCTAGTGTCTTCTAGTATGTTATTTATAATAATCAAGTGAACCAAACTTTGCTTCACTCAACTATTAGATGACATTTTCTTTTAAACGATAAGTATAGTCCACAAATCAACTGGTTGTTCACGTTTTATCACCTAAATCTGCAAACGGTTCTTGATTCGAAAAATTCATTAGTTGAATCACTAAGATCTGTTCTAAGTAAGTCAGTTAATCGGCTACAACGTAGGACAAGGCACATATAAACAGCGGTCCAAGTTGTCATACCTCATTAGCACAACAAGATGAGTAAGAGTCCTATAGAGAATAATATGAATCAAAAAATTTTAGGATATATATTTTTACCACTACAGATCCATGTATTTTCCCCTACTTAAGAAAGATGCTTTAATTGAAGAGATGAGTGAAATAAGTTTAAAGTAATTAAACTCAGTTAAATCGGAGAATATTATAAGGTACCGAGTACTAATATCAAGTCTCTAATATAAATATTATAGTTCCTCTATTTGAAGTTAGTTAGTGAATATACAATCGTTATGTTATTGTGACGACGAGATACACATGTTGGAAGTAGAGAAGTTCGATTATATTGAGAAAAACGCAGTGATTGATAGAAGTTCCTTATCAAACATATCGATTAGACGTGATCATTTTGATAAGCAAAGTTCAAGAGGAAGTAATAAGGTTATTATGGTCTACACGTTGATAACTTTGAACTTAATAATGATCTTAATATAATTTGAAAGTTAGTTCACTCACGACGTTTACATAAACATATTTCTCAATAGGCGACAACTAAACGATCAAATGGTTAGCGTTTTTTTAGCGAGTTAGTCACTAACTCCATGCCCAACCCCCTTCCTTCAATAATGAACTAGTTAGATAAACAGTAAAAAGAAAAGACAATTTACACTACAGCCCCCCAAAAAATGATAAGATACATGTATATATTATTTCTACGCAACTTACATTCAATCATGTCTTCATATTACATTTTCTAAATAAACGTTTTGTGTTCCATTTCAGTGACATTACTGTTAGACGAATTGCTCGTCCCTGGCTTACAGCGGCTGGATCTTTTGTGAAAACTTTCTCATCATTTGTTACACCGGCATTACTGGTAAGTTTTAGTGTCAAGTTAACACTCAGTGCAATCGAAATGTGTATTCGTTACTCATAAACTAATTAATTACTTACTTACTTACACACTCCTGTTACTCCTCTTGGAGGAGTATAGGCCTCCCACCAGCATTCTCCATCCAATCCTGTCCTGGACAAATCTTTCCAGCTGTTTCTAGTTCTTATTTATCCTTGTCATATCTACTTCTATTTGTAGACGTAATGTGTTCTTTGGCATTCCTCTTTTCGTCTTCTCTTCAGGATTCCAATTTAGCACTTGTTTCGTGATGTAGTTTGATGATTTCCGTAATGTAGGTTCTATCGATTTCCGTAATGTAGGTTCTATCGATTTCCGTCGTCTTTTCGTAATTTCCTCTTCAGTTGGAATTTAGTTTGTTCTCTCCCACAGTAGGCTGTTGTTGAATCTAGAATCTAGAAATGTTCACAATGCTTAAGAATGAACTGAAACATTCTAGATTGACTAATATATTCAAATATTTGAAGTATTATAAGAATTAATTATCGAATAAGTAACATTTTGTTAAATTAAGCCATACTACTTCTACCTTATTATTCACATAAAGTGTATAGAAAACATAAGATGACTTAACAACAGATATTAGCACTTTCAGTCTCATTCTTTGACCTAGACATTTCTTTTGTCTTTATGCTATTCCGAAATATTCCATTTGCCAATGTACATACACCTTGTCGTTTTCGCCAACTCATATATTCAACCCTATATACCTAACTAAGAATGTTTTTGAATAAAAGTCTTATTTCACGTAATACGTATTATTTTATTTCATAAGGAATTATTTTCAATCAAAAATTATTTATTCTCACTTAGGCGGTAGGACGCAAACATTATAACTGCCCTAACTTGGATGGGATCGATATAGAGAATGAAGGTGGAGAAGGAACAGCTGGTTCACATTTCGAGAAGCGAACAGTTGGTGTAAGTAACGCAATTATTTATCTGTAGCAAAAGATCATCTTGTAATTGTCTCTTGATCCTTCTGTTACAATGATTCAATGGTACTAATCATTTGATATACTGTGAAGTAACTTTAATAGTTGAGATCGTGATTCACTTGAAGCTAGACCACTATGAAACACCTGGAAGGACTGGACAGCCGTTTCGTCATATTGCAAGACTCCTCAGCAGTGCACATCCGCGATCCTGCCTCGTGAGATTCGAACTCATTACCTATCAGTCTGTAGCCTATATTGTACTGTTATTTGATTTAACGTATCATAATGAAAAGTCAGAAGATGTGGTAATATGAAGAAAAAGACTCGATAACAATCCAAGATTGATGTTTCCTGATAGTCGGTACTTGTAAGATGGAATGACATACATGATTCTGATTTAAATGTTATCTTCCTGGGATCTGAGCTGGTGTTACACTTTACTGAAAAATGTCAATTAGCATGAAACGTAAGTCTAGATGTTCTTGTCGAATGCTCTCAATCGTCAATTATCGAAACATAAAACATGAGATGTCAGGTTATTTAGATTAAGAATTACATCGTGAACTAATTCATGGAACTCGATCTATACTAAAGACTCTCTCATTATTAAGTAAACAACATGATATGATGAATAAATTTGGATGTTTGTTGGGAAGTCAAGTTGTTTGAATGAATATTTAAAATGTACGGGAACTTAGAAACAAGCACGATCTGGTGATGTAATTCGAATGATTAATTCTGTTCACTTTGTTTATGTTTATTACAGGATGAAACAATGGCTGGTGAGACAGGAGTGAAAAGTGTACTTTCAGCATTAACATTAGCATTCTTCACAGATTCAGGGTAAATTAATACAATTAAATGTATCGTAAATGTTTCAATCGAGAATCTTGAGTATATTAATTGTGGAGCTAATCCGTGTCAGGTAGAGACAGGTATCTACCTCATTACAATGGAAGATGGTCACACGATTTCGTGTATTGTTTGACGTTAGATATTAACACCGTTTGATGTCGTGCAGCTCAGTGGTCTACAGGTTAAGCAGTTGCGCGCGGTTCGAATCCTGATAACGAGATCGTGAATGCGCACTGCTCTGGAGTCCCACAATAGGACGAAACAGCCGTCCAACGCTGTCAGTTTTTCAATGGTGATCTAACATCAATCGGTTTATGATCTCGATCAAAGTCATAATAATCTCCACAACCCTATACTGATAATTTATTGTGTATTATGAATCATTTCGCAAATTTGTTTTGTGGTAATATGACATTAGATGTATCAACTTAACAATTCTTACCACTTATTTGTTCAGACAGTTAAATTAGCTCAATTTCCAATCACCATCCGAGAAAGCAAATTTAGATGAGATTACGATTTATGAATGGGCTTGAGATTGTTCACCTAATAACTAGGATCTATAGAGGGTTATAAACCAGTGTGAGGAATTAAAATTATAATTGACAGTTGGTGGTTAGCGTTAAGAATTCGATTTATGCTTTTCATCATTAGCTATTATGCCAAAACTTTATTTATCCAAATGGATGTGTGAAATTCGCGCCAAAATTTGTGACCTGTTATCTTGAATTTGATTGGTTCGTCCATAAATTATGGTCTTGCCATTCTATTTCTTTCTTTTTTTTCATTTATTTATTGAATATATTGTTTTGATTTAAATAAAGCTGGTGGGATGTCGATTATTCAGTTGCTGCAGAGTGGCATTATGGAAAGGATTTAGGTTGTAACTTCGTCATGGGAAGTTGTTACGCATATATGGCACGAATGAAGCAAGCGTAAGATTTATTCAATTATTTCAATATATTACTCATGATTAAAACTTACCGCTAAGTTTTCTATTATTGTCATTAGTAGTAGTATTAGTAGTAATAGCATTGATAATATTTTTTCTGGTTAGCGTTTGTTTAGCGAGTTAGTTTTTTATGGGATGGGGTCGCCAACGCCATGCCCAACCATCCTCCTTTATCCGGGCTTGGGACCGGCAGTAGCCCCAGAGGGGCTGCAGGCAGAGTTATTGATAATATTAATATTCTTAAAATCATGACCTTGTTACCAGTAATCCCAGTTTATATATTAAATAGGTTTTAAGTGGTAACAATGTCCATTTCATTTCAGAGGGAAAAGCATAGAACCTTACTGTGATGAAACGGGTTCTTTAACGTGCTATCATAAGAATGCTTTTGGGATTTGTGCTATGGGAAAATATAAGGGTTTGTTACCACCAGAAGAGCAATATTTCAAAGGTTATCCCAATGTTGGAGGTACCGGTACATTGACAGATAGATGCCCCACTGTTCAGGTTAGCATTTTTTTATTGTTTAGTTCTAATCAAATATGCTTTACTTAATTGTTCGAAAACCATGTTCTATATAGGTTGAGTGCAAATATCTATCCATCTTCGTTTTATTTATTACTTTAAATGGCAAGATAAACTCATGACGAGCATTTATTTACGTAAACTGTTGGAACGTCGTGAGGTGGGGTCTTGAATGCGCACTGCTGAGGAGTCGCGAAATAGGACAAACCGACCATTCAGTGCTTCCAGGTTTTCCATTGTGGTCTAGCTTCAGTTTGCTCATGATCTCAACTATTGAAAAGTGTTGTGTTTGTAAAAATTTTCTTCAAAAAGCTTGGATTTTCGTAAACATAATAATGGTTGCGCAGCCATTCATGGATTGATGGAAGTTGGAGATTAATTTTGTTGGATACCGGCCTAGTGGTCTGCAGGGTAAGCTTCATCGTGCGAGACTGAACGTCCCGGGTTCGAATCGCGGACTCACACCACTGAAGATTCCCATACTAGTACGAAATGGCTGTCCAATTATCTCAAGTTTTCAATGGTAGTCTACCTTATATCGACTCATGAGTTTAACTATACAAGTTACTAAAATCTTCACAACTCACCTATCTAATCACAATTTCTCACTAATTCGTCACTTATATTTCAACGAAGGGTGTGTACCCCTAAGAAAAACAATCTGTTTCCGTCTGGGCACTCGGTCAGTATCACAGCCCACTCACAAATCAAGTGACTTGTGTGGCGCATATGTATTCGGTGCCCTCTTTTTACCAATATTTATGTGTTTGGTCACAGGAAGAAAGAATTAGTTCGTAGAAAGAAAGATACGAGACGATTTTAATCTCAGAGTTTAAGGGAAGACAGAGAGTGTATACACCATCCCCAACACCGGTTAGCATTGCACGTCGTGGTAATCGGTGTTCAGGCATATGTAACACGTGGCCCAACCATCTCAGTCGATGATGATTCACAACCTCATCGACTGATTTACCACCATTCCCTAATATCCTGCGTCCAACCTCACTATTACTTACCCGGTGATCCCAGCAGACGCCAGCAATATTTCTAAGGCATCTGTGGTCAAATACTAGTAGCTTACGAGTGTATTCTACTCGTAATGGCCATGTTTCGCTGCCGTCATCAGGCTTTACTCTAATATGCATGAATATTTACACGAAAATGTTAAACCAATCAAGGCAATATGGGTCAATAATCACAATGATATAGATTAAGCATGTTGATAGTAGGAAGACAGATGTGGTGACTTAATCTATTTCATTATGATTATTGACCCATATTGCCTTGATTGGTTTAACATTTTCGCATAAATATTCATGTATATTAGAGTAAAGTCTGATGGCGATCTAACTGAAAACAATTGTTCGCTTATATGTGCTGTTTTTAATTTTCACAATGGGAATCTTTAATATTAACGAAATTAACTGAAATTATGTCGAAAGCAACTATGATTTACAAAGATCTTTGAAATGGAAGGTTAACTGAAGTAAAAATGTTTTCATAGTTATAAAAAAACTGAAAATTCATCTTAGTTTATGCTCTAAAACAGAGACAAAACTTATTTCAATTGCAGAAATGTTACGTCTTTAATCTATACACCCAGTACTTCTATACAGAGGATGACTTGTTTAAATGTAGATTAAGACATTGATGCAATAGGCTGACCGGCTTAACATTGATGCTAGTATGCGTGAGTTCGAAGTGAGACTAACTGCTTGGGGTGGAGAGCGACGAAAACTATTCTATCATCTGATTGGCTGACAAGCACGAGAAAGGGAGAGAAGACTAGTCAACTGGAACACTACTCGATTTATTCCCAATTCCGATCTGGATCACGAATCATAAATTAGTGTAGAAGATAGATGACCAACCTGACAACAACGTACAATAATTAGGAAACTACAATTATGTTCAAAAGTGGGGATTAGAGTAGAAAGTAGAATACAAAATATTATGTTTAAATTACAATAGCTTTGGAACCGAGGAGGCTATGGCATTGAGTCATACATCGAACGAAAGCTTATGATGTGTAGAATAGACTAGTGATAAAAATAAATGCTACTGTTTTACAAGAATTGAATGAAATGAAATAACGTGCCCAAACATAGCTTCCATAGTTTATCATAGCTTCTTGTTTCTCTATTCATATCAATAGATAATTCATGATTTACCTCATGGACAACTGTTCTTACGAACTTATTTACTTAATTACTTACTTACGCATGTTTCTCCTAATGGAGCCGACCAGCATTCTCTAACTCACTCTCTCCTGAGCCTTCCTTTCTACGTTCTTATCAAATAGGATACATATTCCACATAGATGATCTTCGTATACTCAAAATGTTATTTTCACTTAGTTTTCAGTAAATAATCCACTTGGTAATTTTGTACAGTCATTTATTTGGTTTACAATGATTCTTCTTTTAATACAGCCAATGGAGACATTTTTCAAAGAACGTTTTATGACCTACTGTGATCATCGTTTAAATATTCCATTAGGTAGGTTCGCTAAAGTTTACAATAGTTGTATATTAAAATACATGAGCCTTAACTCATTCAGTCAATAAGTCACAAGGTAGAACTTCGTACGTACGTACATCAGTTCAAGTTGGTATACCACATTAGCACAGTGATACAATTGTCGATTCAAATCCCATAGTAGTAGAGCTAGTAAATGTATAAGCAGTAATGGGAAAGATTAGGATTTGAAGATGTCATTCAAGGAGTATAATTCAGTGAAATAAATTTGCGAAGAGGAGAAAAACGGGGACATGAAGAATTCAGAAGATTAGAATTTGAGAGAACACAAAGAGCGGATGGACCTGAACCATGGCAAACGATTTTGAGCCATATCATTCAAGGTCTCTAACCATCGCTTGTTATCGTCTAGCGGATTCCCGGAACCAGGTAGTCTACACCTAATAACATTGTTCATTCCACTTGCCATTGACCTATTGAATTTGTGCCATATTTTGGTCTGGCCGACCCTAGCTTTCTTCCAACCTATTTGTACACCATAGAACATCGCCGGTCGTGGCAGTCGGTGATTGGACATACGTAACACACGTTCTAGGCATCTAGTTAAGTCTTAACTGTTTGTTGTTAGTTTACAAAACAATTCAGGTCATTCCAACAGATCGTATAACATTCATATCAATGTATGTGGTTCATGAAGTATATGTAAGCTAACAACCATATTGGTTGATATAGGGAAAATGCTATATGATATTTTAACTGTACTTGTTATTATTGAGAACACAAGTGGGGATAATGGAATATATTTGAACCCAAAATTACAGTACATCTTAGTAAAATCTGAGGATCATTCAGTACTTACTTCATTTGAAAAATGTCAATCAATTGTTTCAGAGTTGGTTGTTCCTTCTGCAAATATCCGTCAAAGGTCTCATAATTCATTGTTCCTGCATTTCTATAGCAATTGCTTTGTTTTCCCGTTCTTTCCTCCTTGATCTTCTTGACTTTCTGCTGCCAGATATTATATTCTTCACTAGCGTTATATACTATTTATGTCGATATAAGTATCACATATTACATACTTTAAACTAATATAAAAATATATAGTGAAAGAGAATACAGGCTGGTACAACAAAATATAATTTAGTACAACATTCCTGAACATCTTATTAAAGTCTGAGAACCATACAATAAATGCTTTAATTGCACAATACCCAACAATTGTCTCAGACTTTGTTGTCCCTTCATTTCCATAACAATTACTCTCTGTGTCTTGTTCTCTTTTTTCTATCTCATCAACCTTTTGGTACCAGATATTCCACTTTCGATTGATGATACATAATATCTCTATCTGTTGATATCAGTAGTACACACCACAACTGAAATATTTTTGTCTTCATAATTAAAACTGTTAGTTGGATTTAAGCGAATTACATAAGAAACGGTTATAAGTTAAATAAAAGCTGTATGAAAAATAAATAAAACGAAAGGGGACATTTTCAAAATCGATGAACTGAAATAGTTACGATAATAACAATGACAATAATAATAATAGTTTGTTGTCACGATAACGAAAAGCATAAGACATAATACTTTACCACTCAAGTTTGGGTTTAATGTCAGGGATAGCTAGAGTTTCAGATGCCTTGGATATTTTTAGACAATAAAGTTTTGATACATTTGATTGGATCCTGCAACACTTACTAGCATTTATTGGCTATGTCCTTTTTTATGAGGTAGTTAACCTACTCCCACCCTCGCCTTTAGCGAAGCTTCAGGCTACTAGTAACTCTATCGGCATTTTGAGTGGATTCTATGAACAGTGTGCGTCACTTGAATTATTGAATGTTCATTTTCTTTCTTGGTCTCTTCACAGTTATGTAGGGGCAGTTTTAACAAACATATGCAGAAATATAATCATTGATAAAACATGAATACCTTCTTTACAATAAGTGAATTTCAAAATTCATCTACATTTCAAAGTCTAAGGACTGTGATACCTAACGGGAATTTTTACGAAATTAATATCTGATGTTTTCGGTGGTTGATTTGAATCGAATTTAATAGTCATTAATTACGATGGAGTACAATTTTAGACCACTTTTCGTTTCAGTTCTCATATATTTGTTCATTATTCACAAATAAACCTGTTTATAGGAAATAGAAATCCGTAAACATAAGGAAACAGACAATAGATATTGATCTCTTCTAACACATTAAATTTGTAAGATTACGTAATGTGTTGATATGATTTCTGGAACATGTATTACATTTCTCAGAGTTCTAGTGAGAATCAGTGACTAGTGCAGTTCAACCGGGTCTGTTGTGAGGTAGAAACTCATTGAAGACAATGGTGGACGGCGGCTCAATTTCATTAATTAATTGAAGTTAGTCAATAATACCGTTGGATGCAAACCAGCTCAATCGTCTAGAGGTTAAGCGTTCGTGCGCGAGACTGATAGGTCGTGGGTTGGAATCTCACTAGTCGGGATCGTGGATGCATACTGCTGAGAAGTCCCATAATTCCAGGTTTCCCATAGTGGTTTAGCTTTAGTTAACTCATGATCTCAACTATTAAAATTCCCATAATATCTACAAAACTCTTTCTGATACATTACACTCAATTGAAATTGTTAATAATAAAAACGATCATTTATTTTGTTTGTTTTGTGTTTATGTTAGCACAAAGAGGAAATATGTTTGGTCAAGCTTTTGGGAATAAATCGATATGCATTCCACATATGGGAGCTTGGAGAGCTGAAATGAATGGAAAATTAACACAAGATCCTCGAGTTAAAGCAACTTGTCATGATGTAAGTTTAAAAAAGAACTATTATCTATAATTCCATAAAGATTCCACTAAAATCCAAATTAAATTTATGAATTACATTCTATGACTAAGATGAAATGATACACACTAATACAGTTTTAGAATAATCAGTAAGAAACGTATAGATTATGATGAAGTGGACAACCTCATTACTTACTTCACTCTTTGATTTGTTTTACAGTATAAGCAATACATTCAGTCAGTCTTCATTATTTGTTACCTCCTTGAAACAGTATCTATGTGTTAAAATAAAAAAATATAAAAGTTACTGACTGACATATTAATAGCCAATGGTTATCCATTAAAGTCTATTAATATGTGCAAAAGTTAGTTCATACCAAAACCTCTTATGTATTCAGTTCCAAAGAAGAAAATTTTATAACTATTTACCATATAGAGGTGAATTCATTATTTTAGTTTTAAGACAGAGATTGAAAGCAGTCATCGAGAAAAACCTATTATACTGCTCAATTGGTTGTGATTGAAAAATTTTAGCTGATGATTCCAAATAGACTTAGGCAATGCACAAATGATTATGTCACATCCCATTTTATTTAAAAAATTTACATGTTTGTGTAGACACACATAGAGAGAGAGGAGTAATCGAACAATGTAATCAAGGGTCACTGAACATGTGCCTAGCTGACGAGTTCTAAATTGGACGAAACACGCGTCTTGGATTCCATTGCCAGCCACTATCCATCTTTGCTTAAAACGCTTGTGATTTAAGGCTTTATCAAAGCAGTCTGCACAGGATGCATATTTGCCAATAAGAGATTGATGATCAGTTGCAGACCATAACAACAATAGGAAGATACAAGTAAAACAACACCAAGTGATTTGTAATTAGATTATTCTCTCTCTCTCTCTCTCCACACACAAACCTCATGTTGACCATATTTATTCTGATCATTATTTATCTCACAATTTCATTTCACTTATAAACTGATTCAAGTTAACAACTTCATATTAGTCACCCAAACAATTCTTAATTCACCTATTACAATTTTAAATGATGTACTCTTCCGTCAACCTGACCAATTTTATGGATAATTAATTGGGATATGAGATAATTGTGAAGTATCTGATGTGAAATTCATTGAAATGAATATTCTACTCATTCATATTAATTGTGTTTTGCATACGATGGGAATTTCTTCAGAGATTATAAAACTTTATTAATGATTATCTTCCTATCCCATCTATTCATGATATTTATTTATTTGAACATGGTACAAGGAGGCACCAAATACATATGCGCCCCATGGATCTCATTTGATTTGTGTGAGGGACAGGATACTGCCCGGGTGCCCAAACCGAAACAAGTGGTTTTCTTATGGGTACACACCAGGAGCCTTCGACCTAAAGGTCTGATCCACAAGGCAGTGGAACATTGTAAGGAGATGCAGTCCCATGGTAGCCGGTGACCAACGTTTGGTTCCTACGTCATTTGTTCCCTCAGGATACTGGAGCCCATACGCAACATAGGTTTGAAACCAGGGTCTTCCAACTCCCCTAGGTGGACTCTCCATGTCCACTAACCCGGTTAAAGCGCCGGACATTCGGTTTTGTCCTCTCTCAACACCTACGCCACGAGAAGGCAGTGAGTAGGACTTTCCTGGCAGAGGCTATATACGCGTGGCCATGTGAGAGCATTTCGAGAGGGAGAGCGGACTGTCCTCACTCTCGGTCGTACCAGGGCATTCGGGGCATCTATTTATGAACATGATTAGAATTAGTAATTAGTTTTAAAAAAAATTGATTAAAATTAACTCGATATCCATGGCGAACGTCTTCAACAGTAGCACTGTATTATTGATTTCATGTGTGTGCTCATGATGACTAGATGCTAGATGACTTCAAAACCACTTAGTGTCAAGTGATCCGAATATCATTAAAGGAACGGCCGTTTTTTGTGTTTTTTTCATCCTTTATGAAAAAAATTTCCATCTGATTTTCCAAGATTTTTCATTCTATTTCATCCAATTAAATTCGTTATAATTGGTTATTTATTTCTTAAAATTGATGTAAAATGTCAATATTTGTCGACAGAGCATATTTTCTTCAAATTATGGACCATAGTAAATTATGAAGTACAAGCTGGGAACTTCTGAAAGGACTTCCATGAACACTCAATGTCCGGCCTTTATTTTTGTAAGTTTATTGAAGGCTACTGGACTGTTGTTCGTGTTAAAGTTCATCACAATCACGAGTGCACTTCCTGGGGGTACGACAGTAATTCTTGGATGCACAGGTTAATGGGGAATGAATTTGAAACAGTTGGGACAGCAGCATTCAATATTATGCATTTCGTTTACCAATCTTATGGAAAGCGTCCAGTCAAATGCTTTTCGACCTGCAGCGACCCTCCTGAAACAAAGTAATACAAACTTTGTTGAGACATCTCTTTGAATTCTGAGGCTGTATACGCTGAATAGAAAAACACCTGTATTGAGATCTATATTTAGTATTCTTCTTCGCATTGGATGCTGGATGAAAGCGCAAGTCCAGAAATACTCATCTGATTGTCGTAACAAAATAATTATCGGTTGGGAGACACAAATAAGTCGTCTTCAGGAGAGACTTACACCAGCTGCATGTCAACTACTGGTGGACTTGTTCAGGGCTGTTAACGCTACAGACCTAAACAATGCACATATGATTACGTCACATCCCAATGCATTTACATTTTTACATATTTGTGTGGACATATACATAGGGGGAGTATTCGAACAATGCAATCATTCAACATGTGCCTAGATGGCTTCAAAACCAATTTGTGTCAAATTATCCAATCAACGTGAGAGGTAGAAAGCCATGTTCATCGATAGTGAAACATATAATTGAAACGGGGCACAAAATTGACAATAATACAGCTTTTAAAACGTTGTATAGACATTGTCAAGGACGAATTCTCAAGTTTGTTGAAGTCTTGGCTATTCGTAAATTTACCCCTCCCCATATTTTTACAAAGACAATTTGTCGTAACCATGAATTTACCGTGGTAATCCTTAAGTCATTCTATTACCTATGTATGAACAGATTGTTCGAAATGTATAGCGCAAATACGTCACATTTTCATCAGATCAACTCCGTCTTCTCATTGTTCTATCAAAATTTATAAAATGGACTAATTGCTATAAAAATGGACATTAGTCACATTACATCACCATATTATAGAATTGATTATTAACTAGTCGACCAGGGTAAAATGAGCAGTCGAACATATTTTTTTTGGATACAAAGTTCCGGCTTTTTGATTCCAATAGCCATTACTTAAGCCTTCTGTAAGATTCTCAGTGTGACGGAAGTAGGTAGACTGCTGTTAACACAATATATGATAGTGAATGATTGCTTCATGTTGGCTGTATGTCCCGTCTGAATTAAATGGGCTAAAATGAAGCTGTTAACTGTTTTAACTACACCTTGGCTTAACCACACTGGAATGTGTTCACGATCCCGAATATACAAATTCCTAGAACATCTGTCAATATAACTTACTCCACAGGAGCAGTTGAATTAATAGATACAGAAAGAAGTGGTTAACCTAGGCAATTTATCTTTCAATGTCGGAGTGATTATTGAGCATATGGAAAACACTAGTTGTAGTTTGCCTGTATTAAAAAGTTCTCTGAATTCATCCAACCAAGCATTTCTTGAATAGGAGTTTTATATTGTTTTGGTAATCTGAGATTAAGTATTATAACAATAGAATATACAATTTTCTGTTATGTAGATTCTAATCAAATCCTTACAATCTAGAAATTAGTGATGGTGGTTATAAGTAATAGTCACTGTTTCACTAAACAATTCATTAGTTATATAGACATTAACATGAATGCTGGATACATTCGTTCTCATCAGAATAGCTTTAAATCTAAAGTGATTAGATGCATTGAATTCTTTACTCTATAAGTCGTTCGATTTGAGTCATGTCAAAGATCGATACTGAACAAGCATATAGACAGATCAAGTGGATTATAGAATATTACTTACTTACTTACTTAATTATTTACGCCTGTTACTCCCAATGGAGCATAGGCCGTTGACTTCGTCCTCTCGATCGTATATATATATACAATAGAGTGAACAGTCTACATTACTCAGCATTATTCTTAATGGATTAAACCTGATAAACTTCTATCGAAGTATATTCATATGATAATCTGCTTTCTGCAAAATTTATTTTGATATTTTTCAGTACAAATGTTCACGTACTGTTCAAATCGTCGTTGATGGTGAAACGTTTCCATGTATTTCTGGTATAGCCAAAATAAAAACTAGGCGAATTGACGGAAATGCAATCTGCCCTGATATGAATGATGTTTGCAGAGTAAGCGTAGTATATGTTGTAAATAATTATGCTAGTGATATATTATCCCATTTTCTGGCATCTCGTCTCTCTCTCCCCTCTCTCTCTCTCTCTCTCTATATATATATATATATATATATATATATATATATATTCAAATCATTCACTATGTTCACTAGTCTTAACGATCGTGTTATTTGTGGGGTTAGATTTTCAAACTGACATCTAAGTGTCTCTATCTGACGAGTTAGAAATTGGGTGAAACGCGTGTTTGGTATTCCGCTAGTAGATAAAATATGTAATTATAAAATCTTATCTACAGTAGAGAGTTGTGGAGATTGTTGAATTTCATTGAAATCATGAAACAATCAATGTTGAATTTACATGTTAAAACCATCGGATTAGGACTCAGTGGTCTAAAGGTCAATTAGTATTCAGTAACCGAAGATCCTAAGTTCCGAGTGCCGTGTGCGAGATTTTGAACGTGCACTGATCAGTAGTTACATGTTAGCACGAAATAGCAGTCCACTTCTCCCAACATTTCAATGGTAATCTAACGTTGATTCGTCGATAGGTTCAATGGATAGAACTTTCTGGCAGAATAATAATATTGAGACGATTTGTACAGAATGCAGACAAATTAACAAGATTAAATGATGGTCAGTTTCTGTGGACTGTTAATGGACTAATATTGCATATATATATTCTTATTGCATAACTATTCAGTAATTAGATTATGTGTATTTATATTCCTCTTATTATAAGCTTCATTTGACCTATAGATTATTATGATACAATTTATAGTTCTTCAGTTATGTTCAGTTTATTAATTACAGTCTGCCACTTTTACAGCCGCTTTTAGATCCACCTCGTACAAATGTTATTTCTTATTTTACGGTGTGATATGGTCTGTTTGGCTGGTATATCAACCCAGTATGTTTGAAATAAATGATTCGTATAATGGAAGCTGGTATTGGTGTCCTCTGGACTCCACTGATCAGATTAAGAGGAAATTGAATCAATAAAGATGCTAGACTGCTCCATACTGGTCGAACGTCGAACATCAGAATTAAAGTGACAACAGGGTATCTTACTAATTTCTTATAGAATAATTGATCAATTCAATAAACTTTTCAATGAGCAATCTCATCACTTATCTCTTTAATTTACTTTACAATTTAGGCATACAGAAAATGAACAATCCAACAACTCATCTATTAAGAACCAATAACTATGGATATCTAATACATTTTAATTACTTTCATTAATAATTATGTTCAATGAATTAGTTCATTCATTAACTCTATTCAATGTTTATGTATCATTTATTACCAATAAATAAATAAATATATATATATATATATGTTATAATGAATAACTTTTGATGAATTCCAAAAGAAAAACGAAACATTTGAACAGAATAATGTTAATGTTATCAATAGTAGTAATAATAGGAAACATATTGAGGAAAGCATCCAATTGCATCAAAAGGCAAGCCTTCATTTGGGATCCTTAAGATCAAAAGAGAAGATGATCAACAAAGAATACATTACATCGAGAAATGGAGTCAGATATGAGAATAATGAACAAGAATTGGGTAGAACTTGACAGGAAGGTCATGGGACAAAGTGAGTTGGAGAGTGCTGTTCGGTGGCCTATGATCTATTGGGAGTAAGAAGCGTAAGTAATAATTATGAGGAAAAGTACCAAGGTTTGATTAGATAAATTCAAGTGAATTTAATCACATGACATTAGCAATTTAGTGGCTTGGCTTCGTTTATCAATCATCTTGATAACCGTTGTTAAATAAATCTAAACGTTGCATGAATTCTGAGGTTAACAAGAAGCGGTGATTACAGTTTGTTGACGGATAGTACAGATAACAAAATTACAAGCATACCGAGGTAAGTAGGAACAGAAAGGATAATTTATGTGTTAGTGAGTGAATATAGAGATGAGTACAGGTGAAACAAGACGAGGTAAAGCTAAGGCAATTAAGGAGATTCAAGCATACGTGTTTACACAGACATGATGATAATCATAATGATAGTGCTCTGTGTGTTGTACATTGATCTAACACACTTCGCGTCAACGTTTTTGCGTATTGTTTTATACTACTTATAAATGTATTTAGTAAATTGTTGTATTGCCAATAATTTCCAGGCTTATGCTGTAACTCAAGTTTGTCGTTGAATATTCTGAAATATTTGCATGTACTTATAACGTTTACTGTATCTATCATTGTATTGATCATTATTATTACTTCACCTCAATAATTGTAGCAGTTATCTACAGTCATGTGCATTTGTTTAACCTTCATTCAAACACAATGGTTTCCATATTGTTTTGTGCTTGATTCGGATTTTGCTTGTTAATTAACTGTTATCATGTTTAGACACAGCTATCAACTGTCTTTTGCACTATCGAAGCCCCTTTTATTTCATACATAAGGACGCGTTAAACGCCGCAAACACCTCACAAGTTGAGGTTTGTAACCAATGTTTGTGTATTATTTAATAAAGAACCTCTATTTTAGATAAATCGTTGTTTTGCGTACTTCAGTTTTGCGTGTATCTCACTTGGGTGATCTGGATGCTTCGATAGGTCTAACAGATACAAAGGAATAGACAAATTGTTGCTCTTTGAATAACGCTGTCAGTTAGTTAGGTTAAATGAAGTGCTTGACAAAAATTAACCGTAAGCAAAATTAATTGTCGGAGGGTTGTTATAGCATGATCAAAGTTGATTGCATACATTGAATAACAGATCAGATATGTTCCCAGTGCCATTTAAAATCGTCTTAATTTAAATCAAAAGAGACATAACATATCAACGAACATTATTCCATCCAATGACGCTTTCATCATGCCTTGTTCTAACGTACAGTCATATTTATATACATATAAGCGAAAGATAAACTAGCTAGGGCAACTCATGAGTCAATAATGCACGATTTATAAAGGATCAGAAAAGCCGATACGTTTTTTTGTTTTATTACACTTGATTGATGGTGACATTGTGGTGAATACAATTAAATCATTCTGAGTGATCTAATTCAGTTATTCACAGTTCCCTATCACTGTCCGATGTCGTCTGTTATAAATCATATTTAATAGAGGTTTGAGCCACCTCCTTCCACCTGTATTGTATGCTGATGATATTACTTAGAAGAACAATGAAAGCTCAATGATCAAACCATCCAGATCACAGAACAAAACTCCATCTAAATTATTTTTCACCCACTTCTGAATATATGGTTTTCATGCTCTATTAAGTCGACTTTCCTAAATGTTGATGTACATCATATGTCGAAATATTTGTTCAAACCATATGTGTGAGAACTATAGAGCCAACATTCTTCTTACAATATTAGAAAAAGTTTTCAACAGCTTGTTTTTAAACACAATGAGGGACTTCGTAGACGCCAAACTTTGAGACTGACAGACTGGATTCCGTAAGAATCTATCGAAACGGATAATTATGGAACCATCAATTGAATGGATTTCATCACTCTACATCAAATTCATTGACTACGATAAAGCATTTGATAGCGTGAACAGGACAACGCTATGTAGACGTCTTTGTCAATATCATACGGAATTAAACTGCAAAATCGTGCATAGAGGACAGTTACAAGCAGTCATTCTTAGTGGGCCTACAGTGAATATCAATAACAGGAAAGGAAATCACATATTTGGTAGTCAGTAAGTTGAGTGCCTGTTTGTTCACACAGTGACCAATCACACTTGAAATCACCATCACACATTATATGGGAAAGCCTGATAAAGAACCATCCTAAATTTAACAAAGATAATTGGTAATTTGAAAAGCATATATCAATTCCTTAAGAAGTGACTATCTTCAGTCACTATCTTATCTCAACGTAGTGTACGCAATGTCGAGTCATCTAGACTGGTAGCCACATTGCAACTTAGACGATAGAATCTAATCTTCACTAAGACGGACCTGACATGCATGACATTGTTCGCCACCGAGTGATCTTTTCTGTTTTAAAAATATGTGCTTTGGTACGTACATGCATACTCGAAGAGAATTATAGGTAACATGATGAGATTACAAGAAGTCGCCAGTTTCAACTAGCTATCCATTTGATATAGATTACCTTATTCGGCCTCATTTTGTGTCTAAATTAAATAAACCCGTTTATCCGATCACTTTTAAGGCCAATTCTTAAGAAGACAATTCTTTATTCAACTGTAGTGTCCTTCATTCTAATCTTATCATACTGACTGATGGATTTTTGTGGATTTATTGATTATGAAACCGTGATAATGCATAAGACTCATGAAATGCGATACATTTTAGATGTGTAAGGGAAAATATTGAATGGTAGAATTATGTTTAAATACTAATTTAATGTCAGTGGTTTTCGACATCATGACAAAACAAGAGATTCTTCTAGTTATTCCAGCTAACATATGAATCATGTAAGTAGGTCAGTCATGCATTAAAGGCATATGCATTTAATAGGGTTATTCTATGAAAAACTGTGATCAACTGAGAACAAAGTGACCTCATCATTTAACTATTTTCTTCATACACATTATACTACTTTATACATATTCAGTAACTAATTTTATTTTCAATCATTTTCAAGTGTTTCATAGTTTATGATACCGCTTAAATGTAGAAAGATTTCTCAGAGTGACTGTGACTAGAGCGAATTGTTCCATTGTCATCTCTGTCTTAACGTTAAATACATAGTGAGTGAGAATGAGGAAAGACATGTTGTCTTTGGTAAGGCGGTGTTAATTCTGTTTTACATTCTCGATCCTTATTCACTTCACCTCAGTTCTTTTGCTTATTACTTTATACTACTTATTATTATTCAGTAAATCGTCGTATTCTCAACATGATTGTCGTTTAATATTCTGAAATATTTACATGTACTTATAACGTTTACTGTATCTATCATTGTATTGATCATTATAATTACTTTACTTCAATAATTGTAGCAGTTATCTACAGTCATGTGCATTTGTTCAACCTTTGTTCAAACTCAACGGTTTCCATATTGTTTTGCGCTTGATTCGGATTTTGCTTGTTAATAAACTGTTGTCATGTTTAGACACAGCTGTCAACTATCGTTTGCACTGTCGAAACCCCTTTCTATTTCATTAAAAAAGATGTGTTAAACGCCGCATACACCTCACAAGTTGAGAACTGCTATTTTAGACAATCGTTGTTTTGCGAACTTCGGTTTTGCGTGTATCTGACTTGGGTAGCCTGGACGCTTTGATAAACCTAACGGTTAGTTATTTTAAATTTTACATTGTATTTTAAAAGAGGAACATTGGTTAAATAGGCTGATAAAATTTGTTTCTATATGTCTGCTGTCCGTACATTTAAATGTAGTTGAATCGGTCAGGGTGAATCAGTTCTGTTAAGATTACAGATACACCTTTCTAACCAACGCCAAAGTGTAAGAATCTCGTGTCCAGGATTTCCAATCGACTACCTCGAAACACCATCTTTCATTCCAACGTTGTTCACGAGAATTCCATTCATTTAAACAAGTGGCCACATTACAACTTCATTCATAGAATTCAATCAGCACTAGGAATGTATTGGCAAACATAATATTGAAGATCACTCATTAAACAATCACAGTTAATTTGATTTGATGGTCGATTTCACCCAGTATCATGGATGCAGATCAGCTACAGACAATGTAAACTTATAATTCTTCATATTATTAAATAACAACTGTTTGACATTCTTTAGTTCGGGATGCTTATGTTATATCCAGACGTTTGATTCTTGATACACTGAGTACAACAATCGCTGTCAAATATGGTACAAAACTCTTAAGTACTTTTTTCAAGTAAAGGTGTAATCATCATTATAGTCATCCGATTCACATACAGGGTTTTTTGAGCATTTGTCCAATAGGGAAGCTACACTTAGAGATTTTGGAATATTCTTCCAAAAGATGATTGGATGGAATATCTTCGGCTCTTTCTGAGCTTCTTAGAGCTTCCTTGAGTTCACCCGTAGGCCATCCTCACAGTTTTAACAGATGTTCAAAATATAACCGAAATTGTGATACTAAGAGGAATAGGACAAGAAGTGTATGATGAATGTGTGTTTATCAATTAGAACGTAGAAATACCAAGTATCACAGGTATAATACTGTCTAGTAATCATAATCAAGATGAAAGAGGTTATGTCAAGGTAGCGAAGTTATTAATTGACCGAATGATCACTCGACATTATAAGAAACCGACCTATCGAATAACCTTGTATCGATTTATATAAGAACCATTCATATTTGAATAAAGAAATATAGAAAACAATCTTGATGATAGATGGAAATCAAGCTAAATGTAGAATAATTATTTGATTCACATTCGGCTTCATGTGAGCAGAAAATTTGTTGCATCCTGCTGTTAAGCTCATCCAGTAACTTATCGCTGAATTCGAAGTTTCTATTCATCAATTGATTTTGATTACATAACTCATGTTAACCTGAAGTCATTGAGAAGCTGATTTCATCGTAATATGGGAATACTTGGATGTATATATATTCATAATCACTTCATGGGTCGAACCCATAACCATCAGTTATCATAAGGAAACACTTAATAGTCAGAACACTGAGGTAGTATCTAGTAGCTTACAATTTTAACACCAATCAATCTGTAATATTAGCTGATCATCATGAATTTCTGTTGATGAAATGCATCTTACCTTCGAGGTGATTGAAGTTCACTAGTTATAACTTCACTACTAGAATTCCGATAATTAACTCTCAAAGTCAATATATGGTTTACACTTGAAAATAACTATCACTCTTGAGAATGTGTGTATCAATAAACTGGGCGAGACTATAATTTATGGACAAACTGATCAGGTATAACATAACAGGTCTTAGACTTTGGCACGAAATCCATTCATCCATTTGTCTAAATAGAATTTTGGCATTGTAGGTGGTGTCAGTTCGTGATGAAAAAGCGTAAATCGAATTCCTAACCTTAACCGTCAACTGTGAATCATGATCTTTGTTCTTTAAACTGTTTGATAACCGTCATTTAGCTTTAGGATGTAGGTAGACACAAGGTCACTTTTGAATAGCTCAAAGGTCGTCCATAAATTATAGTCTCACCATCATAACTTGAATCGAAATTTATTTAAATAATAACATTGAATCATTTAACTATCTAAAGTGACATCTTTTGATCTTTACCATATCATACGTAATATGGAAAGTATCGGGTTTAAAAACATTTAGCAAGCACATAGTTTCTACGTTTTCTTACATCATAATATGGTAGAGTAGTTGTTACACATTACGATCACCTCATGACTGGCTTCATCCACAATGTTTGAGTAATAACTGACAGTATCATCTGATTGTCATGAATATAGGTTATAATAATACAAAATGATCGATAGAGTATCCCATTTTTTTTATCATCGACGCTTATTTTAGCAGAACATCTGCAAATATTTTACATACTGACATTCATAGTTAACTTGTAGTGTCTAGTTCGATGTCAAGCCCACATGGATTATTCTAACTACTAGACAGACCAATTTATTCATTCTTTATCTAAGTCACATTTTGACCTTGTTAATTTTATCCGCTTATCAACCCTGATTTTATTTATATGAGCGTATATATGTGTGTGTGTGCATGCATTGTATACCCTACTCATCATATGTCTGTAACTTGATTTTGTCTGACAATAAATACTGAGCTGCACTTCATCAAATCGAGTTGGCTCATTCGCCTTTGATGCTTCGTTTCGCTTCTTTATTATTATTACTAATGGATTTATTCAATATTATAATTTTGGTACAATATAGAGATCTCAGCACAAAGTATTTCAACAAATTACTGTTTCTTATTTCATGATTGATCCTCATAATAAATACTGAATGATCGACAGTTAGATGTTAACAGTTTAAGAATCCACATCTGGATAATGTTCATTCTTTTCGATGCATATTGTCAGCAACCATGATGATGTTTATAATTGTACTTTTTTGTAACTTGTACAGCGAAAAGTCGTGAACTTTTCATAAACGTACCTGAATAGGTTATGTGATTATTAGAAATAATGAATAACTTATTGAAATATCTAGATTTCAGGAACAGGTAGCCCAGATATTCAAACAGGCTGCCTTATTTTTGAATGTATGTCTGGATAAACGTGAGTTTGAAATAAATTCATCCAATACAAATTGTATTTGGCTTCTTATTACTGCCATCACACAAATGAGGTTAGCCTATGTAATATATAGGAGTAAAATGGAAGATTTATGTTCATAAACTCTTTGTACAAACTATATTAAAGTCAGATACCGTGATGAGAACTTCTCAACTTATTTCATGATCATCATAAAGTGATTACCATTCAATATAGGATAAGTAAACTGTTAGGGACGTTAGATCTCTAGAACTTACTTGGGAAAGGACTTACTTTTGTAATTTTATTTAGAAAGTTTGAATTTCTTTGTTTTCGCGCCAATGGCGCTCTCGTCACCTTCATGTCGTATTTCCCACTGGGAAATATCTTAAATGCTATTGGTCCGTTGCGTCTTTTAGTATGCTATTGGTTAACTCTCCCTAAGGACGGTTTTGCTACTGTATATATACGTTTTGAATTGTGTTTGTTTTTATCGCTCGTTTCTGGCTGTTTTGCAGAATATACTTCCCATTCGAAGCTTGGACTTCTCCCTTTAGTTAGCGGGGCTGGGACGCATCAAATAGCTAGCTTACTGGTCTTTGGTCACCGAGTCTTGTTGTCGTTCGCAAATTAAGTGAACTCGTGGTAGCTTCAAACCTAGCATAAACAACTTTTGTTAACATGTTAGTTTGAGTAGTCGTATGTATGAATAATATATTCAAATGATTTTAATCATCAAATGCTATCGTAATCAGTATTTTAATAAATACTTTCTTACTTATGCCTGTTACTCTCAGTGGAACATAGTCCATCGACCAGCATTCTCTAACTCACTCTATCCTTAGCTTTCCTTTCAAGTTCTATCCAACTATCGTTCATTCTTTTCATTTTTGTCTTCATTTCTCAGATGTAATGTGTTTTTCTGGTCATCCCCTTCTCTTCCTTTGGCCTTGAAGATTCCCATTGTGACGCAGTTGGGTGCTTTCCCCAATATATGTCCTAACCACTTCTAGAGCTTCTTCCTGATTTCCTCCTACGTTGGAATCTGGTATTCTAATCAATATCCTCCCTAATTTCGTTGCTTTATTCACTCATATTTTCGTCACTTAACACTTCTTTATCCTCATCAATCCTATTCTTATTGTTCTCTTCTTTAGAACAATACATATAATCGAACAGTATTGTTTTCAATTAGATCATCAGAGCTTACTATAGAAAATACGAGAATATCTATCTATATGTACAAATAATAACAATAATAAAAGGAGATATTGAACCAAATCAAAGCAATTCATGAGTCCATGATCATAATGATCTAGATTTTATAATTACACATGACAAGTGAACATTACAAGTAAATAATAAGTAGTTAGGTGTATTAATAATAATCACCAGAATGATCAGTCAATGAAAGATGTACATTGAAAATAGGGTCAAACTTGGGTAAGCAGATCTTATGACAATAATCATTATTATTATTACTACTACTACTAATAATAATACTAATAATCTTAATACTATTATTCATAAACATCTTATTAGTACATTATTATTATTATTATTATTATTATTATTATTATTTATTATTATTATTATTATTATTATTATGAAGGAAACATTTCTGTGATGATTACATAACATTCTCCATATTTAAACATGTTCTGTATTATTTAAGAAAAGAAAAGACGTGTTGGGGGAGATCCAGGAAAAATTCCTCGAAAAAAGCCTAGAGGAGTCTTGAAAACTCTTAGAAACATTTGATCTAATCAGTATTATAAAGAAATATCTCAGAAACATTACGAAAGTGAAGAGTCACTTGTTATATTATTGATTGGATGATTACCTAACCTGATGCTATGTTTAGTAGGGTTCCAGAACCTTCCAGAAGCCTCTAACATTTCTGTGTATACACGAACCTTGGAGTAAAGCATTCTTTTATATATTTCACTCTTGTTGTATAGAGTCATCCTGTGGTTATTAGAAGAGATTAGGTAACCGATCCAAGCATTCAGTCAAAAGATTTACCAAAAAGAAGGGAAAGAAACATGAAATGTGTAAATAATTTAAAGTATATTTATCGAACAGAATAAGAAGAGACTGTAATATGTGTAATACAATTTATTTATTTGAATACATCAATATTGATATAAAGGGGAACCGAATACATATGCATGACACAAGTCACTTGATTTGTGTATTGGTCTGTGGTACTGCTCACGTGCTCAGACCGAAACAAGTGGTTTTATTAGAGGTTCACACCTAGAGACTTTGGCCCATAGGTCTGATCCACAAGGCAGTGGAGAAACTTTAGGAGATGCAGTCCCATGGTGGCCGGTGACCAACGATTTGTTCCTACGCCATTTTCTCCTTCAGGATCTTGGAGCTCATGTACACCATTGGTTTGGAATAAGGGTTTTCTAACTCCCCTAGGTGAACTTTCCATATCCACCAACCCAGTTAAAGAGCCGGACATTCACTTTTCGTCCTCTCAGTTTCGTAAACAACACCCATGTGACGAGAATACACTGAGTAGGAGCTCTCTAGCAGTGAATGTATATGCTTGGCCATACGAGAGTATTTCTAGAGGGCGAGCTAACCCTCGGCCGTACCAGGGCATTGGTGGATATGTAATACACAAAGAATTAAGAATATATCATTCATGTAATAAGATTTGATATAAGAATAAGAGCTTATGCTGTAATAGTTTTGAATGATACAATGAAAGTTTCTAAGAATTGTAAAGAATTATCATCAAGTACCGCATTGTAAGGGTCATATACTCGTGATGAATATTTGAAGTAGACATTCTTAACAAGAAACTCTGAATTTATGTAGAAGGTAAAATGAGAGTGTGTAGAGTTTAATTCCTCTCTATCTGATCCTAATATATAATGCCCAGTTCTCCTAGTAGTACTATGAATTTACTTGAGAATATTCGGAAGTTAGAATAGTGTTTTTTTTTAGTAATTAATATAAACCACAGATACGAGAGAGGCAATCACATTGGGCAGTGAGTGATTGAGTGAGTATATGTGCAAAACGTCGAAATATCTATTGGTAATTTTAGTAGTTGTGATGATGGGTGAGTTAAAGCTAAACTACCATGAAAAACCTGGAAGCACAGGATGGTCGTTTCGCCTTATTAAGGGACTCCACGATCTCGATTCGTGAGATCCGAATCCATGGTGATCTAGCTTCAATTGATTCATGATCTCAACTATTGAAATTACTATTAGATCCACAAAAAACCCTTCTGATATCTATATGTATTTCATGAGTGTTAATCAATTGTGGGTTAGTTATTGATTGTCTATGTTTACAACCAATGGAAAGATTGAGGTGAAGGTATACTGTGGGCTTACTAAAAGAGAAAAAGAATTATCTCAAATGTTAGGGTATCAATCGTGACAACATTAGTAGTAGTAAATATGGACATTTGTGAAATTTTAATATTTAACTTAATAGTTGAATTCATGAGTTAATTGAAACTAGACCATAATGGAAAACCTGGAAGTACTGGAAGGCCGTTTCATCATAGTTTGGGACTCCACGGCAGTGCGCATCCGCCAGATTCGAACCCGTGATCTGTCAGTGAAGAAATTTCAAAGGTTCTGTTTGTCTGACAGCCCATAAAATAGGTTTTCACGAAATTGATTCCCTTTATGAGTTAAATAGATACCAAACATTTCTGTGTAGATCCTTGATAGCTATACTGATATTCAATAGATCACATAAATCACTCATGGCCAGAAATTAATCAATGGGACTTTTAAACTGGATTTTACTTTTACTGTGACGGAGGTTTGATAGGGGTCTGTGAATAATAAGATAGTGAAAAATGTATGCGGAAGGAGATAGAAAAGCGATAAACAACCACGAAATATGGAACGATTTGTTAAATTTTTTTCATTCATATCCAACGAACGCAGGCTCAAGGTTATCACGAATTTCTTCTGAACACATAAACTAGAGTTATAGTTTCTGATCCTGGGAATATCTGCTCTGTTTAAGATGCAACATCAATCCCGATTAGGAAGTGACGAAAGTAAACGACAGACCAATCAAAACGATTTGATTCTACCTATTTTATGATCACTATCAACAAGCTATGGCAAGATGGAGCTATGTCATCTGATTCTGTCATTCCCAAATAACAATAACGGTTTTGTTGTGATGTAACTCTTCATGAAATGAAGAAGCTACAACAAATAGTGTTACGTTTGTGAAGGATTTTTTACAATAATAATTAATATCAGACGGGTTTTTTTGTGGATATTATAGTAATTTCAATGGTTAAGATCATAGGTCAGTTGCTGTTAGACCACCATGGAAAACCTGGGAGCACTGGATCGCCTTTTCATCCTCAGAAGTGCGCATCCACGACCTCGCCCTGTGGGAGATTCGAATCCAGGACCTGCTGGTTCCTCACGCGAGCACCTAGCCACTAGATCACTGAGCCGGCACTTGACGGTATTAATGTCTAACTCCAACTAATCCGGAAAAATTGAGCAAAACATCCAACATTGTCCTTCAGACTCATGATCATTACCATTGTAATAATAATTAAAGTGCAAATCGTACAGACTCGTTAGAAGTAATGGCCGGTGTCAGGCAAGGTTGCCTATTCTGATCCTTTCCCTTCCCCCTGGTGATCGAATAGATTTGTAGTGACTCACGTTTATCACGAGAACACGACTGGTTTAATAAAAACAATTATTATTATAACCAACTGTACCAGTGTTTGTTTTAACGTGCTTTTGTTTGACTGTGCTAATGACAGCTATTTTGTGCTTCCATTCTTATACTTACACTTCGATTGTAACTTCGCGCGAATTCGGTTACCTTCTGTAACCAAGGTTGTATCCTGGCACGATCTCGGTATCCTTTCGATGCCACGAGATCGCCAGCAAATAAACCTCGACTTGGTCCATTAACTGCCTTCTGATATTTGGCTTCTCGGGATTTTATGGATCTATTTGGTACGTCCAACCCTCGCCTTCTGATTTATCTGGCACGTGTTTCTTGGTAGCGGTGTTCATAGTTAATCACAACTCGACGCCACGCTACATTGGTTGGTGACCCGTATTTTGGAACACGCCTCAACTTCTGATCAAATCTTCCAAAGAAGCCAATTCGGTGAGTCTATGATTTATCTATCCACGTCTGTCGTATATTTTCATATTTTTTAATATATAATATACTCGACATGACGGATAACGATAAGAATAGTATTAATATAATAGACTCACATGTATGTGTACCGAATCCTTGTTACTTTTTATTCGCGTGACGATGAATTCCACGCTTTATTCGAGAAAGTTTCCCCTATTAACTGTTCTCCTCGCTGACCCGGCTGCTTGGTACGGAATGCATACGCATAAGCATATCTGTCTACCACCCAGCACCAAATGGTTAAGTAAACGGTTTCACTGCCAACTTAAAAGTGCTATACGAGCACACGAAAACGGCAACTGGCACGAAACCTTACCGCTCGTTCTTTTAGGGATCACAACGAGCTTGAAGGCAGATATACAATGTTCCGCCGCTGAACTGGTATTCGGCACGACATTGCGTCTGCCCGGAGAATTCTTCACACCACGGAGCAGACCTAATTTCGGTAAATCAGACTACGTCCATCGACTGTCTGCATTTATGCGAACGCTGTCTCCGGTGTCAACTCGAATACAACATCGACAGGTCGCTCTCCCTCGAGAGTTATCTACCTGTTCACATGTTTTCATACGAGTAGATTCGGTACGCAAATCTTGGCAACAACCTTACGAAGGCCCTTTTCACGTGATCGCTCGTCACGAAAAGACCTTCAAGGTTGATCGATATGGACGCGTCGAGATCGTCAGCATTGATCGTCTCAAACCAGCACACGTCGATGACAGTGCCCTATCTGATAACCTGAGATTCAATGCTAGACCTAGCAAACCTACTAGCGGGATCCTCAAACCATCTTCAGGTCCCACGCTAGATACATCTGAGACCTCATTCTCACGTCCCAGTCAACAGCACGCGTCATCTGCACCGTCTACGGATGAGACGACAGTCTCACGTCCAGATCAGCAGACCACGCCGCCCTTGACTTCGGATGAGATTGCAGGCTCACGCGACGCGAACGAGACTACCGTCTCACGTTCCGGTCGCCGAGTACGGTTACCCGTACGCTTCCGCGACTAGCCGCACAGTTAACAACCGATACGGTGTAGGATTATTCCTATACTACACGCATGCTACACTCTTCTCTTTTTTGATTTTCTTTTTGTTTCCTGAGCCCACGCCTTCGACCATCTCCGTTTGGTTCCGTCGACTTCAGTCAACTTTGGCGAAAGCTGGCCTGATCACCCATGCTCTTGTCAACGCACTCAGTCGATATATTGGTTTCGAATGCTTGGCATACGCTTGGTCTCGAACTTGGTCGTTATGGTCGCTTCTGGTCTTTTGGCTCAACGTGGTTTCGTCCTACGTCTGCAGCGTTTCTGGTGCGCACCCTACGAACGCCCTCTTCAGATTCTGGATACAAACCACTCTGGTGTAGCATGCCAACTCAAGCAATAAATACAACACATCGCTCCTGGTACCGTTCTCCGAAAACGACCTTCGTTGGCAACTCGACGATCAACGATCGCTTTCCTGTTCGCCAATTCTTCCGTCCTACAATCGCTCGTCAGCCGATCAGTCCCACGATTCAAACCGCTATTTATCGAAAGTGTAAACCCTTTCTAGCGGGGGGCTCCTGTAGTGACTCACGTTTATCACGAGAACACGACTGGTTTAATAAAAACAATTATTATTATAACCAACTGTACCAGTGTTTGTTTTAACGTGCTTTTGTTTGACTGTGCTAATGACAGCTATTTTGTGCTTCCATTCTTATACTTACACTTCGATTGTAACTTCGCGCGAATTCGGTTACCTTCTGTAACCAAGGTTGTATCCTGGCACGATCTCGGTATCCTTTCGATGCCACGAGATCGCCAGCAAATATAACTCGACTTGGTCCATTAATTGCCTTCTGGTATTCGGCTTCTCGGGGATTTTATGGAGTCATTTGGAACGAGCTTCTTACGCCTTCTGATCTATTTGGCACGTGTTTCTTGGTAGCGGTGTTCATAGTTAATCACAACTCGACGCCACGCTACAGATTATGAAAATGTCAACACCTAAGGGCTTCATCATAAGTAAAAGGTAAAGCAAGATTCTGCGGCACAACACAACATGCACCAATCAATTCACACTTGACGGAGAGGCTTTGGAGGATGTTAACAACCTTTACATATCTGAGCAACATCATTGATGAACAAGGTGGATCTGATGTAGATGTGCAGGCAAGGATCAACAAATCAAGAGCAGTATACCTACAATCGAAAACATCTAGAACTCAGAACAACTATCAACCAACACCAAAGTCAGAATTTTCAATAAAAATGTATAGACAGCTCTACTGCGACAGCCATCATCCAGAAGATACAAGTGTTTATTAACAATTGTCTACGCAAAATACTTCGGATCTGTCGACCAAACACTATCAACAACAACCTACTGTGGGAGAGAACCAACCAGTTACCAGTCGAAGAAGAAATCTGGAAGCGGATAGGACACACAATGAGGAAATCACCCAACTGCGTTAAAAGACAAGCCCTCACATGGAATCCTCAAGGTCAAACGAGGCTAGGAATACCAAAGAAAAAAATATACCGAGAAATGAAGACAGACATGAGAAGAATGAACAAAAAGGGTGCAGGACAGAGTAGATTGGAGAAGGCTGGTCAGCGGTCTACTAGGAGTAACAGTCGTAAACAATTAAAATTTCTAAAAATAACTATTTCAGTTTATTAGTCAATGAGAATATAAATTTGAACGCATTTATTTTTCAAATCGTTTTATTTCTACCTTTTGATAATAACTAAAGACTAGTTAGTGTTTATATCTTGATAGCTATTCATTGTAACAGAAGTTCAGGAGTACTTCAGATGTTAATAAGTTAAATCCCACTGATATATGGTTATGCACTGCTGAGGAGTCCCACAATAAGGACGGAACGGCCATCCAATGCTTCCAGATTTCTGGCTTCAATTGACCCATAATCTCAACTATTGAAATATTTATATTATCCACAACAAACCCCTTCTGATATTATTCAGCATATGCTCATCAGTGACTGGCATCAAGAGGTATTTCCTGGAGTTCTAGTGAAAAGTACTGATCAGTGAAGTTCAAACGGGTCTGTTGTGATATAGTAACATACTAAAAGCAATGGTAGATGTGTCGATCAATTTCGTGAATTAGTTGAAGTTAGACATTAATAACATTGAATTCCGGTCGGATCAGTGGTCTGGTGGTTAAACATTCGAGCGCTAGACCAATAGGTCGTGATTTGGAATCTTGCGATGCGTGATCGTCGATGCGTACTGTTGAGGAGTCCCATACTAAGATGAGTTGGCCATCCAGTGCTTCCAGATTTTCAATTGACTAAAATCTAAACAACCGCCCCATTCCTCGTCCCCTTTTGATGATATATCTACATAAGATTATCTATTCGATAAAATCTTAATCATTCAAATCACATGAGTCCAAAAGTTGGCATAATAAAACTTATACGAAAAAGAAAATTTCCATTATTTTTCCAAAAATAAGTTTCATTATTTTCATCGTTGTTGTTGTTATTATTATGAATAAAAGTACTAAACTCTCAAGATAATTTGACCGGGAATCACAAGATTTTCAAGTGTTAAAATGATAAACCAATGATGTAATTAACTAATTAATTACATCATTCATACTTTTGAGTATATAAATGAAGTAAGTAATGATGGCTAAACTACGACTACTTCGACTACTACTACTGCTACCTCTACTACGACTACTACTCCGGCTACCACTACTGCTACCTCTACTACGACTACTACTGCTAATATCATAGACTAATACTCTATTCAATAAAATGATATCCTATTTATCATTTCTATGTTTGATTACCTTATTAGGTTTTACATATTCTGAATATGTTTGTCAAATTATGCCAAATATTACAATGGTAAGTATTCGAAAAAAAATTATGATGAGACTATCATTTATGGATGACGTTTTAACGACACTGAAGTAACCTTGAGAGTGAACATCTACTTATAAGGATTAAATGAGGGTTATAAAACAGTTAGAATTCTCATTTACAGTTGATGATTAGGATTAAAAATTAGATTGTGGTTTCATCACAAACTAACATCAGCTATCATGCCAAAACTCTATTTTGTCAAATGTGTATGAATGAATTTCGCACCTGAATTCGTCACTCATTATCTTATATTTGATTGGTTCATCCATAAATTTTAGTCTTGCCAAAATTATTGCAGAAAAGTTTTTTTTTTTAAATTTTTTTTTGTAGAATTTCGGTATCTTAGGTGAACCAATTGATAAACGTCAATACGGGGGCAATCAATTAAAATTTATTGTTATCTATAGGCCAAGTATGGAAAGGCATCCTCTGTTTCAACAATTCAAGGTATCATTGATTAGTTTTAGTTTCCTATTGTTTTTTTAAATTATATAATGTATTATATGCTCATTGTCATACTTGCTTTAAATTAGTTTACATTGAGTCATGGTTAAGTACTTACATACTAACCCTTGTTACTTCCAGTAGAGCATAGGCCGACGAACACGATTTGCCAATCCCCTCTGTCTTAAACCTTCCTTTCTACTTCTATCCAATTGTTGTTCATTCTTCTTATATATCTCTTCATTTCTCGGTGTAATGTGCTTCTTGGTCTTCGTCTTCTCCTTTGGCTATGAGGATTCCAAGTGAGGGCTTACCTTGTGACGCAGTTGAGTGTTTTCCTCAATGTATGTCCTATTCACTTCCAGTGATCCTTCTTGATTTATTCTTCCGCTGGAATGTGGTTTGTTCTCTCCCACAGTAGGTTGTTGTTGATAGTGATTGATCAACGAATCCAAAGTATTTTGCGTAGTCAACCTGTATTTTCTGGATGATGGATTTCGTAGTTCTCCAGGTTTCTGCCCCATACAGTAGAACTGTCTTGACATTTGTATTGAAAATCCCGACCTTGGTGTTGGTTAACAATTGTTTTGGTATGTAAATTGACCATGTAGTGTATCGAAAAATTCAACAGTCAATTATTATTCACGAAAATGTAAATTTCTGTTAGCTATCTGTAGTAATCATCAATAAAATGTAATTTAATAGTCGAATTTGTGATCCAATTGAAACTAGATCACTATGGAAAACCTGGACGCACTTGACAGCCGTTTCATTCTAGTATGGGACTCTTCAGCAGTGAGTACACACGATCCCGCCTCACGATATTCGAACACAGGACCTAATTCATATATTTAGAAACTAATTTTGAGACTCTAATTGAATGTTGCATCTGTTGAATCGGTATTGAGAAGCATTTTATAAAACTTAGTCAACATATTTGGTAAGTTTTAGTTAATTAATGTGAGGGATCATCGGATCACATTTTTCCACTGTTTACAAAGAATAATCAATGAATATACTTTGCGTTGTATCTACAATGTTAATTGACCATCTATCACGATCACCTGCCGGTTTTTGGATAACTTAGAAGTTATCTTTTCCGCAGTAATTTTCATCACGTTATACTGATAGATTACGTTAAAGAAGCATATCTGTAGTGAAAATACATTAACTCTTTCATTATCTTTAATAATTTTCTGCATTCGTTTAGACTCAAATAGTAGAGAAAGCCCTTAATTTTTGGCAAAGAACATTAAGCGTTAGAAAACCACCAAATAGAAAATTGCTCATTGAAAGGTAAATAGATTGTTAATGACATCTTATTGTTATTAATTTCCCAATAATAAACTTTTTAAACCAATATCTTTTCATTAGTTGTAGCCAGTGTTCCACATAAATAAGGCTATTAAGACTTAGTAGCTAAGTGGATAATGCGATAGCGTTTGAGGCGAGCGGTACTATGGGTTCGTGTCCCGGAGTGGATATCAACTATGGGATTCAGGTACATCTAGCTGACCAGTCCCAAATAAGACGAAACATGAGTCTTGGATTTCACTGCTAGCCGCTATCCATCATTACTTATAAAGTATGCGACTTAAGGCAATATCGAGGCAATTCGCAAACGATGCACGTATGCCAACATAAGACTGATCAATTTCAGTCCTAAATAACAATGGGAAGGTACAAATAAACAACACCAAATGAAGTTAAGATTATTTGTTCAATAAAACATCTATTTATATACATGCAGTAAACTTTAATCGATATTTTGGAATGGTATTAGAGGTAATATTGATAGTTCTGCATTGACGTTAACAATATTAACAAACCTACTTGTAATTTAATAGTTGAATTCATTAGTCAATTAAAGCTAGCATAGCAAAGCATCAGTACAACTCCTTGTGTATGTAGAGCATTTTCTTTTTGATGGCCGGAGTATAACAGCAGCTCCTCTGAAGCTAGACGCTGTTGTCCAATCTCCGTGCAATGTGTTTCCCTAATTCCAAGCACCTCCAGGTCGTAACTCCTCACTTCTGTAGCACCTTGGATGACTTTCCTGGTCTTTCACATTCTACGAACATTCCATGTGCCTAAGTGAATGGTTGATCTGGTTGTCAGAAGGGCCACCAGCCTCGTGATTTCAGAAGGAACTCGGCTTGCATCACGAGGAGTCATAACCCTCCTAACTCCCAGGGTAGATGTTAAACGTTTTAAATTATTTTATTTGGTTAGTGTTTTTTAGCCAGTTATTTTTCTACGAAATGGTGTTGCTAACCCTATACCCAATCCTCCTACTTTATCCGGGCTTGGGATCTGCAGTAACCTCAGAGGGGCTCCAGGCGTAGTCCGATTGAAGCTAAACCACCATGGGAAATCTGGAAGCACTGGACGGCCGTTTCGTTCCAATATGGGACTCTTCAGCAGTACGCATCCACGATCCTGCCTCACGAGATTCGAATTCAGGACCTGGCAGTCTCGGGCGCGAACACTTAACCTCTTGACCACTGACACTAATCGCATTCAGAAGTATTCTGCGTTGAAATATAGATACTTACATTTAATGTTATAAATTTTCTGTAAGTTATAGTAAAACACATCCTCTCTATCGCACTGTATACAGAAACTAAAACTGTATTTATATCACAAGTGGCAATGATTTTAATAATACTAAGCAAGTTAACTTCAAATTTTATTGTACATAAAATAAACCTATTAATAACACTATTACAGTATCCACTTTAAAACAATTTCGAGCTGAAGTTTCATAATCCGATCTTCCACATTCACAACTACATTTGGCTAAATCTTCTACAAATGTTGTTTCATATTTTATGGTACAAAGTGGTATGTTTGATTTGTATATAAATCCAGTATGTTTGAAATACATGATTCATATCGAAGAGGCTGAGATTGGTGTTCTGGACGTAAAAGACAGGGCTAGGCGGGAAGCAGGACCGATAAGGACTCTAGACTATTCGTAAAGGTTTTATGCTTGATTGGTCTGATCGACAATTCACTGTTATCTAATTGGCAGTATCATTACGTTATACACTGATAGGGGCACAAACGCACAAGTTATAACACTTTCTTTCTTGACAATTATAATAAATATAGACCTTTTTACTATGCTTACTGATTATTTTACAAAATATGTATTGATTATTATTTTACAGAGGATGCGCTGAACCAGTCTTTTACACAGATGGTAGAACAGGTAAAAAGTTCTGTAAATCACAATGTAAAAAACAAGCTCTATGCTATGATCATCCAGTTCCAGATCAATACTCTTCCGTAAGTTTAGTTCATACCAATTATAACCATATATGCGAATTTCACATTTAAATCGGTACATGAATTTCATATCAGCCTATACTCTACTGGGATTAACAGATTTGTTTATATAAACACATTAACATTGGTACAAGGAAGCATCAAATAGATATGCGCAACGTAAACAACGTAAGGAGTTGGAGTCACATAGTAGTCGATAACCAATAATTGGTCTATACGCCATTCGTTTCCTCAGGATCCTGGATCCCATGTGCACTATTGGTTTGAAATCAGGGTTTTCCAACTCTACTAGGTGGACCTCGATATTCATTAACGCGGTTAAAGAGCCGTACATTCACTTTTCGTCCTCTCAATTTCGTAAACAACACCTGTGTCACGAGAAGGTGATGAGCAGGGCTTCCTTGGTTATGGTTGTATGCACGTAGCCATGTGGGAGCATTTGGAGAGGGAGAGCTGACTCTCCCCACTCCCGGCCTTACAAGGGCATCAAGGGGCGGGGATTAACAAGCATAAATAAGTAAGTACGTAATCTCATATCATGAACAGTGACATCAAAATAGAATGAAATAAGAAGATTTTCTATTTTCTATTGTTAATTACTTTCAAAGTATCCAATCTAGTAAGCATGTGTGTAATTTTTATAAGAGATATCTTATAAACATTTCGAATGTTTTTCTCTCTATTTTAAATAACAGGGATGTGCTGTGGGAAGTGGAGGTGACAATATAAGAGATGTTTATCAAGATGGTCCAGGATTCGCACCAAATGAATATGTTCTTTTTGTTGAAAGTGAAAATAAACAAGGTTGTCTATCTGGATCAACATTAGCTTATGCTGGTCCTTGTGAAATGCATCCTACAACTGATAGGTAAGAAAATGTATGGTTTATAATATGAAGTCTTTTAAAAAAAGTGTTATTCATTAGTGTAAAAGTATACTGTGTTCCTCAATAAATCTGATCATCAAAAACTAAGCAGTCTCGGTAGAGATTTAGGTGAGACTATAATTTATGGACGACCTTTGAGCGACACCAAAGTAACTTCGAGAGTGTCCACCTAATAACTAGGATCAAACGAAGGTTATAAACCCGTGTGAGGAATTACAATTATGATTTACAGTTGATGGTTTTTGGTTACAAATTAGATTTAGGATTTTCATCACGAACTGTCTTCAGCTATAATGCCAAAACTCTATTTAAACAAATGCATGAGTGAATTTCGCGCCAAAATCTATGACCTTTTATCTTATACCAGATTGGTTCGTCCATAAATTATAGTCTCGCCGTAATAAGTTCCAAATATTAATAATTTACATATGAATAACTATTAAAGCATAAATAATTTAAGAAAGGAGTTTTTGTGGATATTTTAGTAATTTTAAAGGGCTGATCAAAGCTAGATCACCATGGAAAACTTGAAAGCATTACACGGTCGTTTCTTCCTATTGTGGGACTCTTCAGCAGTGCGCATCCATAAATAATTGTAATGTAATTTTTGATTTGAATGAAAAATATGATGATTCATTCAATACGAGTATTCATTGTTACAACTATTGCTTAGTACACTGAAATAATAATATCACATTTGTTTTAAATCAAATATATCTATTATTATCAGTTTAAGAGTTGTGGAGATTGTTAAGTTTTTGATTGAAATCATGAACCGATTGATGTTAGACCACCATCAGAAATCTGGAAGCACTGGATGGCCGTCTCGTCTTATTGTGGGACTCCTCAGTGGTGCGCACCCACGATCCCGCTCGCGGACTCGAGCCCAGCGCCTTCAGCCTCGCGCGCAAACACTTAACGAACTGGACCACTGAGCCGGCATCTAATGGTGTTAATGTCTACTATTAGTTTTTTTACTAGTGAGTTGAAGGTTCCAAGATTAGCTGATCACTCTTAACAATCATATATACTTATATATACAAACTAGTATCGTATACTTGTTCAAATGTGAGACCCAGTCAGTCAGTCAACAACAACATGTAACTTCGTACGTGCGTACATGATTTCAAGTTGGTATACCACATTAGCACAGTAATGCAATTGTTGATTCAAATCCCTTAGTGGTAGACGTAGTAAAAGTATAAGCAGCAATCGGAAAGATTAGGTTTGAAGATGTTATTCAAGGAGTATAATTCAGTGAAATAAATTTGGAAAGAGGAGAAAAATGGGGACATGAAGAATTCAGAAGATTAGAATTTGAGAGAACACAAAGAGTGGATACACCTGCTCTATTGCAAAAGATCTTGAGTCATGTCATTCAAGGTCTCTAACCATCGGTTGCCATCGTCTCGCGGATCCCCATAACCAGGTAGTCTACACCTGCTAACATGGTTCAGTCCACTTGTCATTGAATTCTTGGATTTGTGCTATATTTTGATCTGGCCGGCCTTAGCTGTTTTCTTCACTATCTGTGTCTTGTCAACTACCAAATAAAAACTGCAGCTTTTATCATGAACTAGTTCATACAACATATTACATATAAATGTATTTGCATATTTTTTGTGTTTAAATTCTAGACCGATTATGGGTTCAATCAATTTCTGTCCGCAAAAAATGGAAATTCAAGAACCAGGGAAAACAATGTTAGTTGGCACAGCTATACATGAACTAGGTCATGCTTTGGTAAGTCATTATACTATTGATAAATATAGATTAGACATGAAGATATTTGTCGAGTTGAAGTTTTAATTTAATAAAGTTAAGACTCGATAGTTTAAAATAAATTAAGCATTGAGTAGATTGTAACTGATCTAAAATGATGTTAATTTCGTAATTTCTCAATCATTAAAGGAAATGATTATCAGTATGAGATTGAGCGTTCGCACGCGAGACCGAAGACCCTGGGTTCGAATCCCGCGAGCGGATCGTGGATGTGCACTGTTGAGGAGTCCCACAATCAGACAAGTTGGCTGTTCAGTACTTCCACGTTTTTCGTGGTGTTCTAACTTCACTTGGCTAATGATCTAAACTACGAAAATTACCATAATATCCACAAAACCCCCCTATTATCGTTAACTTTACTCCTTAAAATGATAGTCTATATTAAAACAGAATAGTGATGAATAATTAAAGGGAAATTTGTAATGGTATCTTGTTATGAATGGTTGATAATATATCAGAGTATTCAAAGGAAATTATGTAATAACTGGCTAATTTGGAGATAATCGTTCATATGGTAGTCATCAAGAAGAAAATAATAAAAAGTTGTTGTTATAGTTGGTTAATTAATGGTTATGAAAGTAGTTGGAAAGAGATAAAAAAAAACCCTATGGATTATGGAAAAAGGAAGGAATGTTAAGACTGTGGAAGACTATGGAAGAATGAAAGATTGAACATACTGTTCCTTTCTAAGGCAATGATTACTCTTGAACTAGTGATTAGTAATAACCTCTACTACACATAAGTTTTTCATCTTAATGCTTCTTTAGCCGACTATGATATGGATGATTTTGAAACAAGCTTCTACAGAACTTGCTTTAGCTATACATAATCCATCGTTCAGCTGGGCTTTCCAATCCAATAATTATTAATTTAATAGTTGAATTAATGAGTCAATTAAAGCTAGACCACTATGGAAACCTGAATGCACTAGACGACCGTTTTGTTCTAGTATGGGACTCCTCGCAATGCGCATCCATGATTTCACCCCTTGGGACTCGAGCTTAAGATCTATCGGTCTCGCGTACGAACGCTTAACCTCTAAACGACTGAGCCGACCAACATCCAACGGTGTTAACGTCTAACTTCAACCAATCCAGGAAATTGAGTCATCATCTACTATATTATTGTAGATTATGTGGAGAAAGTGAATACATTGCAATAAGATAAAGTAGTATAAATCATCCCATAAAAACAAACTTACAAATATTATAATGTAATTTATATAGGAACATCTTCTAAGTTAGAATAACGACAAATCATTATCAGAAATGTCTAACATAATCACATTTGTAAATCTGACTTGAATTTGATTCATTTATACATTGATTCATTGGAACATAAGAAATACCATAGTCTAAATAGCTGTTTTTCAATAATAATGATACTTTGTTCTTCAACTGACTGTATTCTTATTAAAATGAATAATCTTAACACATTACAGGGTTTGTAAAATCAAATTTTGCATTGATGCGTGATCTGGATGGTAAACCAAGAACACCAAGAGATCCTAGATCAGGGAGGCCACCTTTAAATAATCAAAGACAATATGATGCAAGGTGATATATATATATGTTTTTTATTGACTATAATTTCATATTCGTACTTAAAAGGTCTGAATGATTTTTTCTGGTTAGCGTTTTCTAGCGAGTTCGTTTTCTACAGGATGGGGTCGCTAACCCCATGCCCAACCCTCCTCCTTTATCCGGGCTTGGGACCGACAGCAGCTCCGGGAGGGACTCCAGGCGGAGTTAATTTCATATTCGTAGTATGATATGAATTATTTGGAAATTTGTGTCTTATCAACTTCCAGCGATTCTTCCTGATTTCTTCCTCCACTGGATTCTGGTATGTTCTCTCCTACAGTAGGTTGTTGCTGATAGTGTCTCTCCAATGAATCCAAAGTATTTTACGTGAACTTTATGTTATACTTCAGGAATTGATTTAGTACTTTCAATGCAATGGTTTATTGATAACAATTTAATCGTTTGAAGATCCCAATCATATAAAAGATTAATATATGAATGAAGAATTGATTATATATTGAGATTAGGTTACTTTTTTAAAGAATGAAGTAAATATTCTTCTTTCATCACTTGTATTGCATGTAATTCATTTCCAACATATCAAAAATAAGAACGTCAGATAATTTCTGGAAGTATGCTACTGAAGTCAATCTGTAGTAAACATAAAAAATTGATCTAATTCTACTTAGTTGATTTTCATTAAGTAGGTCAATCAACCATATCAGTCAGTCAATCCGCTACAACGTAGGACGAGGCACATATATGCATCGGTTCAAGTTGCCATACATCATTAGCACAATAAGATGAACACCGAATTCATAGAAGTGGTTAATTCAGTGGTGGTTATATATAAAAAATAAGATTGCGTATAAGGACATAGTACAGGAAGAAAGAATTGGTTGGTAGAAAGAAAGATATGAGCCGATTTTAATCTCAGAGTTTAAGGGAAGACAGAGAGTGTATACACCTATGCCATTCTGATCGATTTTGAGCAATGTCACACAGAGTCTCCAAACATTGGTTACGATAATCACGCGGACCAAAACCGAGTAGTTTGCATCCACCAACATGGCTCAGACTAGAAGTTAGTGACTTCAAGGATTGGTGCCACATTTTGATTTGGCCACCCCTAACTTTCTTCTAACCATCCACAACACTAGTCATCATTGCGCGTCGTGGTAATCGGTCAGACATATATCGAATAAGACAGTCAGCATAAAACCGAGTATAAATGAATTCAGTAAAACCTAAGATACTGAATGATAAATATAGTTATCAAAACCGATAATAATAATAATAACTGATAGATCTGCTTCAATTATCATACTATAATCTCTTATTTTCACAAATTTTTGTTTTAAAATCAGGTTCCTACTATCTATATTTTATATTATTTTTTCAGTGAAAATACAATCAGAACAATCAACCGTCCATGGGTTACAGCTGCCGGGAAATTTTCAAAGTCTTTCTTATCTTTTGTTACACCAGCTATGCTCGTAAGTTCTGTCTACATACATTCATTCGAATCTTATATCACTTTCATGCTTTACTTCAGTTTCTCAGCTATTTATTATTAGAAACTTGACCTGTTTACATTGTTCGGCAAAATCCCGATGTATTCTAACTACGGTTAAACTGAGGACTAATTACTAAGTTTGAGAAGGTCTGATTGAAATATGAACCTTGATGATACCAATCTAGAATTATCCCACATTTAAGTATAAGATACTATCAAATTACTTGATGATAGATACATTTTATCAACAAGGATTATTGAGGACATTCTATATTTCCATTCTATCACAAATTTGAAACAATAACCTTCTATGTTAGGCAACTATTTTTGTCACACCATACAGTTAAAATCATGAATATGTCATGAAAAATTCACTTGAATGAAAGATACATCAGTTATTGAGATATTATATGATATAAGGAAGAAGTGTTTTCAAATCAGGATTTATATATTTTTAATACAGGAGGAAGCACGCAAACACTTTAACTGTCCTAATTTGGATGGAGTTGACATAGAGAACGAAGGTGGACAAGGAACAGTTGGTACACACTTCGAAAAGAGAGTAGTTGGTGTAAGTTAAATTTAATTTAATTTTTAACGAAAAGTAAATTTCTCGGTAAAATAGATTCGTCAGTCACAATTCGTTTATGATATTGTCTACATGAACAGTTTTAATTTTATTGATAAGACTTATTCGACTGACCAATATGTGTTATGTATGGAATCGATTAATCTAATGTAGCATAACTAGACAATTTGGACTCCGCAGATGACTTAGCTCTTTTATACCATACACAACAACAAATGCAGGTCAAGACAATCAATACAGTGACCTTCTCTACAGCAGTAGGCCTCAACATATAACACAATTCAATCATATTTGATTGAAAAACTCTAGAACAGGTGAAAACTTTTACCCACCTGAACAGCATCATCGGTGAACAAGGAGGATCTGATGCAAATGTGAAGGCCAGAATTGACAAAGTAAGATCAGGATTCTTACAACTGATAAAAGTAAGGCACTCAAAATGATTGTCAGTCAGCATCAGAGTTAGAATCTTCAATACGAATGTGTAGATAGTTCTACTTTTTGGAGCTGAAACTTCCAAAACTACTACAACGATCATGAAAGAGGTATAGATATTTATAAATAATTGTCTAGACAACATACTGATTGTTTGTTTACCAGATACCATCAGCAACAACTTACTATGGGAAAAAACAAACCAGCTTTCATCTGAAGAAGAAATAAAGAAAATTCGCTGGGGGCGGTTAGGATATACATTTCGGAACTCATCAAACTATATCACGAGGCAAGCGGTGACTAAGAATCCTAAAGGGAGACGAAAACTTGGGAGGCCAAAGAACACACTGCATCTGGAATGGTAAGCAGACATCAGAAGAACAAATAGCGGTTGGAAACAGATGAAAATCATTGGCGAGAACTGAGTTCGATGTAAGATCGTGGTGGGCAAACTATGCTTCTTTATGAGGGCTAGCAGGCGTAAGTAAGTTAGTAAGTAATCAACTTATTACATTACCTTCTTCAAAATATGATAAAGTTGATTCATTTACAGTAATCAATAAGTAATGATATGGCGTCCTTTATTTCTCTGAGACTATCTAGTGTTAACTGTTCAGGAATATTAATCATAAATTCAATGTTATGATCTCATAAAATCATTAGGATTAAAGTAAAGGGTATCAGACAATCATACACTGAGTTAATTTACTACTTATAATATATAAATAGTATGTATATGTTGTATATATTGTAGGATGAAACAATGGCAGGTGTTACTGGAGTGAAAACTGTAATGTCAAGGCTTACATTGGCATTCTTCACAGACTCTGGGTAAATTAATACAATTCAGAAAACAATGTATTATCTAATATTTCATCTGCTTTTTTTGATGATCATGCTTATTTTATCTGGATTTTGAACTTGATTATACTTTTCATAAACTAATATAAGGGTTCTGAGCAAAGATAAATAGTGGCTAGTAGTCGAAACCAGGAATCGCGTTTCGCCCTATTTGGGACTCGTTAGCTGGATGTAAATGCATCTCCTAGTTGATGTCCACTCTGTGACTCGAGGCCAGTACTGTTCGCTCCAAACGCCATCGCGTTATCCACTTAGCTACTGATTCCTGATAGCCACTTGTTTGTACATGAGGTGATGTTTGAATTACCTTGTTATTTTTTTACTTGAATCTTCCTATTGATGGTTAGGACTGCAATTTATCGGTACCGGTTTCGAGTCTCAGAGTGACATGGGAACTCTGAGATGCAGGTACATCCAGCTGATGAGTCCCAAATAAGACGAAATGCGCGTCCTGAATTCCACTGCTAGCCACTATTCATACTTGCTTAGAATACTTGTGACTTAAGGCAATAAACACAGTATGCACATATGCCAATAAGAGACTGATCAATTACAGTCCTCAACATTAACGCGGAAGATTCAAGTAAACTATACAAAGTGAATTCTAATATATGGGTTATGGATTTTACTGTTTCAGTAACTGATAACATTTCATTTAATTTCATAAATTGCTTGATCTACTTGTATTCATTTCAATATTACTGTAGCTGTGTAATATTCTACAGAAAAATTATTTAAAGCAATCAGTCCCTTTGATATATTTCGATTGTGCAATGTATAAGATGAAGTTTATCAGAACTATGTGATGATATTTTAGCGCAATACATCTCGAACAATCTGAACAATCTAAATCAATGTGTGTATGGCCAAATATCCACAGGGAGGAGGAGTAATCGTGATCTCAAAATCAGAGTGTGTGGACATGTACCTAAATGCTTGCAGAAACAAATAAATCAAATGACCGAATAAGAATAGAGGATAAACATTTATCATCCTCTATTGGCAAACGCATAATTGAAACAGGTCATAGAATACTTGGATTCATGGAGTAATTACTGAATTGGAACATGAATACAGAGTGATCTTGAATGCTGTTAGAGGTATGAGAACATTTATCATTTCCCGGTTGCCCACACCGTGGAAATGTTCTCCTGAGAATACAATAGATAATTGTATGAATTTTTGAGACCAATAGCTTTTTTAGTATGATATAGAAACTATGATTAAGCCTGGGCAGTGTCTGGCTCTCCTGTTAAACAGGATTGAGGTATACTGTTTGGGTTGTCACATGAAAGTCTGGATAGTGTCTGGTTCTTTTGAAAACCAATGTAAATTATATAACTATAACTATAGAAACTATGATCCAATTAGAAAGTGGTTATCAATTTGAGATGGTGGAGAAGATTTGTAGCTCAGGTGGATGATTTTGGTGGGGTTTTGTTCTCTGAGCTGGATGGTTTGGTCGTGGAGCTTTCATCGTTCTTCTGAACGACATCATCAGCACAAACTTCAGATAGAAGTGAAGTGTTTGAATTTCTCCATATGTGTCTCAAAGCTTGTTCTGTGCACCTCGACGTTGATTGGTTCTTATTGACCTTAAATTTGTCGTTGTTTACTTCTTTGTTTTGGTTGTGTCTCCCATTGTTTTGATTTTTGTTCTTATGTTTGTGCATGATTTTTCTGATTGGTTGATAAATTGGATTGATTTCAATATGCTTGTTGATTGCTGATTGACCTGAGTGCCAGGCTTCTAAAAATTCTCTGGTGTTTTTGGAGTTTCCTCTGTCTAAGATTTCCACATTTTTCCAATCGAATGAGTGTCCGCAGTTGTCCACGTGTATTGATATAAGTGAAGAGATATCATGCCGTTTGACTGCTAATTGATGTTCATGTAGGCGAAGGTGAAGGGGGCGTCCGCTTTGTCCGATGTAGTGTTTTTCGCAGTTGGCACAATTTATTTTGTAGATGATGTTTGATTTGTTTTCCTTTGTTATTTCATCTTTTGGTTTGCATAAGATTGATTGTAGTGATTTTGTCGGTTTGTGTGCCACACCTATTCCGAAGGTTTTCAGCAGTCTCGTCTCGGTTTCTGATATTCCTTGTATATATGGTAGGGTGATCCTTTTGTTGATTTTTGTGCTTGACTTGAGTTCTAATGCTGCGTGCGGTTGGTATTTTTTGATGAAGTTGATTGGGTAGCCGTTCTTCTGAAATACATCCTTTAGGTATTCCTCTTCATTTCTTCGTGCTGCCAGTGTGCTGCAGTGTGTCCTCGCCCTCTTGAACAAATTGTGTACGCAGTTGATTTTGTGAGCTCTGGGGTTGTTGCTATTGTAGTTGAGAATTTGATCCGTATGGGTCGGTTTCCTATATACCTGAGTTTCCAGTTTTCCTGTGTCGGTTCTAGTGATCAATATATCCAAGAATGCTAGTTGGTTGTTTGACTCCTGTTCCATGGTGAACTTGATGTCATCGAAGACGTTGTTGATCAGGTTGTAAGTGTTTTCTAGTTCATTCTTTTTGACGATGACGAAGGTGTCGTCTACATAGCGAATCCAAATTTTTGGTTTGATCACTGGTAATATAGCGGCTTCTAGTCTTTGCATCACTGCCTCTGCGATCAATCCTGATATTGGTGATCCCATTGGTGTCCCTTTCGTTTGTTCGTAGATTTTGTTGTTGAATTGAAAGTATGTTGTTAGGCATAAATTGATGAGTTCCTGTAGACTTTGAATTTGAAGCTTCGTGTATTTGGTGAGGTTTGTGTCGTTGTTGAGCAGCAGGGATATAGTTTCTTTTGCTAATTTTGGTTCAATTGAGGTGAATAGTGCTGTCACGTCGAAGGATATCATCAGTTCGTCGTTGTTGATTTGGATGTCCTTAATTTGGTCCAGGAATTGTGTAGGGGATTTGATTGAGTGGTTGGCTGAATTTACTAAATGTCTCAGTATTCTTGAAATTTCTTTTGACAAATTGTACGTTGGTGTTCCGGGGAGTGCTACAATTGGACGTAGTGGGATGTTTGGTTTGTGTATTTTGGGTCTGCCGTAGAATCGAGGAAGTACTGGTCCGTTGGATTTCATTCTCCATTGTTCTTGTTTTGTTATTTCTCCTGCTTTGACTAGCTTGTTTAAGGTCTTTGAGATTTGGTTGTCTAATTTTTTTTTGGTTATCAATTATTCTGAATGTATGAAAAATATAAATTTCATTATTTCATTTTTTTTCTTCCATTCAATTCATTTAGCTGGTGGGATGTTGACTATTCATTGGCTGAAGCATGGTATTATGGAAAGAATTTAGGTTGTAGCTTTGTTATGGAAAGCTGTTATGCATACATGATGCGAATGAAACAAGCGTAAGATCGATTGATTTTATTTCTGTATATTATATTTTTGATCAGTTGTTACTATGTGATCTGTTATACTTAATAATGGTTATTGAAATAGTTATCTGGTTGTCAATAATCTTTCAATGAATCTCTAACAGAATGTTTCTTATTTTAGAGGAAAAAGTACGGAACCCTACTGTGATGAACCAGATACTTTAAAATGTTATCATCAAAAAGCATTTGGTATTTGTGCTGTTGGACGGTTTACTCAAAGTTTACCACCTAATGAACAATATTTCAAAGATCCTTCTCAAGGAGGGTCTGGTGCATTAACAGACAGATGTCCTATGATCCAGGTTAGTAGTATGATGAGACTATAAATTATAGACGATATTTGAGTGATGCCAAAGTAACCTTGAGAGTGTCTACCTACTTACTAAGGCTAAATGAGGGTTATAAAACAGTCTGAAGAATAAGGATTATGATTCACAGTTGATGGTAAGGGTAAGGAATTACAATGAAGGTTTTTCATCATGAACTGACATCAGCTAAAATGCCAAGACACTATTTGTCCAAATAGATGAGTGAATCAAACACCCGTCATCCTAAATCTGATTAGATCGTCCTTATATTATAGTCTCATCAATGTTGTTCCTAAAATATATATGATACTCTTGTTCATGATCTTCTCTTGTCTAATCTGATTTAAATCATTCCTTTGGTCTATATTTTATAAAAATGTAATATGTAAGGTTTAAAGAAAACTTTTTATATTTAACAAACGGTATGAGAAGAATTTACACTTATTTGAATCTTATTTTCTACACCTTGGTGTTTCAGTAGAGTTTTTGACTGTTTACGCATTTAGTAGTTGAATTCATGAGTCAGTTGAAGGTAGACCACCATAGAACCTGGAAGCATTGGATGTCCGTTTAGTCCTGGTATGGGACTCTTCAGTAGTGCATATCCACGATCCCACCTCGCGAGATTCAAACTCAGGATCAATCAGTCTCGCGTGCGAGACATTTGTACATTGTATATTTTGAATACATTACTTTGTTCTATACATTTGACATAAACTTATCTTTACATACGGATTGAATATTTCTGCAATGTAAGCATTTTGTACTAATCAGTCAAGTACACTCACTAATGACTATCCCCATTAGGTATTTCCCGGAGTTCTAGTGAGAAGCAGTGATCAGTGGAGTTCAACTGGGTATGTTGTCAAATAGTAACTCACTGAAGACAATGCTGTATATGTCGCTCAATTTCGTGGATTACTTGAAGTTAGACATTAACGCCATTGGATACCGGCCGGCTAATCATTCGTGCGCGAGATCAATAGGTCGTGGGTTAAAAACTCTTGAGACCGGATCGTAGATGCTCATTGCTGAGGAGTCTCACAATAGGATGAGTTGGCTTTCCAGTGCTTCCAGGTTTTTCATGGTGGTCTAGCTTCAATTGACTTATGATCTCATCTATTAAATTACTAAAATCTCCACAAAACCCCGTCTGATATTATAAAATCTTCAAGTTTAAGCCACATAACCGTATTATTTCTGGAATTACGTTGGCCTATCCATCATCAACTTGTAATAGGATAAAATACCTATCCAGTTCTTTTTAGTTTTTACTGGTTATCTAGTTTGGTTTATTCATAATCTCAATAATAAAATTTTTTTCGGATTATTGTATGGCTTATCGTCAATCACAATGATCGAGTGGAAACAAGCTGATAGTTTATGTTCATCACAAAATAATCTCAGTTGGTGTATTAGTGAAAATTAGTAGGTATAAAATAACTGATTCATTCTAGTATGAGACTCCGCAGCATTGTACAATGAGGTATGAATTGTAACGCTGAACCTCCGCCCAGTAGTTCTAATAGTTAAACATTCTTCTTAAAGTCCTATTTTGGATTTATGTTGAGTTAGTGTTAGTCTACTCCACTGAAATCCCATACCAAAAAGAGACATCTGAGTAACGTTCCTTGGTCCTTAAGTTGACTCTAACTGAGAAAAATGTATGACGAATAGAACTCCCTAATTCAACAAACATCCAGTAAATCCCTTCAAAGAAACCAATTCATTAGTTGAGTGATAAGATTCATCCTATAGTTAGTTAGATCAGATTGCTCTAGTTACTGTTTATTCAAGTGTATATTGGATTGTATTCTGGAACAAACTTTGTGGAATCAATCTATTGAAACACTTTCATACTTTTTTCTTTTGTCCTTTAAAAAAAATACAGCCTATGCGATCCTTTTTCAATGAACCAATTGTAACATACTGTGATCATCAGCTTAATATTCCTGTCGGTAAGTAATTAGGTAACTTGCAGATTTTTAATGTAAACCAGTAAGTAATCAATGACTATTCAAATAGAACTAATTCTAGTTATCGATAGTATTTATCAAGAATAAATTCAGAATAAAGGATTCATATGACAAAATAGATGTAACATTTCACTGAATATAAAGATGAATTAACTAGTAATTTAGCCTGAGTAAAACTTTTAAAGAACATTTACATCACCCGTTTCGATTTATTTATTTAAATACATAGACAATGGTACAAAGGGGCACCGAATAAATATGCGCCACATAAATCATTCGATTTATGTGAGGGCTGGGATACTGTCCGGGTGCCCAAACCGAAGCAGGTGATTTCCTTGGGCGGCCATACCCAAAGCCTTTGATATAAAAGCCTGATCCACAAGACAGTGGAGGAACGTAAGGAGATGCAGTCTTATGGTAGTCGGTGACTAATAATTGGTTCATACGCCATGTTTCCTTAGGATCCTGGAGAGAATGTGCACTATCTGTTTAAAATCAGGGTTTCTCAACTCTCCTAGGTGGACTCTCCGTGTTCATTAACCCGGTTAAAGCGCCATGTATTCGCTTTTCGTCCTCTCAATTTCGTAAACAATACCGGTGGTGCGAGAAGGCATTGAGTAGGACTTTCTTGGCAATGGCTGTATACGTGCAGCTATGTGAGAGCATTTGGAGAAGGAGAGCTGGCTCTCCACACTCTAAGCCGTACTAGAGCATTTGGGTCTACCATTTCAATATAAGGTTCAATAGTGATAGGTCTTCTAATTGAACATTAGATTCGGTTCTTAAGCTCTTCTAGTAACCGTCAAGCTAAGTCTACACAACGACTTGAACACGTGAGAAAAGATGCGAAATAAGAGAGAAGCGTTTTATGTACAGAAAATCTAGGGTATTTATAGCATTTTAGATTACCTCGATTTTCCGGAAATTTCTAGAATGGTACTAAACAAAGCAGTATAGGTAATCATCCAAACAGAAACGCGACACGTGACTAATCACTTTCTATATGTTACTAGAAAACGTTCTATTGAATGTTGATTGGATAAGATGATTCTTAGTGTTTTCAGGCAGCAGCCTCAGCAGCAGTAGGTCTCAATATACACAAAGGGAAAAGCAAGATTCTCCGATACAACACAGCATGCACCAATCCAATCACGATTGACGGAGAAGATTTGGAAGATGTAAACACCTTTACATATCTAGGCAGCATCATTGGTGAAAACGGTGGATCTGATGCAGATGTGAAGGCGCGGATCAGCAAAGCAAGAGCAGCATATTTGCAACTTAGAAACATCTGGAACTAAAAGCAGCTGTCAACCAACACCAAGATCAGGGTTTTCAATACAGATCTCAATACATTTCTACTGTATGGGGCAGAAACCTGGAGAAATACGAAAGCCATTATCCAGAAGATACAGATGTTTATTAATAGTTGTCTACGCAGTATACTTCGGATCCGTTGGCCGGACACTATTAGCAACAACCAACTGTGGGAAAGAACAAACCAGATCCCAGAGGAGAAAGAAATCAGGAAGAAGGGCTGGAAGTGGATAGGACACACATTGAGAAAGTCACCCAGTCGCATCATAAGGCAATTCCTCACTTGACATTTTCAAGGTCGAAGAAAAAGAGGAAGACCAAAGAACACATTACGCCGGGAAATGGAGATAGACATGGGAAAAATTAACAAGAATTGGATGGAATTTGAAAAGAAGGCAGAAGACAGAGTGGGTTGGAGAATGCTTGTCGGCGGCCTATACTCTATTGGGAGTAACAGGCGTAAGTAAGTAAGTAAGTAGTGTTTTCAGAGCCATCTTTTTGGCTTTTTTTACAAGGAATTTTCTGGACACAACTGTAACACCACTGAAATCTCCATCCATTGTAGTATTTTAACATATTCAAAAGACAAGTTCATCTATAGCATAAATCCTAGAACATATCACATACATTGCTAATGAATAAATAAGTTTTATAATTTCTATTTTGGTAGCTCAAAAAGGAAATATGTTTGCACAAGATTTTGGAAATAATTCATTATGTATTATGCATAAAGGAGCATGGAGAGCTGAAATGAATGGAAGAGCAACAAATGATCCTCGAGTTAAAGCCACCTGCCATCAGGTAATCTTATGACAAGTATATTATATTTTATTACATAACAATCTGAATATTCAAATTTCTTTTCATAATCATATATGTAAGCTTTTTATGAATATATATTAAAGGATAAACAATCTATATTAGTCATCACATATCAATGATTACGTCATTTCAAATTAGATTTGTTGATACATTCTCGCAGATAGTAACCATGGCAATTATCATTTATACTTTCAAAGAATGATAGTAAGATTTAGAACACAACAGTGAATAATATTTAATTAATTTAAATAGTTCAAATCATGATTCAGTTGAAACTAGATCACCATGGAAAATCTGAAAGCACTGGACGGTATTTCCTGGAGTTTTAGTGAAAGTACTGATCAGTGGAGTTCATCCGGGTCTGTTGTCAGATAGTAACTCACTGGAGACAATGGTGGATGTGCCGCTCAATTTCATGGATTAGTTGAAGTTAAACATTAACACTATTGGATGCTGGCCGACTCAGTTGTGTAGAGGTTAAACGTTCGCATACGAGACTGATAGGTCCTGGATTGGAATCTTGCTAGGCGGGATCGTGGATGCGCTCTGCTGAAGAATCCCACAATAGGACCACTTGACCGTTCAGTGCTTTCAGATTTTCCATGTTGATCTAACTTCAAATGATTCATAATCTCGACTATTGAAATAAATAGTGTTTCAACATAAACGTCAATGTCAACACTAGATGTAAATTGTTTAACTACTTATATCATTGTGCATTGTTGCTTAGATCGATGTGTTTACTTCCTTATTGATCACTAATATTTCTTCCTATTTATTCATTTCAGTATTCATGCTCTGGTGGTCTACAAGTGATTATTAATGGTAAACCATTCCCATGTAATTCAGGGGTAGCTACAGTTCAAACTAATCAAATTCAAGGCCAAATTGTCTGCCCTGATCCTAATACTGTTTGTAGGGTAAATCAGTAGAACTATATTAATATTTGATTCTATTTTTTCACTTATATTTCATTATTAGACTAATGCATCATGAATAGTAACCTTAGAACTATTTTTTTATATTATGGGACTCCTAAGAAGTGCCCATCCACGATCCTGACTCGTGAGATTCAAACCTGAGACCTACCAGTCTTGCGCGCAATCATTTAACCTTTAGACCACTGAGCTGGTATCCAACCGTGTTAATGTGGATGCGCAACACTGAGAAGTCTCAATATAGAATGAATTAGCCAGCCAGTGCTTCTATGTTTTCAGTATTGGCCCAGCTTCAATTGGATCATGATCTCAACTACTGAAATTACTATAATATCCACAAGAAACCCTACTGACATTTTTTATGTGTTCAGAAGTCTCTAATGTTATAAGTCCTTAAATTCATCAAAAACCTGTGCGATCTGATTGTTCACTTAAGTTAACCGTTCAGTTAATCAACTAACAGGGGATAGAATTGATATGAAAACAGCCTTTTAAACGTTGTATAGAAATTCTCAGAATGATTTCTTAAGTTTATTGAAGGCTTGGTTATTTGCAAATTTAACCCCCCCCCTTATATGTACGAAAACAATTTATGATAACCTTGAATTTAACTTGATAATCCTTAAGTCATTTTATGGTCTAGGATAATGAGATAATTTCTGATTCTTACTATACGGTGTAATTTTTTTCTCTCTCGTTTATCTCCTGGTTTACATGAACTTTGATTTTAATGATCCGTATTAATCTTTTTATAAAATGCCCTGAAAAGTATATCTATCTATAACAAAGCTTTTTTAACGAGTTAGTTTTCTGCGGGATGAGATCACTAACCCTATGCTCAACCCTTCTCCTTAATCCGGGATTGGGACAGGCAGTAGCCATAAAGGGGCTCCAGGAGGAGTTACTATGACAGCGTACTTACCAACAATTCAAAATCTGTATGAGGTTGTGAAGATTGTTAAGCTTTTGATTAAGATCATCAATCGATTGATGCTAAATCACCATTGAAAACCTGTAAGCACTGGACAGCCCTTTCGTCCTATTGTGGGATTCCTCAGCAGTGCGCATCCATAGTCCCGCTTCGCGAGATTCGAACCCTGAACATTTGGTCTCGTGTGCGAACGCTTAATGTCTCACATTCATTACTACAGAGTCTCACCTTACATTAGACTGCATTGCATCATATTACATGTATCTATAATAAACAGTATTTATGAGTAATTTACACAAGATACTAATTTAATCCATTCATCTATATTTAATATAACAATTCAGATTCAGGAATTGTCTCGCGAGGAGGGAACATGGATGCATACTGTTGAGGAGTCCCACAATAGGACGAAACGGTCATTCAGTGCTTCTAAGTTTTCAATAGTGGTCTAGCTTCAATTGACTCAAAATGTTAATAACAACAACAATTATTTTTACTAGTTCACAATTAGTCTTAGAAATTAAAACATTCAATCTACAGACATTTTAACGTCATTATTCATTAATTGTATTTCATCATTCTCTTCATTGTTATTTCTTTTACAGAATAGGCGTAGATCAATCAAGCAATGAACAATACACTTTTTGTTACCATAAACCAACATTAACTATGGGTTTCTTTTTTAATCTATCTCTTATTAAATATGAAGTTCTTTTATTGTTTTTCTTTTATTATTGTTGTTGTTGGTTGATTGTTTGAACAGCATGTATCAGTATGGAGTAGTGAATAAATGTTAATTACTATCAATGGTGTTTTGATGATTTCAATGGTCATATTTAGTAAATAATTCATATGAAAAAGTTATAGAGACCGTTTTTTGTTTAAATCAAGTACACCTAAAGCATAATGGCTTTAAGAGTGAAGGATGTTATTGTGGTATAAGTTACTTATATTCACATCAGTAGTATATAACGATAGTCAGGAATATAAGGTATTTCAGTAGAAGATTGAGAGGGAAAGAATGGGAACAGAAAGTAATTAGTATGAAAAAGCAGGAACAATGAAATCTCACACGACGGAGTGATATTGCAAAAGGAACAGTCAAGTTTGAGACAATGGATTGATATTTTGTAGATGAAGTGTTACTGTATGGTTCTCAGATTTTAGTAAGGTGTTCTGTAATTTTGTGTATGAATACATTAGATTTCCCTCATACGTGTTCTTGTTCACTATAGTATGTCAGTTATATTGATTAAGTTGAAACTTGGCAATTGCATATATAGGTCCTGGGGTTCGAATCCCGCAAGGTGGGATCGTGGATTCACACTGCTGAGCAGTTCCACAATAGGACAAGTTGGCTGTGCAGTGCTTCTAGGTCTTCAATGGTTGTCTAACATCGATCAATTCAAGATCTCAATCAAGAAATAAGAAACGGGAACTTCTTGAAATAATTTATGCTAAGAATTCTATTTTTTACAATCAGTGACCATAATAGTAATAATAATAACCGCTATATTTCTAACCCTTTACATTGTATGACCGATATACTTTGTTGGACAATCGTTAGCGTAGAGTTACCACACTAATATTATCACTTTAATGTAAGGGATGATGTGAAACAACTTAAGAAAATTAATAATAAAACACTAGCGAAATGAATAACATTTTTCAAACGGGAATATTTCTTTTCAGGATGTGAAATTATGTCAAAACGTCCTACTCCCAACCATCCACCTGTACCCTTTTCCCAACAATCTAAAGCGCCATTTTACTCGTCCAATGAAGTACTCATGATCGGATCCATATAAGTAATGTATTTGGTTCAGCAATATTAGTTTTAGTCAGCGTTGTTTCTGCCCATGTCTTCCTCAAATAGTAAAACTGATATAATTTTCAGATAGTTGTTTCTTGGTGTAGAATTTTCGATGAAAGCGCAACTCTTGAGACAACTGAGAGCTTATGAGGAGTTGATTTGCTACCGTTTCATGGTACGAAGCAGTCAAAGAAACACATATGATTTTTACATATAATAAGTATGCATAAGAAAAGGTAAACCTTAGCAAGCAACAACCGCTCAAGTGAAATAAAAGACTGTTTCAAAATAAGTTCTCTATTCATTGGTCTAGTAGTTGTGATTCCTTTTGTTGTCATTAATTTTGTGTATGAAACTTTCGGAAATAGAATAATCGATATGCCACAACGTTTATTTCAACGATCTAATGAAACAATACCAATAATCTCTTGAGAAATTGCCTTTCAAATAATAAAAGTCATAAAATTTCGACATTCAGTTAGAACTAAATTTCCTCCATATATTTAAACTAATAAGATCATACATAGAATTGATTCGTTATCAAATCGATAGTTATTTTACAGTAAAAAAGTGTAACCCTGAACTAGTCGCACATATATTTCAATAAAACTTAGAATAATCACCATATCTGTAGTATTTACGGTGATACAATCAAAATGTATTACCAGGGTTGCAGAAACATGACCATCGTCAGCCTAAAATTATTCTGGAAAAGTTACACTACTTATTAAAGTATAAGTAGTTTGATAGGTTTGCCCAGTTTTAGATGTCAATATGGCTACACTTGATCAATCAACCGATCATCTATGTGATCAGAACAGAACAAATAAAAAGGAAACCAGAACAATTTAGCCAAGTGAAGTGGAACTCATATAAGAGAGGGAAATGATTTTAATAGGTTCGATAATCGTATACACAATATTTTGAATACTAATGATTACAAGACAGAATTTAGTGAGTCAGTATAACTTAATTAGGGTTTTTAGGTAGAACCAAATGACCTAATAAGAGTAGAGGATAAATATCTATCATCCTCTACTGCTAAACATGTGATTGAAACAGGCCATAACATTGATCTTAACTCGGCTTTTGTGGTGTTGTACAAAAGTGTAAAAGGGCGTATACTAAGGTTTATAGAAGCCTTAGCCATACGAAAATCCAAACTCCCTTTGTGCAATCAAAAAACAGTTTGTTCTCAAATTAAACCTACCCTGGTAATATTAGCTAATAATCCAAATCGTTTTCACATTATTTCTTTCTCATCCTTGTCTCCTCCTACCCTCCATTTCTAGTCTAGACTAGTTCTTACCAAATATAGAATGTGTAATCAGATTGTTCAAAAAATATTGCACTAATATATCATCACATAGTTCTGATAATCTTTGTCTTCTTATTACATTATACGAAATTTATCAAAAGGACGAATTGCTTTCGATTTTTAGGTAGAATTGCTTCGATATTTGAGTACAGTTCAAAATCCCACCACGATAGTTCGCTCATATATTTTATAATTATTATTTGAGTTAAGGAAGATCGGCCATCATATTCAAACTGTTGTACACATTTTGGCTTCCAGCGTCAAATGTAAACTATGAATATTTGCTTACACTGTATCTGAATAAGAATTCTATGATTTTAAAAGTACTAATGAGTGATATGATCCCACTATGGAATACGTCAGTTCAGAATAGTTGTTTTCCTTCAGAAAATAACATGATTATAAGTATATATTTGTAAATCAGTAATGTCAATTCGTATGAAGATTTTAGTTAGATGAAGTTGCATACTTTCAAAGGATAACATTATAAACATTAATTCTAACTCCTCCTGGAGCACTTCTGAGGCTACTGCCGGTCCTAAGCCCGGATAAAGTAGGAGGGTTGAGCATTGGGTTAGCGACGCCATCCCGTAGAAAATTAACTCCCTAATAAACAAGAGCAAGGGTAGCATATTTACGACTGGAAAACATCTGAAACTAAAAAAACTGTCGATCAACACCAAAGTTGGAATTTTCAACACAGTTCTAATGAATGGGGTGGAAACTAGGAGAACTACGAAACCCATCATCTAAAAGACACAAGTGTTTATTAACAATTGTCTACGCAAAATACTTCGGATCCATTGGCCAGATACTATCAGCAACAACCCACTATGGGAGAGAACAAACAATATTTTAGCGAAGGAAGAAATCAGAAAGAAGTGCTGGAAGTGGATAGGTCACACATTGAGGAAATCAGCCAACTGGGTCACATGACAAGCACTCACTTGGAATCCTCAAGGCCACTGGAGAAGTGGACATGAGAATTGTGAACAACAATTGGATAGAAGTATAAAGGAAGGCCGAGGAACGAGTGAGTTGGAGAATGCTGGTCGGCGGCCTATACTCCATTGGGGTAACAGGAGTAAGTAAGTAATTAAAGAGCCTTTGGTTGACGGAAGCTGAAAGAAACCAAGTCAATTCAAAAACGTTTCAATTCCAAGTCTAGTGATAAAATGTTTGAAGAATATAAACCAAATTACAAATGAAATGTAATTCAATGAAAACTAACTAAGTGAAACCATAAATTCTTCATAAATCATTATCATTACCTTAAAAACTTTTAATTACATCGCAAGCTAATCCGTGTCGGGTAGAAACAAGTATATATCTAAGTACAATGGAAGATGATCGCATAACTTCGCTGGATTGGTTGGGCTTAGACATTGATACCGTTGGATGCCGACTGGCTCAGTGGTCTGGAGGTTAAGTATTCGTGCGCCACACCGAAGACTCTATGTTCGAATCCCGCGAGCGGGATCATGGGTGCGCACTCCTGAGGAGTCGCACATTAGGACGAAACTGCCTTTCAGTGCTTCCAGGTTTTCAATGGTGATCCAGCAACTACCGGTTCATGATCTCAATCAAAAAAACATAGAATTACAAAGTCTAATTATTTCATCTGAAAAGAGTTAATACATTTCAAGCAATGACCGACTTACAACATGTGCTTCTAGTAAACATATATGATTTAAAAATACTTAGTGGAGAAAACATTAATTAGACATAATTATTGTCTAAATATTAAAGTTGAAGTTCAGCTAAGGTTCCTCTATTTAACGAATTTATTTTTAAGTTATATATGTTTATTCACTAATCATATAACCTTGGAGAAAATTATAAATTAAACTCAAGGAGATATGAGAAATAATTAGAGAGAGGAGCTAAGTGAATAACGCAATGGCGTTTAAAGCGAACGGTACTGGGTTCGGGTCCTGAAGTGAATATCAACTCGGGTGCAGGTATACCCAGCCGACGAGTATCAAATAGGACGAAACACGTGTCCTGAATTCTACTACTAGCCACTACTCATCTTCGCTTATAAAACGTGTGACTTAAAGCAATATTGAGTCAATTGGCGCAGGATGCACATATGCCAATAAGAGATTGATCAATTGCATTGCTAAACATCAATCGGAAGATTCAAACAACCAGTACAAAAATGAATTAAATTTCATTTCATTACATAAGCTTAGGGACTATCAGGATTTAGAAGCTAAGTGAATGACATGATGTTGTTTGAAGCGAATAGTACTGAGTCCGTGCTCCAGAGTGAACATCAACTTCAGAATGCAGATACATCTAGCTTACGAGTCCCAAACAGGTTGAAATACATTTTCTGGTTTCTACTGCTAGCCATTATACATCTTTACTTCGAATATATTTACATATGTTGGATACTATACCGTTTACTAACAAAATGTAAATAAAGATTCTGGTTTTCTTTTTCTTTTTTCTTAAATAAAAAGAAAGGCAAGCCCTCCTTTAAAACACTTTTGATCTTTATATATATAAAATGTTCATATAATGAACTTAACAACTTTTTATTATCATAAAACGAGTAATCATGTTGTGTCATCAACGGTTTATTAAACGAAACCAATTAATGGAACTAAATACAGAATTCAATTTGGATTATGTTCATTATGATTAAACTTTAATCATTATCAATGTAATTCATTGATAGTTTGCAAATCCCCCCTTTTTTTAAATAGGCATAATGATGTATCAATAACTTCGCCTAGAGTCCCTCCAGAGGACACTGCCGGTCCCAAGCCCGGATAAAGGAGGAGGGTTGGGCATGGGGTTAGCGACCCCATCCCGTAGAAAACTAACTCGCTAAAAAAACGTTAACCAGAAAAGTAATGTATCAATAAACAAATAAGAATACAGATAACTTATTAAAAGATTCAGATTATAAGAACAATTAGCTGAGATATTTAATCAGGTTGCTTATTTTTGGTTCTAAATATCTATTTGGATAAATATGAGCTTGTAATAAATTCATTCAATACAACTCATATTTGGCTTCTTATTACCATGGTCACATAAATAAGGTTAGCCTAGATAATCATATGGAGTAAAATAGAAGATTTATGTTTAAAGTATCTTTGTACAAACTATAATGAAGTTAAATAACGGGCAAAAGAACTTCTTAACTTACTTCATGATTATCGTTACATGGACTACCATTCTGATTATTTTGTGGCACGTATTACTTATATTGATATAAGTAGTATATGATGCGTATCAGAAATGTAATGTGTGGCAGCAGAACATTGGGGAGATCAAAAAACGAAAGAACGGGAATAGAAAGCAATTAGTATGGAAATGCAAGAACGATGAAGTTCGAGACAATTATTGAGCATTTTGCAAATTAAGTATTATAGTATGGTTTTTCTATTTTACCAAGTTTATCAGAGGAATTAACTATTTTAATAAATGATTCCACATTACAAATTCTTGCCTAAATTATTTATTATTGACTGAGATCATGAACCAATTGATTCTAGTCGATCACTGAAAACCTGGAAGCACTGGACGGTCGTTTCGTCCTATTGTGGGGGTCCTCAGCAGTGCGTAACTACGATCACGCTCACGGGATTCGACTCAGGGCCTTCAGTCTCGTTGCTGAGGAGTCCCACAATTGGACGAAACGGCCGTCCAGTACTTCCAGGTTTTCAATAGTGGTCTAACATCAATCGGTTCATGATCTCAATCAAAAACTTAACAATCTCCACAACCTCTAAACTGATATTCAATATTAGGAAGCATTTTAAATTCTAAATGTGAGATTGTAGCTAAACCGAGAGATGGAGGCATTATTACACTGAATAATATAAATCGAAAATGTGACTAGGGAATTTTCAGGGAATCTGTTTCGTACTTCGACTACACTTAGTCTAAATATAGAAAAAAAATTGTTGCATATTTATTTTTGAATAAATCTGATGGAACTTTATAGTATAAATTGACTTCAACAGTAATTCGGGAAGATTGTGAGGTTCAACAGATCCAATATTCAATTAAAGTCTAATAATTAATTTCTAAATATATGAATCGGGTCCTGAATATGAATCTTGAGAGGCGGGATCGTGAATGAGCACTGCTGAGGAGTCCTATACCAGAACGAAATAGCCGTTCAATGCTTCCAATTTTTTCATGATGATCTAGCTTCCATTGGTTCATGAATTCAAGTAATGAATTACATTCTATTGATGATTAGAACTTCTGTTCCAAATAGATAGTTAACGAACATTTACATTTTCATGAATGATAGTTGACTGCCGGATTTTTCAGTACACTTGCTAGTCAGTTTATATATCAAAACAACTGTCAATCAACACCAAAGTCAGAATTTTCAGTACAAATGTCAACACAGTTCTATTGTATGGGGTAGAAACTTGGCGAACTACGAAACCCATCATCCAGAAGATACAAGTGTTTATTAACAGTTGTCTACTTCGGATCCATTGGCCAGACACTATCAACAACAACCTATTGTAGGAGAGGACAAACTACATTCCAGCGGAAGAATAAATCAAGAAGAATCGATGGAAGTGAATAAGACACACATTGAGAAAATCACCCAGCTGCCTCACAAGACAAGTCCTTAGTTGGAATTTTGAAGGCCAAAGGAGGCTAGGAATACCAAAGAAACATTACGCAGAGAAATGTTGACAGATATGAGAAGATTGAACAACAATTAGATAGAAGTAGGAAGGAAGATCAAGGACGGAGTGAGTTGGAGAATACTGGTCGGCAGCCTATACTCTATTGGAAGTAAAAGGTGTAGGTAAATGAGATAGTCAATGACAAAATTATCGTCTATGAATACTGAACTCGATTGATAGTTTGATTAAATTATATCCTGACGTTAATTAAACATAACTTTGAACAACTGATTCCGTGCACATAATACACGAATATCAGAAGATACAATGACCGATTAGGGAATAGTGATTTATTTTAATTAATAAGAGAACTACATTTAAAAACACAGAATATGCATAACACAACGAAAACACGAATGATTGTTTGATTGGAATAAGTCATTTATAAATATAAGTGATTCAAAGCCTTACAATCAGATTGATATACTACTACTCATACCTATTTCATTTACTGACTATACAATTTATTATTCTGTTCGCAATACCTCAGGTTTGATCCAATGAAATCGACTTTTCAAAAGAAGAAATTGTCTTCAAATCACTTTTGTCAAACTTTAATGACGAATCTTTTGTGATTGAATGGTTGTTTTCAATCAAGATCTGTTAAATCTTGCGAATTGATTTACTTTTCCATTCATTTGAGGATGTGCATAGCAACACTTATTTAAATTTTAAAACTGCGCCCAATCTCATGTGTACCTACACTCCTGAACAATAGTTTCATCAGTTCTAGTTTCTGTTGAAATAGAAAAGTTATTTTTTTCTCAGTTTTTGATAGCATTTAATGGAGTGATAAGTCTTACTTCCTTACTTACTTTCTCACGTCTTTTACTCCATTTATTATTCTAGTTTATTTTTTACTGATAACTTTAATATAGCTGGTCGGTTGGAGAATACTGGTCGGCGGCCTATGGTTCATTAGGAGTAAAAAGCGAAATTAATTAAGTAAGTTTATATGGTTAACTTCGTGTTTAATTATGTTCAATAGATATCAAGTGTTTATCCCAAAACATCTTACATCTCATCACCACCTGATATTGTTAAAGTTATTCATTTTGTAATTCCATTTCAATTGTAAGTAAACAATGATACCTTTTTCATTGAATTAAGTCTTATAAGGTTTACACCCTGGGTTGTTTTAAATTGTCTGAACGGTTTTGTATTTGTTGACAACTTCAAGTGATTGCATATTCCAATTTCATCATTCTATCTATTTGATTGTTTAATACTTCTTTAGTATCAGTTTCACTCACCAGGTGGTAGGTAATTTGATGGCATATCAACTATTCTCTTTATCCGTTTACTAGAATCATTTAAATGTCCAAAAAGTATTAATAATTACAAAAATCATAATATTATGGATAAAGCAAAGTTGATTTCATTATGACCAAACTCAGTCAATGTTTCGCAATGGGGGAAGATTTTGTTTTGAAACAAAGTTAAACTTATTCAAGTTAAGAGAATCAACAATGAAATCAAATTGTCCAGAATCTTTGAATTTAAGACAAATGGTAAATCTACATTATTTTTTCTTTCGTTTTTCTTTTCTCTTTTCTTCTCTTTTTTTGTGTGAATTGGTTTTAATCTCCATCGAAACTGTTAAAAGTATTAATGAAAAATAAACAAAAGAGATAGACCGAAGACATTAGATTGGTCTGTGAACTTCAGACAACAACATGTATATATATGACATAAGTTAGTTACCACCATACTTAACAGATATGCTTATTCATTTATTCATTAAATGGTTTTTCATTTTGATCATATGTCATATTGTCAATTCGACATCATTCTGTGGTTCACCTCCTTTAGTGAAATTGGTAGATTGAATATTATTAGAGAATTTGATTGAAATTTTAGGATCATACTGTTGCTGTACATTCGAATGATGTCGATAGACGGAATACAGCGCCAAAACATTTAAAGTTTTATACGCATTTTACTCAAAATTTCTACACAATGAAAGATCATGCTAAACTCTCAGTAATTCACATGATTTATGACAAACATTTTTCTCAGTACAATAATGTTTTTCATAGTTTCTATGAATGATTTAATTGTAACAGTTTTAAGTTTTGATTAATATGATTTTTGTTGAAGTAATGAGTAGGAGGAAGCGGTCATCCAGTACTTCCAGATTCTCCATGATGCTGTAGCTTCAATTGACTCATGATCTCAACTATTAAAATTAATATAATATTCACAAAAACCCTTTTTGATGTTAATCAACATATACTCACTAGTGACTGGCTTCAAGAAGTATTTCCTGGAGTTCTAGTGAAAAGCACTGATTAGTGGAGTTCAACCGAATCTGTTGTGAGATAATAACTCAGTGATAACAATGGTGGATGGTGGTGCAACTTCGTGGATTGATTGCAGTAAGTCAATAATGTCATTGGATGCCGGCCAGCTCAATGGTGTAGAGATTAAGCACTCGCGCGTGTGACCGATAGGATCTGGGTTGGAATCTCGTGAGGCGGGATAGTGGATACGCACTGTTGAGGAGTTTTACAATAGGACGGAACGGCCGTCAGTGCTTCTAGGTTTTCTATGATGTCCTAGCTTCGATTGACTCATGATCCCAATTAATAAAATTAATAATGTAATACTTTGTGTTATTTTACATTTTTACAGATATATTTACGAGCAGCAATAAAGTATTGGGAAGAAGCATTGACAGTCAAGAAACCTGGAAGTGGAAAACAACTAGCGAAAAGGTGATTTTACTGTTGGCTTACTTGTTTTCGATGTGTAATCATCAGCATTCTTGTCACACTTGTCATTCTTGTCATTTCAATGTTTCAAGGTATCCTATTAAGTAACATAAATAATTCACTATTCTAGATTAAAACTTAATAGATGAATTTCTTAACTGAACAACATTCTTATTTTGTTTCATCAAGGTATTGTGAAAGCGGATACTATTACACAGCTATTGGGAATAATTCCATATTTTGTCGTCAGTCGATGTGCAAACGCGATGTTCTGTGCGGACAGGTGAAAATTCCAGATCAGTATGTAGGGGTGAGTATGAGTATAGGTGTAATATTTCTACTGTTATAAATATAGTAGATATTTAAAATGCAACAATGAGATGTGTATTAGATTTTTAATTCATTTCTTATAAGTGATTGGAGATGTGAAATACAGAATGCTCAGCAGTGCACATCTACGATTCCGCTCACGGGATTCGAACCTAGAACCCTCGGTCTCGCACACGAACGCTTATCTTCTAGATCACCGAGCCGGGATAATTATAGAATCAATATTGAAATGTAGTCTCGTTAGAAAAAAAATATTTATTTGCATATTAATATTATCATAATTGTAAATACTCTTTCTCAAAATTCGGTGTATGACTTTTGTCATACAACAGCTATGATAGCCTGAACAGAGATTAGATACAACACTGTTTAAGTTATTGGATCATCCTTTAAGATTATGTACGTTTATTCAACGAGAATTGAATAAAAAACAACTAATCATCTTCAGGAGTTATTCAAGCTCTATATACGTTAAAATGAGATTACTTGAACTAGATTTCAATTCGTAAAACAATGATGTATATTTTGATGGAGTTTCGTTCTCTGAGCTCGATGGTTTAATCATGGAGCGTTCATCGTCCTTCTGAATGACATCATCAGCACAAACTTCTAATAGAAGCTCCACGACCAAAACATCCAGCTTAGAGAACAAAACTTCATCAAAATCATCCACCTGAGCTACAAATCTTCTCCACCATCTCAATGGTCTATATTTTATTATTTGTGTTTAGAATATTAAGATTTAATAATTTTATCATGATTACCTTTCAGGAATGTTATCAAGAATATTATAACCGATTACACAGAACTTACAATAATGGAAGTGGAATACCATCTGCCGGTTATATCCTACTTGTTGACGCTATAAATACGCGTACCTGTTCAGGTAGTACAGCAGCATTTGCATCATCATGTTTAATGGATGAGGAAACAGATAGGTAATTAGATTTGTTTATTAGAGCATATTCTTGTTTTAGGCAAAAAAAATGACTGAATTACTTATTCAAAGACAAATGTTTTTAACTATACTACTCTTAAGTCAAATATTTACGATAATATTGTGAAAGTTAAGGAATTACCTTCTAATTTTATCCATTTATTGGTACTTTAAGTTCATTAAATTAAAATTGATAATTAGTACAATTCATTCTTTGATCCTTGAATTTTATTTAAGAGTGATTTATCCCAGTTCAGGAAACACAGACATTCTTAAAGATATCACTCCACCAACAATCGCGGAAATCAGAATCGCCATCAGACAAATCAAGAATGGGAAGGCAGCAGAACTTGACAACATACCAGATGAAGCACTAAAGGCAGACATCGAAGTAACTACAAGCATGCTTCACCTTCTATTCACGAAGCTTTGAGAGGAGGAACGGGTGCCGACGAACTGGAAAGAAAGACACCTCATCAAGATTCCAAAGAATGGAGATCTGAGCAAATGTGAAAATTACGGAGACACCACACTACTGTCAGTACCAGAGAAAGTCTTTAACAGAGTGTTGCTGAACCGGATGAAAGATTCAGTAGACACGCAAATTCAAGATCAACAAGCTGGATTCCGTAGGGATCGGTCGTGCAATCACTGTCGAACAATGAGTTGAATGGAACTCATCACTATACATCACCTTCGTTGACCATGACAAGGATTTTGACAGTGTGGACAAGAGAACATTATGTAAATTTCGTTAACACTATGGAGTTCCTGAAAAGACTGTCAACATTATCCGTAACTCATAAGACGGACTACAGTGCAAGGTCGTGCATGGAGGACAGCTGACCGATGCATTCCAAGCAAGAACCGGAGTCGAACAAGGCTGTCTACTCTCTTCCTTCCTGTTTCTTCTGGCGTTCGACTGGATTATGAAGACCTCGAAATCTGAGTGGGAGCACGGAATACATTGGACAGTACGGAACTGAAACGTGAAGAACTAAGACAATCATCATCAAAAAGGTACAAGTATCTATAAATAGTTGTCTACACAAGATACTCAACATCCAATGACCGGATATCATCAGCAACAGCCTACTGTGGGAGAGAACAAACCAGATTCCAACTGAAGAGGAACTTAGGAAAAGTTCATGGAAATGGATATGAAATACATTACGAAAATCACCCAACTGCATCATGAGGCATGCCCTAAATTGGAATCGTGAAAGGAAGAGAAAAAGAGGAAGACCAAAGAACATACTTCAATGAGAATTGGAAGTAAACATGAAAAGGATAAATAACAATTGAAAAGAAGTGGAAAATATTTTTTGGGACAGGGACAAAGTGCTGGTGGTTGGCTTATGCCCGTCCACGAGGAGTAACAGATGTAAGTAAGTAAGTAATTAAGAAAATAAATTGTCAACTCTAAAGTAGATAGGTTTGAACTAAGGATTTTTTTTGTAATCCCATTAGCAAAAAACACTCATTCATAAATTACATAAGATATTATGTCACTAAACCAACTACCCAACTATCTACAATGTCTATGGAAGCAAATATTTCATGTAATACTGGATAAATTTCGATTACAAAATCAAATTGTAATGTAACTACTTATTTAATTACTTTAATTGAGAACAATTCATTCATTGTTTTATATCCATATATTGATACTACTTAATACTTTAGGCCAATTCTTGGATTTGTAAATGTGTGCCCAGGAAAAATGGGAGTTGATTATCCTGAAGATAGAAATTCACTTGGAATTTTCTTGCATGAAATTGGTCATGCACTTGTAAGTTCATCTATTATTTTGATAAGATAAAGAGTATTTTTTCTATTCATTGAGATCACTGAACAATTATATTGAAATATATCTAATATTGAGATGGTGAAGAAGATTTGTAGCTCAAATGGATGATTTTGATGGAGTTTTGTTCTCTGGGCTGGATAGTTTGGTCGTGAAGCTTACATTGTTCTTCTGAACAACATCATCAACACAAACTTCAGGAAGACTCGCACTCATCGTTCAGAAGAACGATGAAAGGGCCAAGACCAAAGGATTATGCAGCTCAGAGAACAAAACTCTATCAAAATATATTTAGCATGTTACACATTTTTCATGAAAACATGAAGTATCTTAATGTCGAGTTTTTTTATTATGACCTCGTCATTGTCTCTAACTAACGAAAAAATCATAGAATATCGAATCATTTCAACCGGTCACCACGCTGATAACTAACCGCTAAAACTTGATCAGCACTAAGGGCTACGTTAACATGACATAAGTTACTTGTTAATTTTATAGTTGAATTGATCAATCACTTCAAGTTAGACCATCATAGAAAAACTGGAAGCACTGGACAGCTGAGAAATCCCATACTAGAACATACTAGCATCTCAGTAAAATTTGAGAATTATACAGTAATTGCTTCATTTACAAAATGTCAATCAGTTCTTTCTTTATAGTGTTATTCAGTTATTTATCTGAAACTAGTGTTAATATTGTTGACATGTTGGTGTTGTAAATATGAACAGGTATATACAATCTCATATATACTATACTGATTCTGTATAGTCATTACTTAACATTTTTAAAATTTATTATATTTTAGGGATTTTCATCATCCAGCTTCCCTTTTATGCGCTTTCCAAATGGGACAGCTCGAACTCCCAGGGACGATAAACGTAAGCCAAAATACAAAGATCAATATGGAAATTATGTTCCGAGGTGAGAATTTCATGTTTCTATATATTCAACCAATAGAAATCTAGAAAACTTTTTGATACAGAAATATAAGTTTAGGTTTGTGGAGATTATTAAGTTTTTGATTAAGATCATGAACCGATTAATGTCAGACTACCATTGAAAACCTGGAATCACTGGTCGGCCACTTCGTTCTATTGTGGGACACCTCAGCAGTACACATCCGTCCGGTGCTTCCAAGTTTTCAATGTCCTATCAACAGTGTTTTTACCATCCTTAGGTGACCGGAATTCACTGCTAGATTTAAAACGGAAGAGCGCAATGCTGACTAATATACATATTATTATTGCAATGATAATTTTATTTAGATTAGTGAACAGTACTATGCAAGTAATCATTGACAGATAGGCTAAACCTAACCATGTGAACATATAAGTTAGATCTGTAACTGATGTGTCTCGGTGTCAAAAAAATCAAAACTCTAGAACCAAAGTTATTTTTTATTTGCATATGATTGATTTACTTGTGTAATGATATTATGATTATAGAAGCTCTGTACTAATCTTTAAAGGTAGATTTCACACATATGTTATGTATAATTAGTCTCGAAAATGCCATGGTACGACCGAGAGTGAGGAGAGTCGGCTCTCTCTCTCTCGAAATGCCCTCACATGCCAATGAGTATACAGTCACTGCCAGGGGAATCCTACCCACTGCTTTCTCGCACCAGGCGTGTTGCTTACGAAATTGAGAGGACATTAAGCGTATGTTTGGCGCTTTAAACAGGTTGGTGGATATGGAGGATCAGCAGAGATGAGTTGGAAAACCCTAATTCTAAACCAATGGTGCACACTAACTCCAGGATCCTGAGGGAACAAGTGGCGTATGAACGTATTGTTGGTCACGGATTACCGTGGGACTGCATCTCCTGAAGTTGCTCCACTGCTTTGTGGATTGGACCTTCATATAGAAGGCTCTGGATGTGGTCCCCTAACAAAACCATGTGCTTCGGTTTGGGCACCAGGGTAGTATCCCAGCCCACACACAAATCAAATGACTTGTGTGTGGCATATATATTCGATGCCCCTTTTTACCAATATTTACGATCAATAAATAAACGATTACTTAAAATGATGACCCTAATATTTGATGTTCGGTTCACCATACAAATCTATTTGAATAATTCTTGAAAACTACTGTTTTATGTAGCGTTATCACCAGGCTTTCTTTCGAAGGAATATTTTTTAAAGAACTTATGTGCTTGTATTGCAAGGTTTTGATATTTTGAACGTCTTTTTCACAGTACCAACACTATCCAAAAGATCACAAGAAGATGGAGAAGTGCGGCAGGATGGTTTACAAAAGACTTTTATGCTTTCGTTACTCCTAGAATCCTGGTTAGTTAAGTCTTTTATGCAATTCATATCATTTTATAATAAAGAAAATGTTAGATAGAAATTCAATAATCCACCTCGGGCGAAAAGAAATTTTTCTCATCGTCTGATGTACACTATCTTAAATGATAGGTCCTAGGTTAGTTATCTCGTGAGGCGGGATCGTGCATGAGCAGTGCTGAGGAGTCCCACAGTAGGACGAAACAGCCGTCCACTACTTCAAGATTTGCCGTGGTGGTCTAACTTCAATTGACTCATAATCTCAACTATTTAAATTACTATAATATCTATAAAAACGACCTCTGATATTTATCAAAATATGCTCACTTGTGACGGTCACCAAGAGGTATTTCCTGGAGTTCTAGTGAGAAGCGATGATCAGTAAAGGTCAACCGATTCCGTTGTGAGATAGCAAATCGCTGAAAACAATGGTATACGGTGGCACAACTTCCTGGATTATTTGAAGTTAGACATTAACAGTGATGGAGGCTGGTCGGTTCAGTGTCGTAGAGGTTAAGCGTTCGAACTAGAGACTTATCGGTCCTGGATTGAAATCTCGCAATGCAAGATATTGAGTGCACACCGCTGAAGAGTTCCACAATAGGACCAACTGGCCATCCAGTGCTTCCAGATTTTCAACAGAAGTCTAACATCAATCGATTCATGATCTAAATCAAAAACAAAATTATTCTGGGTTTCTCTTCCTTTAATTAAAAAAAAAATCAAAACATACATACTTACAATATTTAGAACGCTGCAAGAAAACATTTCAGTTGTACCCGGTTAGATGGAGCAGATTTGGAAAATCAACACCAAACTGGACCGATAGGATCACATTGGGAGGGAAGAACATATTCAGTGAGTTTACTGAAGTGTGAATATGACTTTTATACATTCCTAATCTGTGTGATAAAGAAACATTGTTTAAAAATTTGTTTAAAATGAACTATCAAAATAATGTATTTCGCTATTTCTGAAATTATTTGCATTAAATTAAGAGTATTAAGGGATTAAGTCAACATGTTAAACAATTACCGTGATATTAGACTTTCGTCAAGAGTGATAGTTATTTGTGACGTTGTGACGCACGTTTTGTCCTATTTGGGACTCGTCAGCTGGATGTACCTGAATCACAGGGTTGATGTTTTTTTCCAGCTGACGAATCCTAAATAGAACGAAATGTGGGTCTTGGATCCAGTTGCAATCATCATTAATTACTCATTTGAACAAAGTATCACATTTCAGCACGATAAGCAGAGCCTTTTCATTTATTATTAGTAGTAGGATACGTGCCTAAAGAAATACCCTTTTTTAGTAAAGGTTAGAACGTAAATAATATTGAGAATAATATAGCTTAAAAAACCGTATTCTTTTATGACCATAAATGTTAGTTGCTTCATTATTTATGTAGTGTATTGTCATCTTCGGTTTCAGAGCGAAATAATGGCTGGAAGAATACAAATTGATTACTCTGTATCGCGTGTTACTCTTAGCTTCTTTGAGGATTCGGGGTAAGCAAAGTTAGACAAAGTAATTACGTATTTTTTTATTACAACGATGGATGTAAAAGAATAACGTCCGTCATCGTTCAAAATTTCTGAAAATAGATTTGGTTTCGTCAACGATTTCGAAATCTGGACTCCACGAGCCTATGTTTGCGGGTTTTGGAAGGATATTACTAAAAGCAGTCTAAACGGATATGGCTAAACATGTTTGAATATATATAGTTGTCAACCCTCATTAGTTAAGATATAAATGTGTTTTGATTCTTCGTCCAGGACTTTGAAATATCAAAAACTTAAACAATCGGATTAAGTCCTTTCTCGAACCTAAGTAACTTTTATGCAAAACTATGTGTAGTCATGAAAAGTGTTCATAAATATTATTGGAAGTCAGTAACAAACTGACATAGTCAATATATATTTATATATTCAGTGAGATTAATGTTACGGACGGTCCATCTTTATTGTAAGTGTTACCTTACGACACATTTTTTCGAGAAACCGAGTGAATCGCATAGTCTATGAACCCACTTTTGTCTGTTATAACTAGTGGAATTGTGCCCCTATCAATAAGTGACGTAATGACACCGCCAATTAAAGAACAGTGATTAATCGACCAGACTAATGACGCATAAAACAAGTACGAGGAGTCTACAGTCTTTATCAGTCCTTCTTCCTGCTTAGCCCTGCAGGTTAAGTCCAAAACACCAGTCTAAGCGTCCGTGATATGATACTGGGTTTATATACCAACCAAACAGACCACATTATATCATGAAATTGGAAATAACATTTGTACAAGACCAAGTTAAAAGTGGCTTTGAATGCGAGAGACTAGTGAATAAATTGGGCACAACTCAAGAACGGTAAATCGTATAATAATCGTTTATGGGTCAAAATAGAGCTTATAATAAGAGGAACAGGAATATGAATAGCTTAGTTACTTAACAATTATCCGATAAAAATATGCGTATAGTATTTGTCTATAAATGGATCCCAACAGTTACCATTCATTATTCTAGTCGGGATAGAACACTGTCGTAAACGCCAACGTTGGCTCAGAGACATGATGGAAATAACTGAACAGACTGAAGGTTTCTGAACTCAGTTTCATATTTCTCATCAAGCGAATATAAAATATTTTCCAAACCAAAGTACATTAAATGATTCATTCATATCAGAAAGGGGTTTTGTGTAGATTGTAGTAATTTCAATAGTTGAGATCATGGGTCCGTTGAAGCTAAACCACCATGGAAAGTCTGGGAACACTGGAAGGCCAATTCGTCCTATTACGGGACTTCTCAGCACTGTTTACTCACGACGTCGTTCCGCGGGATTCAAACCCAGAACCTATCAATCTCGCGCACGTACGCTTAAACTCCTCGGCACTGAGCTAGTCGGCATCTAATGGTGTTAATATCTAACTTCAACTAATTCATGAAATTGAGCGACACATCCGCCATACCAAATCCACAATAGTTTTGCACATACTTTAGCCATGTAAACAAATGACAGGTTTATCCTTAATAAAAATATCTTTATTAAAAAATCTCTAATTTTGTTATGCAATACAACTCTTCTCAAAACTATTTACATTTCATCACGTCCATTGGTTTTCACCTTTTCTCCCGCTTGTCTCAAACACTCATTTTGAAGTTATCTGGTAATCACTCACTTTCAGATAAAACAAACTATACTTACTTAATTACTCGCTTGTTCACTTACTTGCTTACTAACTTACGCCTGTTACTCCTCGTAGAGTACAGGCCGCCCACCAGCACTTTTCATCCAAAAAGTAAACTATAAATTAACTATTATCTTTACTTAGTAGTTTGTATTATTTATATCACCCTCTGGTGTATCTTGTACTAACTTTCATTATAACTATTCATTCGTTAATGATGTGGAATTTGACTTTATAAATTCTTTTATGTCATTTTCAAGTTGGTACACTGTTGATTACTCAAAAGCGATGAAATGGGAATATGGTAGACAATTAGGATGTGACTTTAGCATGAAAAGTTGCTTCGACTATGCTGAAATTAAACGACAATAGTAAGTCAATTGTCATTTCCATTATGAATTTATGATATTATTCTTTGTTCAATAAATTCATATGTCTAATCGACAAAATATATGTTACTTACTTACTTACGTCTGTTACTCCTCGTGGAGGATAATAGGCCAACCACCAACACTCTCCATCCAACCCTGTCCCTAACAATTCTTTCCACTACTTTCCAGTTGTTATTCATCCTTTACATACCTATTTCTATTTCCCGACGTATTGTGTTCTTTGGTTTTCCTTTTTTCCGCTTCCCTTAACGATTCAAGTGAGAGCTTGCCTCGTGATGCAGTTTGATGATTTCCATAATGTATGTCCTATCCATTTCTAACGTCTTTTCCTAATTTACTCTTAAGCTGGAAGCTGGTTTGTTCTTTCCGACAGTAGGCTGTTGCTGATGATATCCGGCCAATGTCGGATTTTGAGTATCTTGTGTAGACAACTATTTATAAATACTTGTACTTTCTTGATGATGACTGTCTTAGTTCTCCAAGTTTCAGCTCCGTACAGTAGAACTGACTGTTTTGACGTTCTAATTGAAGATTGTGACTTTGATATTATTTACAGACAGTTGTTTTGAGTTGCATATATTCTTTAATTGTAAGACTACAGCCCTTGTTTGCCATGTGATAATTACTAAATCAAGTAATTCAAAGTTACATAATGCGATCTCAAGTGGTAATTATTAGTTCAGATCCATTCCTTAATATTTATATTTTTGGGCATATTAGATGTCTATCAATTTATCAACAATTCTTACCTTTCAATATACCATAAAGTAGAAATAGAACAGCAAAGATTAACTACCTGATGTGTTGGGGATGTTTGATCCCCAGAACTTATTTGGTAACTATCCTATTTTTTTAAATTTGCTTTAAAAATTTGAATTTCTTGTTTTCACACCAAAAGCGCTCATTTCTACCTTTATGTCAGATTTCCCACTTTCGAGGATCTTAAACGTTATTTAGTATTCTATTTTGTAACGCTTCCCAAGAACAATTCATTGATGTATATATGTGTTTGATTTTTACCTGTTATTATTTCTTGTGCTTCTGGCTGCTTGCGGAGTATGTTTCCCTGTTTCGAACATGAACTTCTCTCTCTAGTTAGCTGGGATGTGACGCATCAGAATAGCTAACTTATTGGTCTTTGGTCACAGAGTCTTTGTTCCATTTTCAGACAAAGTGAACTCGTAATCACTTGAAACACTGCATAATGAAATTTCGGACTGTTTACTGTTGATATTTAACTTCAAACATAATACTTTGTTTGTTGATGGCATAGTAAATTGTTTTTAATAAATACACATGACGAAAAATGAAATTACTAATTGATTGTTTTCTTCGTTAAGCCACAGGAAATTTATCCCATTCTGTGACACTGTTAATGAAGCAAGATGTCGGGATGCATTCTCATATGGAACATGTAGTATTTTGAGATATCATAATCCAGTTCCCATAGAAGATCGTTTCTTCCTAAAAGCCCCATTTGATGCCCAATATGGTCCTGAATATTTCGGTGGGGAAGATCCATTTAAAGATTATTGTCCAACAATGGTTGTAAGTTGATTGCTCTACATTCTTGTGAATATTTCACCTCATAACGTTTAGTATTATGATCTAGGGTTCTCAGTCAACTTTTATGACCATTTTTCATTCCTGACCATATTCAGAAATTAACTATTTATAATTTAAAATTATTCGCCTGTACCAACTTTCATGTATGAATCTGTGAAGAAAACATGAATTACCATCGTTATTAATGTGTGATATTATCAGTTAATGTTCCATACAAGGACAAAACTGCCTTCCAGTCCTACCAGGTTTTCAATGGTGGTCTAGCTTCAATTGACTCATGAATACAATGATTGAAAATATTTAGGTTTTACAATGAACCATATTTAGATAAAAAGATATTTTCACTATTACTGTGAAATAATCTGAAGTGATATAAATATAGCAACTACCCTACAACAAGCATTATAAGCAAAGATGGATAGTGGATATTAGTGGAATCCAGGACGCGCATTTTGTCCTGTTTGCGACTTGTCAGCAAGATGTACCTGCATCTCAGATTTGATGTTCACTCTGAGACTCGAACCCAGTACTGTTTGCTTCAAACGCCAACAAATCTCGATTATAGTTCACTTTGGTTAGACCCTTTTATTAATTTACTTGACGGACAATCTTATTTGAACAGTAACTATTCGCATATTTCATTGTACCGTTATGATCACTAGAGAACATGACAGACTCTAGCTAAAACGTTGATTGCTAAAATATCATTCGATGATTCATTCTGATCCCTATGTATTTATGTACTCAAATCCATTATTAACTTTTGGTTTGTCTTGCTGTGCCTTCATGCAACTTGACTATAAATTTGCCTATGTAATTGCTCGCATAAACATATACGCCTCTCTGCTTCAAATTCGCTTGATGTGCCTATAACTTTGTGATCTGTGTTATCCGCTGTAGTTTCCGCTTCTTATTGCTTCTAATTTCAAACACCGTTGAAATTTATATAATAACGTTTACAAGGGTGACCGATTAACGAAACAAAGCCACTACATAATTATATTTATATAAATAACAAGTACTTTTAATAAGATATATGGTGAAGCTTATATTAGTTAATATGTGGGAAAGGATACTGTTTTAACATAGAAAATTACAATTGGATGTTTTGAATAAACAACAGTTAAAATAGCTTAAATTGTTCAGTACTACTTAAAATACTTGGCGAGACTATAATTTATAGACGAGACAATTAGGAGCGTTTCAGGTATTTCGAAGTCACGGCAGCAATTTCAGTACCTGATACTCAAGTACGATCGATTCACAGCGGGTTTTAGAGAAAACGTGATAGGAGTTCCTTCGCTCTATCCAGATTGAGAGTTAGGCAAATTATGACAGTCATTGCGAACTGGATAAAAAGCACCAGTAACACTGGCTGCTACTGGGTACCACAATCTATGCGGATGATTGAAGAGCGTACAGACACCTACAGAAACTTGTTTATGTGCATCGTGTCGTTATCCATAAGTGGCATTTTGTGGATCCAACAACCGGAATGCACACAAACAATACTGAAGTTATGTGATCGAGGCTGAAAGTTTTTGCGTATTCATCATGGCTCCATAGGTCGACAATTATAGAGCCATATGGATGATTTCCTCTACTATATTGATCACAATTTTAAAATCTCTGAACCTCTTTCTAACTTTGACAAGTTTCTCAACCATATAAAAGAAGTGTATCCATTTTATTTCTTTGGTTATATATAATAGAGTTTTACTCTATACTAACTGTTTTCTAATTGGCTAATATTTGAAGGGGTTTTGTGAATATTATAGTAATTTAAATAGTGAGATCATGAGTCAGTTGATGCTAGACCTCCATGGAAAACTGGAAGCACTAGACGACCGTCTCGTCCTACTGTAGGACTCCTCAGCGGTGTGCATCCACGATCACGTTAGATGTCGGCTCAGTGGTCTAATGGCTAGGTGCTAGCGCGCGAGACTGATAGGTCCTGGATTTGAATCTCGCGAAGTGAGATTGTGGATGAGCACAGATGAGGAGTCCCATACTAGGACGAAACGGCCGTCCCCTGCCTCTAGGTTTTCCATGTTGGTCTAGCTTTAATTGACTCATGATCTCAAATATTAAAAATGGCTAATATTTCTCAAGCTCATACAAGATTCTTTCAAAGGTCGTCCATAAATTATAGTCTCGCCATTTTTGTAAGAAAATATCTCCTCATAATAATGATGTATTATTTTGAACTAACCTTACTTTCCGGAATTTGTAGTATGTTAAAGGTTTGGCAGTGAATATTCAGCTACATCATTCTGTACACATTCGGAGAATGAGAAATTATCACGTAAGCATTTTACTTTTTTCTGTATAGTATAGTATACGTTTAGCTTAAAAGCATACTTTCATCAATAAGGAAGAGACTATACATTATGAACAAGTCAATCAGATTTAATATAAGAGGTCTTGGATTTCGGCACGAAATTCATTCATCCATTTGAGTAAATAGAGTTCTGGCATCTTAGTTTATGTCAGTTCGTAGTGAATTACCTAAATCTAATTCCTAACTCTGACCATCAAACGAAAATTATAATCTTCTTTTCTTCTCACAGGTTTATAACCCTCATTTAGCTCTATTAAGTAGGTGAATATTCTGAAGGTCACTTCAGCATTACTCAATGATCGTCCATAAATTATAGTCTTACATCGATAAGTTACCAAGTTAAATATTTTATACGTTTGACGCGGAGATTTGTTAAAAATCATCCAGTTGAGATTTAATTATTCCAGTTTTTTCATTTGATGTTATTTACTTTGTATCGTCTGATTGTTAATTAGGACTGCAATTGATCAGTCTCTTGTTGGATATGTGCGTCCTGTGCGGACTGCCACGATGTCGATATTGAGTCCCAGAATGAACATCAACTCTAAGTTACAAGTATATCCAGCTGACGAATAGGACGAACCGCATGTCTTGGATTCCACTGCTAGTCATTATTCAGTTTACTTCTTCGTTAACCTATCATTGAATTACTCAATCATAGATCAAGTATTCTGTGAATACAATTGACTTAATTCTTATAAAATGATCATATATCGAATCACCTATTCACAGAACACATGTAATGAAGAATTTTGAGTAGACTGGTTAGAACAGCGTTTTAAGCTCTATTCACAAATATAGTTAGCCCATCAAATATTTTACATGAGAAGAATAATTAAGGCGATTTTCTAATGTTTGTTTGTTGATTGTACTTTTTATTGATTCAATAATCAACTTGGATCGGTTTTAGAATGGAAAATTACACTTACTTATTGTATTATACTTAGAATTTGAAACTGTATGGTATTTTCGATGGCAAAGACACCATTACATCATGGACGCAAAGTAAACTCTAGGTGTATTTAACATATCTATAATGGCTTATGTATCATTTTGCTAAACATTCAATGCTCTTCATTAGAATTCTAAAATTGTTTCGTAAAATGTAGAAAATATACGAGAGTTAAATAACCATGAGAAACAGATGTTTCCTAATATTATAAGCAAAGATGTATAGTGATTAATAGTGGAATCCGCGACCCACGTTTCGTCCTATTCCCAATTTGTCAGTTAGATGCATCTGTAGCTCAGAGTTGATGTTCACTCTGGGACTCGAACCCAGTACCGTTCGCTTCAAAAGTCACCACCCTATTCCACTGCAAGCCTTTATCCATCTTTACTTATAATTCTTGTAAATTGAGACAATATCGAGGTGACACGCACAGTATGCTCATATGCCAATAAGAGATTAATCAACTGCAGTCCTAAATATTAACTGAGAAGATTCAAGTAAACAATACCAAGTGAATTTAAGTTTACGTTTTCCTAATCAGATATTTACATGTTGATCTACCTGTGTACTTAGCCAGCCGTTCTGAATAGATAAGAAATAATTAATCAGTTATTTAAAACTCATCTTCTATATTAGGTGAAGGCATTAACCGATACTATCAAACATATGGATCAAAAGGAATTTGTGTTGAACATCGAAGTGTTTGGACTTACACTGACAGATATATATACACTTTAGGGACATATTTGAAAGGAAGTTGTCATAAGGTACAGTTTTGTTCTTTTTTATATTTCTGTTATCTACTGAGTTTTTAAAGATAAAACCAAACTCTCAAAATGATATAAACGTCTGATAACTTTTGAGTAATATCAGTTCATGTTAGATATTTTGCATTACCGGAAAAGAAGTCGAAAATCATGTAAAACAGAACAACTTTGTCTTGAATTCGATCTTCACAGTGTGAACTACTAACGACACCGCACAGACTTGATGCGAGATTAATTTGTAACATAGCTTAATAATCATTCAAGTTATCTGGAATATGTGTTCTTTCGAGATTGAACACTATTTTACTTCAGAAAATTCAGGAACTACTTCTTTTTTTATCTGTTTATTATTACATTTTTTTATTCCATCGATAAATAAATTGTCTTTTCACTCTGAGGAAGTGGCTTATATAAAGTCACGAAACTCTAAAAAAAATACTATTTTCGAACTCATTTATTTAAAATTTTTATCTAAACACTAGTACAAGGAGGTATCAGATAGATGTGCACCGCATAGATCATTCGATTTGTGCATGAGCTGTGATATTGCCCGGGTGCCCAGACCGAATTATGTATTAGGGGGCCACACCCAGTGCTTTCGACCTAAAGATTTAATCCACCAGGCACTGGAGCAAAGTCGAGAGATGCAGTCCTATGGTAGCCAGTGATCAACGATTGGTTTATGCGCCATTTGTTCCTACAGGACCCTGGAGCCCATGTGCACTATTGGTTTGGAATCAGGGTTTTCCAACTCCCCTGGGTGAATCCTCCGTGTTCAGCGACCCGGTTAAAGCGCCAGACATTCACTTTTTGTCGTAAACAACACCCATAAATTGTTTCACCCTTTTTCTTAAAGTATAATAATGATGCGTTTTCTAAAATTCAAATTTCATCATAAGAAGAACTATACGATATGTTGTTCAAATGAAGTTGTTCAACAAAGATGTCTCTTAGTTTAAAAACTGGGTATAATTCCTGAAGCATAGTATAATAATAATAATAATTCAATCTTGAATATTGTCTAGCAATTAGACATATAACAGCTTCTAGTTTTGTGACTGAAAATGCATGCTATTGTTATAAGTTATGGCCTCATACCTTATAGACCGGATGCCTTAACCTGTACTAGCAGTCTAGAGTTTTTACCAGTCCTTCTTTCTGCCTATCCTTGCCTATTAAGTTCAGAATACACATCTCAGCCTCTGCAATATGAATTATGTATTTCAAACATACTGGGCTCATATACCAATCAAACAGATCACATCGTACCATGAAATTGGAAATAACATTTGTACAAGACCAAGTTAAAAGTGACTGTGAATGCAGGAGACTTTAATGAATACACTGACTATAACTCAAGAACAGTAAATCGTATAATAATAGTCTATGGGTCAAAATAGTTCTAATCATAAGAGGAACAAGAATATGAATAATTTAGTTACTTAACAATTATACAATGAAAATATGTGTATAGGATTTGTCTATAAATGGATCCCAACAGTAACCATCCATTATTCGCGTTGCAATATATCAGTTATATCTTTATATTTTAAATCCACAACTTTCGTTCAGAATCCTTAAAGTATCTTTAATCTAACCTGTTTCATTGTATTTTCATATTAATTTATTCCCGAATTATTTCACAAAATCGTATTTCTTTTTTATTTAGTACAAGTGTTATAATGATGGAACGCTTGGTTTATTCTTTAAAGATTCAACTGTGAATTGTACCAGGAAAGACCTGCCAGTTCGTTTTAATGTATCTGATGGAAGATCGAGACTTAGTGGGGAAATCTTATGTCCTAATGTTAAAGGTTTTGCAAGGTACGTTTATTATGTATATGTATAAAGTATAAAAAATGATAACATCAATCGGTTCATGATCTCAATCAAAAACGTAATAATCTCCACAACCCTATACTGATAATTATCATGTGCTTACTAGTAATTAGGTTTGTTTGAAAATTCTCAGAGTTCTAGTGAGAAGCCTTGACCAGTGGAGCTACTCCATGTCAGGTAGAGACAGGTATCTACTTCAGTACAATGGAAGATGGCCGTGCAATTTTTTCGATTGATTGAAGTTAGAAATTGACATCATCGGATGTCAGCTCAGTGATCTAGAGGTTATGTGTGTGCGCGCGAGACTTAAGCCCCTGGGTTCGAATCCCGAGATCAGGATTGTGGATGCGCGCTGCTGGAGAGTACTGTGCTAGGAAGAATGCCCATCCGTTGCTTCCAGGTTTTCAATGGTAGTCTAACATCATTCGATTCACGATCACTTTTGTTGTTCGCCTATGATCCGTTGACAACGATATATATATATATGAATGTCAGTATAGGAGACATAAAGCAATTCATCTTTATAGGATAACTTGAAGACATTATGTTCAAAGGAAAATAGCTTTTGAAGGAAATATACCCAATTAACTTTATGCCACCTCTGAAATGAAAAGTTAAATTTTACTTAATAATCAGTGCTTAATCACTTAATCACCCCAATCTACTTTTTGAGAGTTTCATATACTGATTGAGGAAATCCCATTTTTATGAACGCCTGTTAAACTCACAATTCCACCCTGGGATTCCTTGGGGCTGTCGCCGGTACCAAGCCCGGATAAAGCATGAGGTTTTGGCATTACGTAAGCGACCCAATCCCGTAGAAAACCAACTCTCTAAAAAACCCTAACCAGAAAAAGCATTTCAAAGCATTTAAACTCTGCCCTGAGAATTAGAAGGTCTTCATTTAGAAGAATTATAACGTCTCATAATGAAAGTCAAGTTATTTCGGGAGTCACTAGGCTGATTTCTCTTCTGACAACCAGAGCAATCATTAATTTAAGTACATAGAATACTCGTACAATGTGAGAGCCCGGGAGAGTCTTCAGAATCGCTGTTGCTATTATTCTCACTATATTCTGGTTTCTAAATTTTCTAAATACAATATGATATGACGGTTGTTTCATTTACTGGTAAGACTATGATTTATGGATAACCTTTGTGTGACTCCAGAGTGACCTTGAGAGTGTCCACCTAATAACTAGACTGTATTTACAGTTGATGGTTAAGGTTAGGCATTAGATTTAAGGTTTTCATCACGAACTGACATAAGCTAAAATGTTTAAACGCTAGTTAACCAAATGGATGAACGAATTTTGCGGTAAAATTCGAGATCTATCATCTTAAATCTGATTGGTTCGTTCATAATTCATAGTCTCGTCGAATATACAATGATCTATATTTTTTAATTAACTTTTCAACTTCTTTGAAAATATTTAGAAACATTCTAAATAAATGCTTTGTACTTTTCAGGTAAGGACCTAATACTTCCACGTTGAAAATTAATAGCACTGTACAACTTAATTTCAGATAATTGTAAAATTTCGTATTATATTTATTACTGGACAATAATAATGCGATATAAAATGTATGTGAATGTACTATTTTTGATCCAGTAATGATATTTTCTAATACTCTCAGTCAGTCAGTCAGCTACAATGTAGGACCAGGCATATATATGCATCGATCCAGGTTGCCATACCTCATTAGCACAACAAGATGAACACTGAATTCTTAGAAGTAGTTAATTCAATGGTGGTAATATATAAAAGAAAGATTGCATATAAGGATATAGTACAGGAAGAAAGAATTAGTTCGTAGAAAGAAGGGTATAAAGTTATTTTAATCTCACGATTTAAGGCAAAAAATAGAGAGTGTATACATCGACGCCATTGTGATCGATTCCGTGTTATGTCAACCATTGGTTACTATAGTCATGCAAACCCCAACCAAGTAGTCTAGATCTACTGACATGGCTCATACCAGAAGTTAGTGACTTTGTTGACTGATGCCAGGTTTTAGTTTTGCCGCCCTTAACGTTCTTCCAACTTTCCCCAACACTGGTCAGCATTGCGCGTCATGGTGATCGGTGTTATGATCACTTCTAATACTCTAATCATTCCAAGCATATTACTTTTTTGTGAAAAGATGCGTTCAAATCTACAGTCAAAGATTTATTTCATTGTTCATATATATATCTTACCAATAAATAAGTTGTTAACCATCTATGTTGAATTTGTGTTGGTTTTTTTAGTTACTACTATTGCCTTGAAATTTTGTAGTAAAGTCAATGGGTGTACTTGAACATTGGAAGCCCTAGTTGTAGAGATGATAATTTTAGGTAATACAAATTCTGAGTAAACGAGTAGTAGTGTAGTGTACGCTACTTATGTCTGTCGTTATAAGTAGTATGCTCTATCAATCGGAAGTGGAAAACCTGGCAACAGAAGGTTAAGAAGATAGAGTTGAAGAGAACAGAAACGGAAATAGAAAGGAATTGTGAATTGGAAGAAACATACAGAATGCAAATTAAAAATAATGTAAATTTGCAAATGAAATATTCTCTGTATAGATTTTAGAATTTAACAAGGACTCTGTCAGGTTATGTAAAAAATCTGATTTGGTCATCTCCACCTACGTTTTCATTCACAACAGTCATGTAGGTCATGTCCTTCTTACTTCTGATTTAATTCTATCGAACAAGTTGCAATGAGGCCACTAGTATAGGTGACTCGATATTGTATGCACTATGTTGAGGTGAGATGGTGGTTAGAGGTGGTCGATAGTGAAACCTGAGTGTATTTAACTTTATTCAGATTAATAAAATCTGTTATTCTACAGCCTGAACCAAAAACATCTAAATAGTGACTTTAAATGAAGAATTTACGACCAAACTTCGTTATATATAATTAGGAAATTCTCTCATTTTTTTTCATGGGATGCAATACATCAAGTAAATACTCTGCAGTTACTAATCATTGAAGTAGCCATAAAGTAATAACTATTTAAAGCATCCGAATTCTTCTAGTGATAGATATGTAACATAACTGCTGGAACTAGTGGGAAATCATATTAATCAAAGATTATGGTGTAGGTTGAAACAAAAAGTGATGATTGAGTTACTTTCATAGAATGGTTTTATGTAAATTCTGACAATTTGAGTCGTACGCTATTACCTTTACAACTATAATCACACACAAAAAGTGTGCCTCTGTCAATTATCCTTTTACAAAATCTCCGACAAGAATATCGAATTATGTGACCTTGCCCTGTGCTGAATCAGTGACACATCAACCAGCACTAGCCGCCTTGAGTCAATTTTGAATCTTTATTGGTACTCGTTATAGAAACTTCTCGTCTAGCCCAACCCGCTGAGTCCATAACACAATATCTGACTCCACTGTATGAATAACATATTTCAGAGGTACATGTTTAACATACATGAAGACCAGACCATATCACACCATAAAACAAAACAAAAAATTTCACAAGATCAAACTATATGATTATAAGGTCGTTTTTGTAACTCTAGTATTCCTTGGTGCGAGTTGAGATCCTACGGGAAGGCTCTCCAATGTCGAACTCGTAACAGTCGACATAAACTAATCTGTAGACACAATTTTGTGTAGAAGTGAAAGGTTTCTTGTCTTTGTTCCTGTTACCTTAAGGGGAGCCTAGGCTGTGGAAAAAGAACCATCCCAACGAAAAGTCAACTAGGTGGTTTGAGCTCCAGATTAAATGGTTAGGTGATCTAAACTATCATAACGACTAAACTTCGGCGAAAATCCAAATTCGTCACAGGAGTAATCTTCAATATATTAACGATGGAAACCAATTACCGTACTTTCTGGAACAAAATGATGCATGTTGAATTACAAGTCATAACTTCAAAACAATGGCACACATGAGGACGGCATCTCAAAAAGTATTTCATGTATCGTTGTCTTTTGACTGAACATCCAAATTCTTTTGCGAAGAAATGTTTTTTACGTTATTATCAACCTACGTGATATATTATCTAAGGCGCTAGATCTGTGGGGCTATGTTGTCTTGTTAAAGATGCAGGCACTATCGAAAGTTTTCACTGAGTATGTCATAAGTTTAAACATGGATTTGAACAGTTTCACTCAAGGTCTGAATGAAAAACAGAACCAATATAACCAAACTTATAAAAGGAAGTCAAGTCGGTACATAGTGACACAATATTGAAATTTTCTAGGTTAGTCTCAAACAATTACTTTTGAAATGTAAGATGAACGTTCGTTTTGTCTTTAATAACAGATAATATTAATGGAATAGCGATGGGTTAACCTCTGGGTCCTGTCCTTGAGGACTTTTTTCTTGAGAAACTAGAAACTAGACCTTTTAAAGAGATTATTGAAAAACTTAATTTTTATTGCTAATACAATTATAATGATTCCATTGTTGTTGATAAGAATAGTGGAAAAGAATATCTTTTAGAGCCATTCGACAATAAGCACTGAACAATCAGATTTATTTGTGAAGAGGAACTTGATAACAAACTATATTTCCTCGACATTTTATCACACAGAGAACATAATGATCTCGTCAACAGAAGTGTGTATAGCAAGAGTTCTTCAGCAAGCCAGCACACACATTTCACGAGTGACATATCTTGCTGATAAGGCTAGGAAGATATGCTCAGACCATACTATAAACAAGGAACTAGGGTAGAATTATGGATTATCCACAAGGTTTGCTGATGAAAGACTTGCATGTAATGAACAGGGAAACAGAGACATCAACAGTTAGTAGGAGACTTCTTTTCTTGAAGTTACCATTCAACGGATATAGCTGGTGATGAGCTACGAAAAAGACCGACCAATGTACTGAACAGAACTCAAAAAGCAGCTAACTTCTGTTTATCGTTATCCAGCCAAACTCTCGCATTCCTGAACTAAAGGATAGGTTACCCGTTATCGCCACATCTGTATGTATCTATGAATCCAGCTGCTCCTGTGGACAAAGCTATATTGATCGTACAACCAGAACACTGAGCTAACGAGTTAGGGAACAACTTCGTTCATAAGAAGAAATGATTTTGTCACATTTGTTCACATATAATCGATAGAGGTCATGTAGTAGGTAGAAATAGCTCATTTAAAGTTGTCATATTCCTACTAGTTTTGCTTATAGGGTTCGATCTCCTCTCTTACACAATAGAAGCTATAGGAATTCGAGCTAAAAAATCCAAGTATTGTATGTATAAGAAATTTGTAACACCTTTTATCTCTTCCTTGATCGAACTTATTTTCAATACTTTTGTATCGTTTAATTTTTTTCACTTACTTGTTTCAAATATACGTTTCACTGTCTAATTATCTGAACACTTCTTATGATGTAATGCAATAATTTTTAATGAATTTTATTTCAGTGTTTATATTTTTCAAATCACTGACCTACTTCCTGTTATGAAACATGGATTCGAGCCATTATTATTCTTATAGAGGTGTATTCTACTTTTGTTGATAGATATAGGTAGCATGTGATATCATTCGGAAATGGAATGCCTAACATCTGAAGGTTGAATTGGGTAAAACAAGAAGGGAAACAGAAAACAATTGGAATAAAAACGGAATTGGAACAATCATGAAGCATGTAAACGACAGTTGAAGGAAGATGTATAAATAATGTGTTTAATGTTTAGTTTACATATTTAACCAATACATAAGTATAGTCTTAGTGATAAGACCACACACACAAAAAAAATAAAAAGTTCGGATCAGTAGTTTAACTTAAGAAATTAGTTGCACTCTAATAATGAACCTACCTACCGCCGACCAGCATTCTCCAGCACACTCAATTTCAGGACTTTCCTTTTTTGTTCTATCCAATTCTTTTTCATTATTCTCATATCTGTCTCCCTTTCTCGGTGCAATGTTTTATTTGGTTGTCCTCTTCACCTTTAGCATTGAAGATTTCAAGTGAGAGATTGCTTTATGACGCAGTTGGGTGACTTCCTCAATGTTTGTCCTATCCACTTCCAGCACTTCTTCTTCATTGCTTCCTCAACTAGGATTAGGTTTGTTCTCTCCCACAGTAGATTATTGCTGATAGTGTCTTTTCGACGGATCCGAAGTATTTTACGTAGACAGCTGTTAATAAACACTGTAATAATAAAGAAAATTATTGAAATAGCGTAGTAATGATATCTGAGACAATATGATTAAGATAATGTAACATACAAATTGGTAATCAAATTAAAATATCACTATTTTTATATACCTAAAAGTATACCATCCAGTACTTCCATGTTTTTAATGGTGTTCTAACATCAAACGGTTCATGATCTCAATAAAAAAAATGAAGAAAGAAAAATCTGAAGGTAGGATAGTTATCTTGAACAAAAAGATCCGAGAAGAGAGCTAAGAAAGTATTATTAAGGAAATCAAAACATTTTTGAATAGTATCCATGCATGTTTAATGAGTATCATTACTAAGGTTTGATTTGATAATTTCGGATAAATTGATTATTGGGTAGATTGTGATAAGTAAATGAATATATGAGCGAATAATTGTTTCTGCAATAACTTCATTATCAGGCTCTACAGTTATAAGTCCATCATTATTGGCATGGCATTAATGGGTTTGACAATGTTATATGTTAGAAATGGTGAACGTTACGATATGTATGTACGTCAAAATGGTATTATTTGCAAATTAGAAAGGTTGGGAAAATGAGTTACCAAATCGATTTACAGCACCATTCTTTCTCACTTGGTATATAGTGAACATCATATCAAAATAGAAGAAGCTTTCTCTGTTTTATATCAAGTTCCAAAATATCTACCTTAAGGAGCTAGATTACGACTGTTTTACATAGCCGAAGCCATATGGATCAACTCCAGAAAACCAAATTTATGTATCCAGAAAAAATATATCCAGCCTCTTTGTTTACCTTGGCCTACGACTGGATCACCGAATACCTAGACTGAATATATAAACCTCTTACTCCCTTCCTTTATTTTTATTTCCTTATTGTCATTATTTGTGATTATCTCTATCTTAATCTTCACATCCATCATTCCCAATTCGTTTATCGTAATTACCTTGATGAACACCCCCCCTTTATTACATATTATATTCACAAAACAATCTTATTATTATTATCTCAATTGACAAGATTAAATTCTCCTACTATGCATTTTATTCACACAGTTTGTTTTGCATTTTCATTTTTGCTATAAAACTATTCTACTGATCGGGCCTGAACAGTTTACTCCAAATCATCTTGACCTTTATTGAATGACCTTTCTAATTTGTTAAATAATACCATTTTGAAGTATAGATATGTCATAACAGATGCAAACGTTCACCATTTATAACACATAACATTTTCAAACTCATTAATGCCATGCATTATTTTGGCCTTTGTAAAAATATCACAATAATGATGGACTTATAACTGTAGAGCCTGATGATGAAGTGATTGAAGAAACAATTGTTCGCTCATATATTCTTCATTTTTGAATAGTCTATGGGGATTTTTAAACTACACAAATGACTGACTTCAAGAGTTACTGCTGGAGTTCTAGTGGGAAGCCGTTAACAGTGGAGTATAACCAGGTCTGTAGTGAGATATCAGTTCACTGAAGACAATGGTATACTGTGGCGGGACGTCGTGGATTGGTTGAAGTTAGACATTAACACCGTTAGATGCCGGCTCTGTGGTCTAATGGTTAAGTGCTCGCGCGCGAAACCAGTAGGTCCTGGGTTCGAGTCCCGCAGAGTGCGGGTCGTGAATGCGCGCTGCTGAGGAGTCCCATACTAGGACGAAAGCCCCGTCCAGTGCCCCCAGGTGGTCTAGCTTCAACTGACTCATGATTTCAATCTGTGGAATATATATTTGTAGATATCCCAATGAGTAGAAAAGTTAGATTCTCTGATGTTTCATGACTTGGTGTGAGCTACTTCTTCAAAGAACTTGGATTAGTTTAATCTGGTTACTTATTCTCTGAAGAAGTAGCTTACACTAAGTCACGAAACATCAGAAAATCTAACTTTTTTACTTAATGGGATATCTACAAAAATATGTATATTGACTTATTTATATCATGCATGTTTATGTATAAGATTGAACTAATTACATTCATGTCAAATGTCATTATTGTACATTTTAGTTACCAGGGTGGAACTTGTAAATTGTAAATTTGAGTAGTTAGGTGTGATTATGTTTATTTGTAATCAATAAAACAAGTTTTTTTAATTTGTTTTACCATGCAAAAAAAAAATTAAATCCATTAAAGTGTAGTCATTTCTTTGTAATAAAGATTACCTTTTAAGATGATGGAGAACATTTATAGTTCAACTGAATGATTTTGATAGAGTTTTGTTCTTTGAACTAGATAGTCATTTGGTTATGGAGTATCAAGTTGAAGTTTGTGCTGATGATGATGTCATTCAGAAAAACGATGAATGCTCTACGATTAAAACATCGAGTTCAGAGAACAAAACTCCATTAAAACATCATGATTGTTTTTTTTGTTTACCAGTGACATTAAACAAAAATTATTGGTTAAAATACACCCTTCATATGTATAAACAAAGTTAATTAACAAATAAATACATTTTTATCATAATAACTCTAGGTTCAAACCAGGTTAATATTATTACTCTCTACTGTATTATTTCACAAACAGTACTAAACAAGTTAAGCAAAGATGGATAGCGGCTAATAGTGGAATCCAAGACGAACGTTTCGTCCTATACGGGACTCGTCAGCTGTATGTACTTGGATCTTAGAGTTGATTTTCACTCCGTGACTAACAAATAGGAACCGGTTTTCTTGGCTATGTGAAAGCATTTCGAAAGGGAGAGCGAACTCTCTCCACCCTTAGCCGTACCATGGTGTTTGGTAGCCAGTTGTTATGTACAGAGAATAAGATCTAAAAGAAATCTTATTGTCGTTTAACTCAGTTGCGAAAGAATTTCCAATATCTACTTTAATTAGATCTATCATACAGTGAAACAGTTTAGATAACATACTGAATAAGTTTGGTACTCTATGATTATGTAAAAATTTCATTACATCTTTTATCATATCAATTCAACATGTTGTTTAGTTCAGTCGAGAAATGATGATGACGATTATGATGATCGATTAAAAACCTAACTTTTAACTATTCAGTGATTTGATTCAACACTCAGCTTCTGAGTTTCCGAAATTCTAGCCTACTTGTATTCTTTAACCAATCAGAACTATATTTACACTTGTCGGTATGTATTTAGGTCTGGATAATTTAACTGTTGCTAACTATAACTGATTAGTGAACTTCAAAAATATGACTCAAGAGACTTAATCTACCTGAATGAGTTCAAATTGTGGTTCCATTTGAAATCAATTATAATACCTCGTTATTCATAAGGCACAGAAAATATTTTATCCTCAGACATTTAATGCAAATTTATTGTGTGTGTGCTACTTATATCTACATAAGTAGTAGGAATATAATATCCGGCAGCAGAAGATTGAGAAGATCAAGAATGAAAGAACGAGAACAGAAAGCAATTGATATAGAAATGCAGGAACAGTGAAGACTGAGACGATTGACCGATATTCGCAAAAGGAACAGTTAAGTTTGGGGAAATTGATTGACATTTTACAAATGAAGTATTTACTATATGGTTTTCAGTTTTTTCCCAAGATGTTCTGTAATTTCTTGTTGAAATACATTCGATTTTCTCCATTTGTGTTCTCGTTGACTACAGTATAACAGCTAGAAAAAATTATTTTATTCCACAGGAAATTCATAGTAGACGAATTAAGATGTTTTGGGACTTTCAGAATTCAAGAAGGCGGTTGTTCTTTATCTTTAACTAACTATGATATAGCAGCTGCAACTATCAAGTATGATGTAGTATTGATTATTACCCAATATTGCATAACAACCTGATATATATATAGCACTGGGCGGCCGTTTCCTCGTATTGTGGGACTCCTTGAAACTATGCACAAACGATCCCGATTCGAAGTCAGGATCGGTTCAGTGGTCCAGTGGTTAAGTGCTGTGTTCAAATCTTGCGAAACGGGATTGTGGATGAGCACTAATGAGGAATCCCATAGTAGGATGAAACGACCAACCAGTGCATCCAGGTTTTCCAATTGACTCATGATCTCAACTAATGAAATTACTATACCATCCATAAAAACCCTTCTCTGATTATTTGATTCCTTTGAGATGGTGGAGAAGATTCGTAGCTCAGGTGGATGATTTTGGTGGAGTTTTGTTCTCTGAGCTGGATGGTTTGGTCGTGGAGCTTTCATCGTTCTTCTGAACGACATCATCAGCACAAACTTCAGATAGAAGTGAAGTGTTTGAATTTCTCCATATGTGTCTCAAAGCTTGTTCTGTGCACCTCGACGTTGATTGGTTCTTATTGACCTTAAATTTGTCGTTGTTTACTTCTTTGTTTTGGTTGTGTCTCCCATTGTTTTGATTTTTGTTCTTATGTTTGTGCATGATTTTTCTGATTGGTTGATAAATTGGATTGATTTCAATATGCTTGTTGATTGCTAATTGACCTGAGTGCCAGGCTTCTAAAAATTCTCTGGTGTTTTTGGAGTTTCCTCTGTCTAAGATTTCCACATTTTTCCAATCGAATGAGTGTCCGCAGTTGTCCACGTGTATTGATATAAGTGAAGAGATATCATGCCGTTTGACTGCTAATTGATGTTCATGTAGGCGAAGGTGAAGGGGGCGTCCGCTTTGTCCGATGTAGTGTTTTTCGCAGTTGGCACAATTTATTTTGTAGATGATGTTTGATTTGTTTTCCTTTGTTATTTCATCTTTTGGTTTGCATAAGATTGATTGTAGTGATTTTGTCGGTTTGTGTGCCACACCTATTCCGAAGGTTTTCAGCAGTCTCGTCTCGGTTTCTGATATTCCTTGTATATATGGTAGGGTGATCCTTTTGTTGATTTTTGTGCTTGACTTGAGTTCTAATGCTGCGTGCGGTTGGTATTTTTTGATGAAGTTGATGGGGTAGCCGTTCTTCTGAAATACATCCTTTAGGTATTCCTCTTCATTTCTTCGTGCTGCCAGTGTGCTGCAGTGTGTCCTCGCCCTCTTGAACAAATTGTGTACGCAGTTGATTTTGTGAGCTCTGGGGTTGTTGCTATTGTAGTTGAGAATTTGATCCGTATGGGTCGGTTTCCTATATACCTGAGTTTCCAGTTTTCCTGTGTCGGTTCTAGTGATCAATATATCCAAGAATGCTAGTTGGTTGTTTGACTCCTGTTCCATGGTGAACTTGATGTCATCGAAGACGTTGTTGATCAGGTTGTAAGTGTTTTCTAGTTCATTCTTTTTGACGATGACGAAGGTGTCGTCTACATAGCGAATCCAAATTTTTGGTTTGATCACTGGTAATATCGCGGCTTCTAGTCTTTGCATCACTGCCTCTGCGATCAATCCTGATATTGGTGATCCCATTGGTGTCCCTTTCGTTTGTTCGTAGATTTTGTTGTTGAATTGAAAGTATGTTGTTAGGCATAAATTGATGAGTTCCTGTAGACTTTGAATTTGAAGCTTCGTGTATTTGGTGAGGTTTGTGTCGTTGTTGAGCAGCAGGGATATAGTTTCTTTTGCTAATTTTGGTTCAATTGAGGTGAATAGTGCTGTCACTTCGAAGGATATCATCAGTTCGTCGTTGTTGATTTGGATGTCCTTAATTTGGTCCAGGAATTGTGTAGGGGATTTGATTGAGTGGTTGGCTGAATCTACTAAATGTCTCAGTATTCTTGAAATTTCTTTTGACAAATTGTACGTTGGTGTTCCGGGGAGTGCTACAATTGGACGTAGTGGGATGTTTGGTTTGTGTATTTTGGGTCTGCCGTATAATCGAGGAAGTACTGGTCCGTTGGATTTCATTCTCCATTGTTCTTGTTTTGTTATTTCTCCTGCTTTGACTAGCTTGTTTAAGGTCTTTGAAATTTGGTTGTCTAATTTTTTGACGGGATTTGTATCCATCAATTTGTATGTGCTCTTGTCTTCCAGTAGTTCTTCGGCTTTTTTGACGTATTCTTCTTTGTCCATGATTACTGTGGTGCGTCCTTTGTCCGCTGGTATTATGACGATATCCTTTCTATTTTTGAGTTCTTTTAAGGCCTTTTGTTCTTGTGGAGTCAGTTGGTTGTTTTCCTTCGCCTGTTGAGTTAGCGGTAGGTCAATAAGAACCAATCAACGTCGAGGTGCACAGAACAAGCTTTGAGACACATATGGAGAAATTCAAACACTTCACTTCTATCTGAAGTTTGTGCTGATGATGTCGTTCAGAAGAACGATGAAAGCTCCACGACCAAACCATCCAGCTCAGAGAACAAAACTCCATCAAAATTTGATTCCTTTATTCACCAAGGCGATTTAAGTCGATAATAATATACGAGGATAGCAATCAGAAATGATCATACTGGAGTTTAGATATATAGAGACCTACAAATATCAATAGCCCGTCGATAACATCGTACAATCTAATTGGAGTCACATCAAGAGTCACTAAAAAAATGAAATAAACTAAAGACATTCATTCACACATAAAATAGACTCAAATGTACACCTTCATTTGTAGACAATTACAAGTTTCTTAAATAAAAACAAAAGTCATTAAAAAAATATTCTGATTTGATAGTAGTATTACACCAATCAACTAGTTTCCAAGTCTATCACTTAAACTACCTTTCATATTGTCATCATTACTCACTTACTAACGCCTGTTACTCTCAATGGAGTATAGGTATATTGTCATAATACATCAAAGCATTATTGAAAGTAATTCAAATATATATATATATATATATATATATATATAGATTGTAATGATATTTGATTGGTGTATAGTATCTAACGGATTATATATATTCACATAGGCTACTAGTAAAAGTGATAAAACAATAATGTTTATTCATTCATATATCATATTATTTCTATTATTTCTATTATGTAATATAGTGAATAATTCATCATTCTGTGGTTCTATTTCTCCTTTGAACATGGTAAAACTAGTTTTCTTTTTTCGTTTTAACTAAACATATTTATTTGATATTTAGGAACATGGATTACCTATTCATTCTGATAAAATGGATAAACGAGACATGCATCCTCGAAGATTAACGTTCTATCCATATTTTACTGAAAGTTTTCATAGATTGCAGTACTCTGTCAAACTTTTGGTACGCATTATTATATAAAATTTCGCTTGTATATTTGTTTAAAGTAGAAACTATGTTATACCATATATATGTATTTATATTTTGATAGAGTTTTTGTTCTTTGAGCTGGATGGTTTGGTCGTGGAGCTTTCATCGTTCTACTGAACAGCATCATCAGCATAAACGTCAGGTTGAAGTGAAGTGTTCGAATTTCTCCACATGTGGTTTACTGCTTGTTCTGTACACCTTGATGTTGATTAGCTCTTGTTGACCTTAAACCTGTCATCGTTTACTTTTTTTCTTTTGGTTGTACCTTCCATTTGTTTGATATTTGTTCATAACATGTGAAGAAATTTGAACACATCACTTCTACCTGTAGGTTGTTCTGATGATGTCGTTCAGAAGAACGATGAAAGCTCCATGACCAAAACATCCAGTTTAGAGAACAAAACTCCATGAAAATCATTCACCTGAGCTACAAATCGTCTCCGCCATCTCATATATGTGTAAATCATATAGATTTTTCAGATTATTTTATTCCATGAAATATAATTTATGGAAGACCTTTGAGTGACGCTAAAGTAAACTTGAGAGCGCTCATCTAATAACTAGAACCAAATGATGGTTATAAACCAGTATGAGGAATTAGATTTATGGTTTTCATCACAAACTGACACCAGCTATAATACCAAAACTCTTTTAAGCCGAGTGGATGAATGTATTTTGCGAGAAAATTCGACACTATTATCTTATACCTGATTCATTCGTCTATAAATTGTAGCCTCGTCTTTTTTATCAATCTTTTAATATATATATTTTGCAGGAATTCGCACATCAGGCGATGCAATTTTGGCAAGAAGCATTAACAGTTAAAAGACCAGAAAAAACTAATCAACTTGCTCAAAGGTATCATTTGAATAATTAATTTTCAATTTTTCGATTATTATCATTGTGGTATTGTGGAGATTAATAAATCATTAATTGAGATTATGAATTGATTGATAATAGATCATCAGTGAAAACCTGCAAGTACTAGATGGCCGTTTCGTCTAAATATAGGATACTTCAGCAGTACACATCTACAATCCCGCTCATGGGACTCGAACTCAGGACTTTCAGTCTCGCGTGTGAACCCTAAACTTCTAGACTACTAAGTCAGCATCCAACGGTGTTAATGTCTAACTTTTACTAATCCACGAAATTGCGCGACCATTTTCCATTGTTCTGAGGTAGATAACTGTCTCTAGCCGACACGGACTAGTTCCGCTGGTCGCGTCTTCTTATTAGAACTTGAAGAATTCCCTCACAGAGCTAGTTACCAGTGACCTATCAAAATGTTTTAGTTTTAAACTACAACAATGGTTAAATGTTACATTTTAAAAATGATTTCTTTTCCTGAATATCTAGATATTGTGAAAGTTCCAATAACTACATTACTTATCCAAAGGATTCTGTTTGTATTGAATCACGATGCCAAATTCAAGCAAAATGTGGTCATGTAGATATCCCAAATGAATATTCATCTGTGAGTATATTACTGAAAAGTTCCATTTATATTAATGTTGTAAATCATTTTTTTACAAGTCTATTACTTCTATTTCAACAAACACTGTTGACATTTATGCCAATTTTTAAATCTCACAGGCAACTAATAATAGTTCGTTGAAATCTTTAAAGAAGATTTACACAATATCTTGATGTATATAGCTTACGTTAGTTAAAAATGAATACCTGAAGATAAACGATGAAGAATTTCAGTCTTTCTAATACTTACTTACGCGTGTTACTTCCAGTGGAGCATAGGCCACCGACTAGAATTCTCCAACCCACTCTGGCCTAGGCACTGTTTTCTAATTCCATCCAATTCTTGTTCATTCTTCTTATGTCTGTCTCCATTTCTCGTTGTAATGTGTTCTTTGGTTTTTCCCTTCTCCTTTGACGTTGAGGATTCCAAGTGAGGGTTTCCTTTGTGGCGTAGTTGGTTTTTTTTCTTCAACGTGTGTCCTATCCACTTCCAACGCTTCTGTCTGATTTCTTCCTCTACTGGAATGTGGTTTGTTCTCTCCCATAGTAGGTTGTTGCTGATAGTGTGTGGCCACCGGATAGGAAGTATTTTGCGTAGACAATTGTTATTAAACACTTGTATCTTCTGGATGATTGGTTTCGTAATTCTTCAAGTTTCCACCCCATACAGTAGAACTGTGTTGACATTTGTACTAAAAATTCCAAATTTCATGTTGATTGACAGTTGTTTTGAATTCCAGATGTTCTTCTGTTGTAAATATGATGCTCATGCTTTGCCGATCCATGTCTTTCTAATAACTATCAATCAAAAAAATATGTTTAGAAGTGTACGACTTCTGTTAATAAATTTAGTCGATTGAAACGTACTGTTTATAGATTGTCTATAATGAAATACTATTATAAAGGTAAATCTAAAATGTTCTTTTATTTTGAGTAACCAAAATGAATTATAATTAGCAGTAATGATGAAAAGATCTTGAGTGTCTACAAGACTTACACCTTTATCTAAAACTATCAAATGCCTGTTCATTCATTATTTTAGCGTAAAGATTGTTCACTTTTATTCCCCATTTAATTATTTACTCGGTTCATTATATTCTCTATTGTAATTCTACATTCTATTAATTTATGGACAATATTTGAGTGACACTAAAGTGACCTTTGGAGTGTTCACTTAATAACTAGAATCAAATAAGGGTGATAAACCTGTGTAAAGAATTACAATTATGATTTACATTTGATAGTTAAGGTTAGGTGATTAGATTTATGATTTTCATTATGAACTGACATCAGCTATAATGTCAAAATCCAATTTAGTCAAATGAATGACTGAATTTTGTGTCAAAATCCGAGACCTTTTTGCCTTGTAACTAAGTGGTTTGTTCATAAATTATAGTCTTACCGAATCTACTTCTTGTCTTGTGTTAAAATTTATTCAGCATGAATATATACAAATATAGTTATTATATTAAATAAAAAGTATGTACATTTCATGTGTTCAATATATGCTACTTATATTATGAATATGAATATTATTATTCATCAGGAATGTTCAGAAAAGTACAATGGAAGGTTGCATAGACTATACACTAATGGAAGTGGAATTCCATCTGCCAGTTATGTCCTACTTTTTGATGGTTATCAAACAAGGAGCTGTACCGGCAATGTAGCAGCTCATGCTGGATCTTGTTTAATGGATCTAGATACTGACAGGTAATTACATTTATTTAATTTTATAGAAAAAATATAAAAAAAGTGATTTTGAAAAAATCTTTTGAGTATTGTGAACCTTGTTGTTTGTTTCTTAAGAGAATAAAGTTGAAACAAAGTTTAAATTAATAACCGTTTTTTGTCTGTAAACTGATATTGTGGTGTGTGCAAAATAAGTAGTATGTAAACAGAGTCAGGAATAGAATATCTGTCAGTAGAAGATTGAGAAGATCAAGAATGAAAGAACGAGAACAGAAAACAATTGATATAGAAATGCAGGAATAGTGAAGAATGAGACGATTGACTGATATTTGCAAAAGCAACAGTTAAGTTTGATAAAATTGATTGAAATTTTACAAATGGAGTATTTACTATGCATCTGTCATGAACAAGTAGACTAATGAATAATGCACATTTTATCCTTGTTGTAAGTACGTCCAGCCTATGTATCTCAAAATCGACATTATGTTATTCCTGAATTTCATTGTTACACAATACTCATGAATCTAATTTTATTGTCAGAAAGCTTTAGTTGTATGATGTGAGCTACTTATATTGACATAAGTAGTATATAACTCTAGTTAGAAATATAATGCATTTCAGTAGAATATCCAGAAGGAAAAACGGGAACGGAAAACAATTGGTATGAAAATGCAGAAACAGTGCAGTGTGAGACGACTGACTGATATTTGAAGAGGGAGCAATCAAGTTTGAGACAACTGATTGACATTTTGCAAATGATGTATTTACTGTATGTATCTGAGATTTTACTAAGATGTTTTGTAATTTTTTGTTGAAATACATTCGATTGTCTCCGTCTGTGTTCTCGTTCACTAAAGTACTTCTTTTATCTTGTCATTGATTCCACATTTTTGTTGAGCCGAAAAGTTTTCATCCCTAAACTTTGTAAGGAATTATTCTACATACATTTTCGCCATATATGAACTAATTTCGTATTATCATAATACTAATTAGATGAAAACGGTGACTTTTGCACATTTCAAAGTCTTTTGGGGAAAAATATTGAATTATGAATTATTTCTTTAACTCTTTGATTGACATCGGGTAGAATTTAAATCCAAATTTAAAACTATCTACATTACAAGTTGGTTCCAAATGAAAACTAAAGAAAACTATAATTGAAACCAATTAGAATGATTGATGGTGTTATCGATTTTGATGGAATTTTATTCTCTGAGCTGGATGGTTTGGTTGTAGGGCATTCATCGTTCTTCTGAACGACCTCATCAGTAAAAACTTCAGATAGAACTGTTACAGATCATTTATATGAAGAATAATAGTAAATTCCATCTGTCAATTAGTACAAATCATTAATACCATCTACCCTTCATAGTAAACTTGATGGTAGATAGAACAAACATTAATATGTTCGATTGATTATGAATATCATTGATTTTGAAATGCTTGTACTGAAAGTTAGTTAACCCAAACTACCCATATTTGGTTTTCTAATACTCAGTTTCTTGACAGTTGAATTTTTAAAGTCTATCTAAGCTAGATTACCATTGAAAACCTGGAAACACTAGAAGACCATTTCGTCCTTGTAGAGATGTAAACAAAAAATGAAATAATGACATAAACAAATTCACTTGGTATTGTTTTGCTTGTATCTTCCCACTGTTGTATAGGACTGTAATTGATCAGTCTCATATCGGCATAAGTTTACCCTGTGCGGATTGCCTCGATATTGCTTTAAGTCATGAGTATTATAAGCAAAGATGGAACTTTGTTCCAGACTGAACATCAACTCTGAGATAAAGGTACATTCAGCTGATGAGTGCCAAACAGGACGAAACACACTTACTGGATTCTTCTACTAGCCACTATCCATTTTTACTTAATAACATAATCAATTTTGAAATAAAATTTTAAGAGAAATTATACTGGTATTTGTTTATGTTGTAGACCAATTCTTGGATATGTTAATATATGTCCAGGTAAACTGAAAATTGAATATCCTGAGAATAGATATTCACTTGGAATTTTCACTCATGAAATTGCTCATGCACTTGTAAGTTTATCTATTCTTTTAGTAACATGTATTTGAAATGAACGCTATCAATATATTACACCATCTTGGTTGAAGTTCGTTTACAAACTTTATTTATTCTGAACATACGTTTACTTAATATTATAATCAAAGAGTGGTTTTGTGGTAATTATAGTAATTTAAAAGTTGAATTTATGATTCGATTGAAACTAGACCAACATGGAAAATCTGGAAGCACTGAACTACTGTTTCGTTCTATTGTGAGACTCCTCAGCAGCGCGCATCCACGATCTCAACTCGTGAGATACGAACCCAAGACCTATAGGTCTCGTGCGCGAACGCTCAAACTCTAGACCACTGGGTTGACATCCAACAGTGTTAATGTCTAACTTCAATTAATCCAGTTACCAGCGGAGTTTAACCACATCTGTTGTGAGATAGTTAGTTACTGATGATAATGGTAGACGGTGGCGTGACTTTGTGGATCAGTGGTTTAGAGGTTAGGCGTTTGCGCGCGTAACTGGTAGGTCCTGGGTTCGAATCTCGTGAGGCGGGATTATGGATGCGCACTGCTGATAAGTCCCAAAACGGGATGAAACGGCCATCCAGTTCATCCGGATTTTCCATGGTGGTTCAGCTTTAATTGACTAATGAATTCAACTATTAAATTAGTTTACTTCACAAACTGAAATAATTCCAATTTTATAAAAACTGATATTCAGGCGATTAATATAATGATAAATCATGTGAAGAGTCGATAGTTGTCCTAAAATAATCTACTTTTCAGACATAAAAATTGAATAAATTTAAGGTAAATGGGTAGTTACAAAGATTTGATTCAGTTGGGAATTATTTACCATTGATCAATTCACTGATTCATTTACTATTAGATCTATATTTTGACATCAATGATATAAGCTGCTCACATTTGAGATTGTGTATTCGCCAAAAAGAAAAAAACAAACAATTTTCTCTTTTGTTTTAAAGGGATTTTCGTCATCTAGTTTTGCATTTATGCGCTTTCCTAATGGAACTGAACGAACTCTGAGAGATCATTGGCACAAACCGATTCACAGGGATAAACAAGGTTATTATATACCAAGGTAATTATTTCTAATAAGTATGTATTAGATAATTAAGATTAAAGGCAAATCTATTGACTGACTTCAGGAGATACTCCTGGAGTTCTATTGAGAGGCCGTTATCAGTTGAGTTCAACCAGGTCTGTTGTGAGATAGGAACTCACTGAAGATAATGGTGTACGGTGGCGCAACTTCGTGGTTGAAGTTAGACATTAACACCGTTGGATTCCGACTCAGTGATCTAGTTGGTTAAGCGCCTGGCGCGATACTGATAGATCCTAGGTCCGAGTCTCACGGGGCGCGGGATTGTGGATGCGCACTGCTGAAGGGTCGCATACTAGGATGAAACGGCCGTCCAGTACTTCCAGGTTTCTCATGGTGGTCTAGCTTCAATTGAATCATGATTTTAATCAGTGAAATTTCTAAAATCTCCACAAAACCCATTCTGACAAAAATATAAAGAATTTAAGGAAGAAAAATTTCTATTTGGAGAAATCATTTACTTAAGTTGTACATTTGTATTCATACTTGAACGTTAAATATATGAGTCTATAGAAGGATAGAAGAGATTACATCATAAAATGAGTTGAGACTACAGTTCAGTTATTATTATAACCTTCATATTTTTCGTTTTTTTTCCCTTCAGATCTGTACGTGGACAATTCTAACCCGTAATAAATTATTTCATTCATGTATTCTTCCCTACGTCACCCCCACACATCGTGATTATTAGGCAACCTCATTTGATATTTGTAGTTTCGATTCCCTTTATGATGTTATCTTTTTTTCTATCCTCCTATGGACATATATTTACCATACAACAATAAATACGAATGTACGTCATAAGTAAATGATGTCATGGAAACGAAAGTTGTTACAGACTACTTATAAGATTATATCTAAAACGTATTATGTTATTTGATTTAATGATCATTTTCATTGAAGCTTCTAATATTTTACAATTTCTGAAAAGTGAAATGATGTTGAAACAATGGGTTATATTACTTACTAATTTGCTTACGACGCCGACCAGCATTCTTTGTCCTCGGCCTTACTTTCTAGTTCTGTTCAATAATTTATATTGGGCAGAGTTCAAATCAAGCAACAAATAAGCAAACGAAGGGAAAGGTAGGTTTGACGAATTACCTAATTTAGTTTTATAAGCAAATATAAAAGAGCATTTAAGTAAGTAAGTAAGTAAGTAAGTAAGTAAGTAAGTAAGTAAGTAAGTAAGTAAGTAAGTAAGTAAGTAAGTAAGTAAGTAAGTAAGTAAGTAAGTAAGTAAGTAAGTAAGTAAGTAAGTAAGTAAGTAAGTAAGTAAGTAAGTAAGTAAGTAAGTAAGTAAGTAAGTAAGTAAGTAAGTAAGTAAGTAAGTAAGTAAGTAAGTAAGTAAGTAAGTAAGTAAGTAAGTAAGTAAGTAAGTAAGTAAGTAAGTAAGTAAGTAAGTAAGTAAGTAAGTAAGTAAGTAAGTAAGTAAGTAAGTAAGTAAGTAAGTAAGTAAGTAAGTTTAGGAATGGTAATATTCACAACTCCGCTGGTTTTAATTTTCAAATAACTATGACCATGAGATTGTTTTGTATTGCATTGTAAATGGCTTGAATGACAAGCTTACATTCATACACACCCATGCATACCTATATATATATATATATATATTTGCTTACTTAATGGTTATTTTTAATTTATCTGAATGAATCAAATATATTTTTTCCATAGCGACAATACAATGATCAAAATTACAAGGGATTGGGAAAGTGCAGAAGGAATGTTTAGAAAGGATTTTTACTCTTTCGTTACACCTGCCATCTTGGTAAGTCAATATATATGTTTTACACTTTTTTTTCTATATTTCACTTAACAACAAGAAATAGTTTCAAAGATACATAAATATATACCCATTTGTCAATACAGTCTATGGATATATTAGATATTGGAATGACAAATAGATGACTAACTAACTAACTTACTTACGGTTGTCACTCCCAATGGAGTATAGGCCGCCGATCAGCATTTTCCAACACACTCTATCCTCGAATTTCCTTTCTACTTCTATCCGATTCTTGTTCATTCTTTTCACATCTGTCTCCATTTATCGGTGTAATGTGTTGTTTTGGTCTCTGCAGCCTTTTTTAGCCTTGAGTATTCCAACTGAATGCTTGTCTTGTGACGCATTTGGTTGCTTTCCTCAATGTGTGTTCTATCCACTTCCAGAGTTTCTTCCTTCACTGGAATGGGGTTTGCTCTGTCCCACAGTAAATAAACAAATTGCTGCATGTTATCTATTTTATTTGTATAATGTTGGTTAACTTTGACAGGTAATCTGTTGATTACATCATTCAGTGTTTACCTACAGACAAGATTTTGGAAACTCACTTCATTTACTTCAGTTCTAGGGTAGGATGAATAACGTGTATATATTGTGGCTGAAATCAGAGTACAGAAATCCATACTTGATGATGAAATTACAATTTCATGGCAGTAAAATTCTATAAAATACATGTACAACTGCAGAGAATCTAAAGAGATTGAAAAAAAACAGCTCGTAAACAACTGCAGTGAACGAGAACACAAATTGAGACAATCGAATGTATTTCAAAAAGAAATTACAGAACATCTTAGTAAAATCTCAGATACATACAGTAAATACATCATTTGCAAAATGTCATTCATTTGTCTCAAACTTGACTGCTCTCTCTTCAAATATCAGTCAGTCGTCTCAAACTGCACTGTTTCTGCGTTTTCGTATCAACTGTTTTCCGTCCCCATTTTTCTTTCTCGATATTCTACTGAAGTCCACTATATTTCTAACTAGAGTTATATGCTACTTATGTCAACATAAGTAGCTCACATCATACAACTAAAGCTTTCTGACAATAAAATTAGATTCATGAGTAATGTGTAACAATGAAATTCAGGAATAACATAATGTCCGTTTTGAGATACATAGGCTGGACGTACTTACATCATTAGTCTACTTGTTTATGACAGATATATAGTTTTTTCGATAGATATATCATGTTCTTATTACTTTTATGAATGCACTCATTCCCGACATAGATTGCTCACTTGTACCATTGAATGTCAAATTACTGCACTGTTTAACACAGTAATAATGTTTAGTGTAATTATTTTAATCCGCTGTCGTTCTACAGTAGAGTATCACGTAAATAACTGATTCAAAGTTATATAATCTAAAAATAATGAGAATTCAGCGAAGAAAAATTTCTTTCCGAAGAAATCATTTACTTAAGCTGTTCATTCGTATTTAAAGTTATTGTGGAAAATATATGAGTTTATAGAAGGAAAGAAATGATTACATCATAAATTGATTCGAGATTCTTTCTTCTGGTGGTCGGCTGGATTATGAAGACCTCGACATCTGAAAGAAAACATGGAATACAATGGACAACTCAGAATCAATTAGACGATTTGGACTTCGCAGACGACCTAGCCCTCCTATCGCACACACATGAACAAATGCAGATAAAGACAGCCAGTGTAGCAGCAGTCTCTGCATCAGTAGGCCTCAGTATACATTAAAGGAAAACCAAGGTCCTCAAATTCATAACGAAGTACAGCAATACAATCACTCTTGATGGCGAAATTCTGGAAGATGTAGAATCCTTCACATAATTCGAAGCATCATCGACGAACAAGTAGGTTCAGATGCAGACGTAAAGGCGAGGATTGACAAAGCAGGAGCCGCATTCCTCCAGTTAAAGAACATATGGAACTCAAAACAACTATCTGTCAACCAATATCAAAGTGAGAATCTTCAATACGAACGTCAAGGCAGTTCGACTGTACGGAGCTGAAACTTGTAGAAATAAAACAACCACAGTCAAGAAAGTACAAGTATTTATAAATAGCTGCCTACGCAAGATACTCAACATCCATTGGCCGGCTACCATCAGGAATAGCCTTCTGTGGGAGAGAACAAACCAACTTCCAGCTGAAGAAGAAATTAGGAAAAGACGATGGAAATGGATAGGACATACATTACGCAAATCATCAAACTGCATCACGAGGCAAGCCCTAACTTGGAATCCTGAAGGGAAGTGGAAAAGCGGAAGGCCAAACAACACATCACGTCGGATAATAGAAGCAGATATGGAAAAGATGGATAACAACTGGAAAGAGCTAGAAAGGATTGTTTGGCACAAGGTTGGATGGAGTGTGCTGGTGAGCGACCTATGCTCCTTCATGAAGAGTAACAGGCGTGGAGAGACTCTAATTTAGGGACGAGCCAATCAGAAGCGTTTGAGCAATTTCAAGGTCACGGAGCCAAGTTCAACACGCGCTGCTAACATACGATCGGTTCACAGTGGATTTTAGAGAGTAGGTGATTAATGAGAGGTTACAACAAATGGGACGGCGAGACTCTAATTAAGGGACGAGCCAATCAGAAGCGTTTGAGCAATTTCAATTATTAGTCAATCAGAAGACAGCATAAAGTAAAATATATTAAAAGAAAGTAATAAATTACAGTGGATATTCTTCTTTGACATGATTTAAAAACTCGTATGTTAGCATCCTAACCGTAACCGTAACCCTCACATACTCTAACCCTAACCTTAACCCTAAACCCTTACCTAACCCTAAACCTTAACCTTCAACTAACCCTAACGCTAAACCCTAACCTTACCCGTAAACCTAACCCTAACCCAATAGACGAGTTCTATTCCATATACATTGTGAATTCAGAACCTCTGAACCTTAATCAAACCTTAACAAGTTTTTTAAATCATGTAAAAGGAGAATATCCACTGTAATTCATTACTTTCATATAATACATTTTCACTTTATACTAACTTTCTTCTGATTGGCTAATAATTGTCAAGGTCACTTAAGATTCGTTCAAAGGTCATCCTTAAATTAGAGTCTCGCCACAGGCGTAAGTAAGTAATAAGTAAGATGAGGTTACATAATAATTGAGGGGGAAGAGAAGAGTGTAATGCTGGATTCTCTTTATTTTATATTCAATGACATAATGGATTATTTTAATTATATAATTTATTGAAATAACAATTGATCTTGAGTTATATTCTAATATTCGAGTATATGTTGTTGTAATTTGTTGTGACTTTGAGCTTGATCAACTATCATGTGATTGATTCACCATTCAATCTTAGTACTCTACCCTACCAATGACGTTCGACCATTATGAATAGTCTAGTGTTTTTATTCATCCTTTGTCCTCCTAACCTTTCCAGTTGAGTCTGGAACGTCAATAACAGCTTCTACTACGCAAATCATTTATTTCAAACATACTTGGTTTATATACCAGCCAAACAAACCATATCACACCATAAAATAGAAAATAACATTTGTATAAGATTTAATCAAATATGGCTGTGAATGTGGGAGGCAGTAATCAATAAATTGGACATAACTTAAGAACAGTAAATCATATAATAATAATAATAATAATCTCTAGATGATAATAAAGCTTATGATAAGAGGAATATAGATATAGACAATCTAGTTACTGAATGGTTATACAATAAGAATATATGTATAATACATTGTCTATAGAGAGTTCTCAGAAGTTACCCCTAATTTAATTCTCATTAGGATATCACAATGAGTTACTTAAAAAATAATATAGAACACATTTAAAGTAATTTTAATGTTACTAAACAATATGAAATCTTATATACATACTATTTAGAGAGCTGCAAAAAAGCATTTGAAATGTGCACGTTTAAATGGAGTTGATTTAGAAAATCAAAAACATCGTGGACCAATTAGTTCTCATTGGGAAGGGAAAACATACGGAGTAAGTTGAATTATAATTTATGATAGAATACTGTAGTAAAAATTATCTATTACAAAATAAGGTTTATGGATTCGAATAGAGGACCTTTGGTCTTGCACGTTAATGCCCGAATACAGCGATCGTAGATGTACGCTACTGAGTCGCACAATAGAACGAAATGGCTGTCCAGTGCTTTCAGGTTTTCAAGGGCGATCTAATATCAATCAGTTCATGATCTCAACTAAAAAAGTATATTTTACTAGATATTTTTAAAGATTTTTCTATGATGGTATTTCAACTAGTATTTAGTTTTTATAACTAACCGGTATTTATAATAGAAATATTACAAAACAAACAGGATTATAAACATCGGTCTCTTGACGATTCAAATTCCAGTGTATATCACTTGTGTAAATAATTTTCTTGATTTTATAAGCTAAGATGAATATTGATTAGCAGTGTAATCCAGGATGCACGTTTCATCTTATTTGGCACTCGTCAGCTGAATGCACCTGTATCCTAGAATTGATTTTCACTTCGGAACTTATAAAACTGGTAACTTACGTCTATATCAAGGCAATCCGCATAGGATGCACATATGCCAACAAGAGACTGATCAATTTAAATCTTAAACAACAATGAAAGGATACAAGCAATGAATATCAGGTCAATTTAATCTTTATGATTGTACAAGAAAATCGATAAATCTAGATTTAAATAAAAACGGAAGACACAACAGATGAAAATCTACTTCTAAATTCTTTTATTTTTTTTACATATGCTCACTAGTGACTGGCTTCAAAAGCCATACTGAGAAACAGTGACCAGTGGAGTTCAACTGGGTCTGTTGTGAGATAGTAACTCACTGATGACAATGGTGGATGTGTCGCTCAATTTTGTGGATTAGTTGAAGTTAGACATTTGCACCGTTGGATGCTGGCTCAGTGGTCTAGTGGTTATGTGTTAGCGCACAAGACTGATAGGTCCTGGGTTCAAACCTCACGAGTCGAGATTGTGGATGCGCACTGTTGAGGAGTCTCACAATAGTTCGAAAAGGCTGTCTATTGCTTCCAGGTTTTCCATAGTTATCTAGCTTAAGTTGACTCATGATCTTAACTATTGAAATTACTATAATATCTACAAAAAATCCCTTCTGATTTTATTTTCATTCCTTATTGATACTGATTTTTTGCAAGAGCAGTATTTAACACTATTTAGTCAAGAAATTAACATCTAAACAAAGTTTACAATACCGGTGTCAGGCAAGGTTGCTTACTCTTACCCTTCCTCTTTCTCCTGGTGATCGACTGCATCTTGAAGACGTCAACATCTGAAGGGAAACACGGGATACAATGGACTTCTAGGATGCAGTTGGACGATCTAGACTTCGCAGATGATCTGGACCTCCTATCACAAACGCAACGACAAATGCAAGAGAAGACGACCAGTGTAGGAGCAGTAGGTTTCAACATACACAAACGGAAAAGCAGGATTCTCCGATACAACACAGAATGCACCAATCCAGTCACAATTGACGGAGAAGATTTGAAAGATGTGAAAACCTTTACATATTTGGGCAGCATCATTGATGAACAGGGTGGATCTGATGCAGGTGTGAAGGCGCGTATCGGCAAAGCAAGAGCAGCATATTTACAACTGAAGAACATCTGGAACTCAAAGCAACTGTCAACCAACACCAAGGTCAGGATTTTCAATACAAATGTCATGACAATTCTACCGTATGGGGCAGAAACCTGGATAACTACGAAAGCCATCATCCAGAAGATACAGGTGTTTATTAACAGTTGTCTACGCAAAATACTTCGGATCCGTTGGCCGGACACTATTGGCAACAACCTACTGTGGGAGAGAACAAATTAGATTCCAGTGGAGGAAGAAATCATGAAGAAGCGCTGGAAGTGGATAGGACACACATTGAGGAAAGCACCCAACTACGTCACAAGACAAACTCTCACATGGAATCCTGAAGGCCAAAAGAGAATAGTAAGACCACGGAACCAATTACGCCGGGAAATGGAGATAGATATGAGAGAAATGAACAAGAATTGGATGGAACTAGAAAAGAAGGCCCAGGACAGAGTGGGTTGGAGAATTCTGGTCGACGGCGTATGCTCCATTAGTAGTAACAGGCGTAAATAAGTAAGTCAAGAAAATAACATCTAAACAAAATTTACAAGATGATCATGTTATTCCTGTACGTCGTAAATGGAATTCTATTTAGAATGTCATATTGTAGCACTTGGCTCAAAATCGTTTGTAATGGTGCACGTGCATCCTTTCTTTGTGTTCTCCTAAATTCTAATATTCTGAATACTTCATGTTTCTTTCTTTCTTTTTCCAAACTTATTTCACTGAATTATACTCCTTGAATAACATCTTTGATTGCTAATCTTCCCGATTACTGCTTATACTGTTACTACGTTTGTCACTATGGGATTTGAAACGGCAATTGTATCTGTGTGGTAATGTGGTATGGCAACTTGAACTGATGTACGGCCGTACGTACATACGAAGTTACATGTTCTTGCTGACTGACTGATTATAGTACTTAGGAGATGAAGTTTATCCCATGAAACTATGTGTAATAATTTTATTGCATTATTGTTTATTCATTTCATTTCTTCAAATACATTTTAGACTGAAATAATGACTGGAAGAGTAGAAGTAGACTATGCTGTATCTAATTTGACTTTAGGTTTCTTTGAAGATTCAGGGTAAGATTATCTTTATAATGTAATATTCTTAAGTACTTTAGCTTACAGAGAAAAAAAGTAGTAATTCAGTTTTCCATCAATCCTAGTAATATAATCTATAGTATGAATTACCTCAATAACCTTAGAGTACTTGTTCGTAATATCATAGATCCTCTGTTCAAAAAGAGTATTAAAACACAATTGATTTACTGTATCAATTTAGTTTAAAGTATAAACTATATAAATAGGTTACAAATAACTAAGTTCCATGATCCGTATATAAAGTAACTAAGCCATCATTTTTGACTGATTCATTATATGCTTCGAGAGAATTATAACTTTACAAATATACATATTGTATGTTATTTCCTTACCATAAATAGCTGGTTGTTTGTTAGGAAATTTATCTGATTCTAAGGTAAGGATTGTATCATTTAAATGTGACATTCGCCACTGATCAGAATCCTAAAATCGTTTATGTTTCCAGTAAATGTAGATTGGGTTACAATCAGTTTGCTAAAAATGTCGTCATTTAAGCAAACGAATACTTCAAGTGATTATAAATATAATTAGTATTCATACTAAACATCTCAGTTCATACAGATGATTTTCTCAGCTACTTGGGTCATAGAAACATTTCTTCTTCACAACATATTCATCTGATAATCTTTATTTAATTGTCTAGTAATGAACAAATATTCATTTATAATAATATAACATTCTCAACAATATCAATACAAGCAGACATAATTTGAATTTCAGTGGTTCAGATGATGAGTCAGTTGGATGCCTGCTGGCTCAGTGATCTAGTGGTTAAGTGCTCGCGCGCGAAAACAGTAGGTCCTAGGTTCGAATATCGCAGGCGGCGGGATTGTGGGTGCGCACTGCTGAGGAGTCTCAAAATGGGACGAAACGGCTGTCTAGTGGTTCCAGGTTTTCCATGTTGGTTTAGCTTCAACTGACTCATAATCTTAACCATTGAAATTACTATAATATCCACAAAACCCATCTGACATAGCTTTAAGTTAATATACTTTAATATAATTCAAAATAATTCATTTATTTAACACCGGAATATTTCAATGACTTTATCCTTTGTATATATCGATAAAGTATCTGTTGAGTCGGATTTCCGAGAACTGCAACGGAGCCTCCAGAGGCCCTAAAGGGGCCGAAGAGTCCTAGCCAATCAAAGCATGATGGAGCTTTCTAGAATATCAGCGTGGCGTACTACTATTGGTCAGTAACATAATATGTCTGTTAGCGGATTGACCAAAATATAATATTGATTTAAAAAAATGTTACTTACTTACTTAATTACTTACACCTGTTACTCCCAATGGAGCATAGGCCACAGACCAGCATTCTCCAACCCACTCTGTCCTGGGCCTTCTTTTCTAATTCCATCCGATTTTCGTTCATTTTTCTCATGTCTATCTCCATTTCCCGACGTAATGTGTCATTTGGTCTTCCTCTTTTCCCTTGGCCTTGAGGATTCCATGTGAGGGCTTGTCTTGTGACGCAGTTCGATGTTTTCCTCAATGTGTGTCCTATCCACCTCCAGCGCTTCTTCTTGATTTCTTCCTCCACATTTAACAAATGTTGACATCTATAAATACCCGTGTTTTTCTGTACAAAAATGAACCTTTGGAGTAGAGTATTTTCGGTTTATTTTGCACCTTTTCTCTAGAGTTCAGGTCGCGTGTTACCAGAATAGCTTAGGAACCGAACAAAGCGTTCAAATTAACAAGACTTATCAGTATCTATGATAATTATGCCTTTTTCATTCTCAATAAATTTGGACAACAAATCTATGCCTATTTTACATAATCAACAAAATATACTGGAAAAACTAATCTAATGTAAATATTTATAGTTGTGAATAAAACTCCACCTGAAGTCCCTCCGTAGGCTACTGCCTGTCGTAAGCCCGTATAAAGGAGGAGGGTTGGGCATAGAGTTAGCGACTCCATCCCGTAGAAAACTAACTCGCTAAAAAAAACACTAACCAGAATAAAACATACTAATTATAACAGTTATAGGGTTATTATAAATATATATCAATTATGCTTAAATTATATCAAGTTGTTTTTGTTTATTTATTAGATGGTACATCGTTAATTATGGAAAAGCTATGATTTGGGAATATGGTAAAAGATTAGGATGTGACTTTGCTGAAAAAAGTTGTTACGCATTTGCTGAAATTAAAAGACGAAAGTAAGTTTTAATAGTTGAATGAATGATTCGACCTAAGGTAGACTAATATTAAAAACCTAAAAGTATTGGACAGCTATCTCGTTCTAGTATACGACTCTTCAGCAATTACATCATCATTATTTAATGTTTAAGAAAGCAAAATGTATACTCAGGAAACAGATGTATCAATATATTTATCATACTATTAAGTTCATATCTCGAAAAATGACCAAATATCAAAGTGATGTTATTCCATCAAAACCTGTTTTCTTTTTAACTGAAAAGCTGGCCATTTCATCCTAGTACAGAACTTCTCAGTAGCGTGCGCATAGAATCTTGCGCGCGAGGATTCGAACCCAGGAGCTTCAGTCTTGCGCGCGAAAAGTAACTTCCAATGGTGTTAATGTCCAACTTCCATCGACCCATCAATGACTACGCAAACATTCATCTATTATCTGAGGTAGATACTTGTGTCTATTCGACACAGTTTGACACCTCTGGTCACAGCTTCTCATTAGAATTCCAAGAAATCATCTTGAACCCAGTCACTCATGAATTCAACTATTCAAATTACTACAATCTCCACAAAAACCTCATTCTGATCATAAATATCAATTATTCAGTATAGTTTATCATTACCACATGAATAAACGGATGTATAGTAAAACAAACCGTTTTCTTACTCCATAACAGGATAGATATTTAAGAGGAATTTCATATCCTTATAATAATCTAGTACTACAGTGAACAAAACACGGGTAAGGACAATCGAATGTATTTAACACACAATTACAGAGCATCTCAATAAAATATGAGAACTATATATTAAATCGTTAATTTGCAAAATGTCCGCCAATTGTCTCAAAATACCTCAGACTTCATTGTCCTTGCATTTTCATACAGATTGCATTCTATTCCTACTCTTGCTTTCTTGATCTTCCCCTATCTTCTGCTGCCAGACAATACATTCCTGATTCGCGTCATATACTACTTATATCAATATAAGTAGGACGCACTACAGTACGTTTATAATCTTATACCTCATTGCTAGACTGTTCGTACACAAAAGAGTTAGATGAATTCCATTGTACATTTAAATACTTACTAAAACATATTTGATTTTAAATTGGTTATAAATGATTTAAAAATACAACTTATTTCTCAAGGAACAAAACCATCATCCATTCTGTGATAAAGTTAATTTAGTAACATGTCGGGATTTATATTCATATGGAATGTGCCGTATTATTAAATATAATGATGAAATTCCCCCTGAAGATCGTTTTTTTAAAATTCCCCCATTCGAAACTCAACATGCAGCTAAATACTTCGGAGGTGATGATCCATTTAAAGATTATTGTCCAACTCAAACTGTAAGTTTATTGTATTATTTCATTTTAAATATCATATTAGTCGAATTCATGAGTCAGTTAGACAACCATGGAAAACTTATAAACACTGGATGGCCAACTCGTCGTAGTACGGGATTCATTAGCATTGAGAATCTACCACCCTGACTAGTGAGATTTGAACCCAGGACCTACCAGTCTTGAGCGCTATTCCTTAACTTCTAGACCAGTGAGACGGCATCCAATGGTGTTAATGCCTAACTTCAACCAATTCATGAAATCGCACCACCGTCCACCATTGTCATCATTGAGTAACTATCTCACAACAGACACGGTTGAATTGCACTGGTTATGGATTCTCACTGAATGATACAATAACTGATATTCTTGTGAATGTTTGCTTTTCTTTCTGAGTTTTCATTCAACACATGTTCATATTTACTCCAGCTGACTTATCTTACATATATATTTTAATATAAATCTATCTTCCTATAAGATTTCATTAAGTCATCTATCATTTAGATATTGGTTTGTTGAAGTTGAATATTCCAGGTTTTGTTTATAGTGAATAACCAATCACTCATACTTTTAAAAAGAAACTGTTGAACAATATTAATCTACCAGAAGATTCTCAACGTGTTTCGTTTTTAAATTTTTACTCATACATCTGTACAATCTTACCTTTCATTGGAAAATTATAACGGTATTGAACAATACGTATCAATACCAAAGACTGACTTGATAATTTCAATAGTTGAGATCATGAGTCAATTGAAGCTAGACCATCATGAGAAAACTAGAAGCATCGGAGGGTCATTTTGTCCTATTGTGAGACTCTTCAATAGTGCGCATCCATGAGATTCGAACCCACGACCTATATATATATAATATTTGTAATACCTAAATGAGTAGAAAAATTAGATTTTCTGATGTTTCGTGACTCAGCGTAAGTCACTTCTTCAGAGAATAAACAAATAACCAAATCAAAATTAATCCAGGTTTAAATAGTACAAAGGAACAACATAAGAATATTATGTGCGGTCAATAAAAAAAAACAGGTCTGAACATGTGTTGAATAATATTCATGAAACAGATAGAATTGAGTAAGAGAAAAGACTGTATAATTCATCATTAATAGTTCAATAATCTACAAGGTTTTATAGATCTCTCAAATAGATGCTTATCAACTGTTTTTGAAACATAGATCTATTTAATGTGAAAGAAGTCAAGTCATTCTAGAAAGTAATGACAATGGTAAGTATAAATCACTGATTATAAAATACTCCAAGTTATATGGTCATAGTAACTATTGGAAGTTTCCGCACAAGTTTGTTTAGAACTTCTCAATTCACCTCTATACTAAATGAAGTTAAAATTGTTAATTTTATGTTTTTCTATTTTATGTAAACCTTCCTATTAGTTTGTTATGAGTTCGAAGAACGATAGAACGACTTCATTTTGTACACATCATGAAAACACAGAAATAACACGTGAGAATCTCGTTATCTCGTTATGTGATATGCTCTTATTCTTGATGTTAATCAGTTTCTAAGTTGAAATACATTACTTTATCCATTGAATATGAATCATTTATAACTTGCAATTGAAGAATATCCATTTCGATAGCATATTATTCTTTGTATTGTTTTATCGATCAGACTATAATTTATAGACGAACCAATCAGGTAAAAGATAATAAGTCTTAGATTTTGGTGTGAAATTCACTCATCCATTTGGCACAATACCATGTTGGCATTAGAGATGATGTCAATTCGTGATGAAAATCTCAAATCTAATTCCTAATCTTGACAATCAACTATAAATCATCATTCTAATTTCTCATACAGGTTTATAATCTTCATCTGGTCCTAGGTATTAGATGGACCCTCTCAAAGTCACTTGAGCGTCACTCAAAGGTCGTACATAAATTAAAGTCTCTCTAAAAGTTTTGAAATATCCTCTTCAGAGAAAGAATAATTAACGAAACCATGTACAATCCGTTTACATCACTTCATAGTTGAATGGGTTTAGATTGCTTCAGATTTTTTGAAAATACTTCTTAATGACATCCATTAAAATATTATGTATTTTTATATTTTATACACTAAGAAATAACATTTGGTTGAAATATTGATAAAGTGTGATGATATCCCAAAAGTGTTCTAAGGTCTGTTAAAGTGTATATTAGTTCACAACGATTGATCATCATCATCATCATCCTCATCATCATCATCATCATCATCATCATCATCATCATCATCATCATCATCATCATCATCATCATCATCATCATCATCATCATCATCATCATCATCATCATCATCATCATCCATCATCATCATCATCATCATCATCATCATCATCATCATCATCATCATCATCATCATCATCATCATCATCATCATCATCATCATCATCATCATCATCATCATCATCATCATCATCATCATCATCATCATCATCATCATCATCATCATCATCATCATCATCATCATCATCATCATCATCATCATCATAATCATCATCATCATCATCATCATCATCATCATCATCATCATCATCATCATCATCATCATCATCATCATCATCATCATCATCATCATCATCATCATCATCCTAATCATCATCATCATCATCATCATCAGAATCATCATCATCATCATCATCCTCATCATCATCATCATCATCATTTAGGTTCTTTGTTCACAGAATACAATATCCAATGTTCTGTGTTTGTGAACATAGATTTACTAATATTTTTGTTTATTTTACTACAAATTCAGAATGTTTTTAGATACCTTTTGAACTTTATTTCAATATCAGATGGTGTTAATCGTTTATACGAAACATATGGAACAAAGGCACTTTGTACAGAACATCGAGGTACTTGGATTTATAAGGATCATTATGAAGAGGAAATAAGTAGTAATGTGAAAGCAAGTTGTCATAAGGTAAGTTTAAGTCTCTTTGTCTAACGTTTTTTCTGGCTACTAATATGTGACCTATTTTCCCACGTGAGGGTAACAGGAGTAAGTTGGTAAGTGAGTAAGTAAGTAAGTGAGTAAGTATGTAAGTAAGTAAGTAAGCAAGTAAGTAAGTGAGTGAGTGAGTGAGTTAGCAAATAAGTAAGTAAGTAAGTAAGTAAGATATGTCATAATATAATATGAAACATGACGTTTATGATTCTAAAAATCTTGTCCACATTAGTTATATCTTGCTCAATTCATATCTGAACAGTACATTATTTACTACAATAAAACCGGTTTTATTAATCAAAAGTCAAAGATTTTATCAAAACACCGAGTTAAACCCTGTTTTGCGGGGACTATTTGAATCAAACTAAAACACGTAGGACTTCAGAAGTCTTAATAAAGTTTTGAAAGTAGAAAGCAATACATGCATTTCAAGTAAAATTTTCTTTATCATAACAATATGGTGAAACTATAATGTATGAACGAACTAGTTAGATATAAGATAACAGATCTTGGATTTTGGCGTGGAATTCACTCACTTATTCGACATTATAGCGCTTTGGGAATTAAGCTGATAATATTTCGTGATGAAAACCACTACACCAAATCCTAAAGCTAACCATCAACCATAAATCATAACAGAAGCTTTTTTGTGGATATTATAGTAATTTCAATAGTTGAGATCGTGGGTCAACTGAAACTGGACCATCATGGAAAATCTGGAAGCACTGAATGGCCGTTTCGTACTATCGTGAGACTCCTCAACAGGCATCAATGATTGGGAACCGCAATATTCGAACCCAGGACCTATCAGTCTCGCGCGGTTTATAACTCCGTTTAGTCCCAGTCATTAAGTGAACATTCTCAAAGCCACTCTAGCGTCATTCAAATTTCGTCCATAAATTATAGTCTCACCATGAATATCATTGTAATTATTCATAACTGGCGTTATTTTATGTCATTCTAGGATTATGTTGAAGATTTAGTAATATCTTTGACTTTTTTCTTCAGTATGTATGTCACCCGAACAGAACACTTAGTTTTTACTTCAAAAATGCAACTGTTCATTGTCCTAAAAAAGGTGAAGTACATTTTAAAATAACTGATGGAAGAACTTGGCTTCAAGGTACTCTATTTTGTCCTAATGTCAAGAGACTCTGTAAGGTATGCATTATATGTGTATATTTGTTTTACTTTGAAATGAAATTGAAATAATGTGTATTATGAACACTTTCATTTGTATTAATCTACATGTATAAAGTTAGATAGATCCGACAATATGTCATAACTAAATGTAAAGTTGTCTATAAATATTGTAGAGAAGCTGTAAGTTAGTAGATCATTTCAGCATGATTTGTAAAGATTATTACTCCGATCATGATAAATGAAGTTCCTTGATAATTTTGCTTGTATATTTGAGTTGAATCATCTTTGAATCATATATATGGTAAATTCATTGAAATAGCTAATCAGATTTTCTGAATAAATCTGTAGTGTCCATGATTCAACATCTGTCAAGGAATTATCTAATTCAGTCATAGTAGTTAGAATCAGTTGGTCAATATTTTGAGACTTCAGTTAATACTTAACTTATTTCGAGTAAGATACTATATCGTAAACAGTTACTTGATACCAATTAGTTTTGAATGCATCGTTATACCAATCTATTCTTTCATGAAACATTAAGTTTCATTAGACAGATGCTTACAATTTATAGTTAAATGTCAGTATACTAACTTTGAAATTTTGTTCCTGGAAGACCATTTCAAAGATAATATTTATCTACTTATTTTAACACAGATATTGGTACAAGGAGGAACTAAATATATATGCGCCACACAGATCTCATTTGATTTATGTGAGGGCTGTGATACCGCTCGGGTGCTCAAACCGAAACAGATGGTTTTCTAACGAGGCCACACTTGGAGACTTTGATCTAAAGGTCTAAACCACAAGGCAGTGGAGCATCGTAATTAGATGCAGTCCCATGGTAGCCGGCAACCAACGATTGGTTCATATGTCATTTGTTCTTTCAGGAAACTGGAACCCATACGCACCTTTGTTTTGGAATGAGGGTTTTCCAACTTTCCTAGGTGGACTCTCTATGTCCACCAACCCGGTTAAAACACAGGACATTCGGGCGAGACTCTAATTTAGCGACGAGCCAATCAGAAGCGTTTGAGCAATTTCAAGGTCATGGAGCCAAGTTCAACACGCGCTGCTAACATACGATCGGTTCACAGCGGATTTTAGAGAGTAGGTGATTAATGAGAGGTTGAAACAGATGGGACGGCGAAACTCTAATCTAGGGACGAGCCAATGAGAAGCGTTTGAACAATTTCAATTATTAGCCTATCAGAAGACAATATAAAGTAAAAATATATTACAAGAAAGTAATGAATTACAGTGGATATTCTTCTTTTACATGATTTAAAAACTTGTTGAGGTTTGATAAAGGCTCAGACGTTCTGAATTCATAATGCATATTGTATAGAAACTCGTCCATAGGGTTAGGGTTTGGGGTTAAAGTTAGGGTTAGGGTTTGGGTTAAAGTTAGGGTTAGATTAGGGTTTAGGGTTAGGTTAAGGTTAGGGTTTAGGGTTAGATTAGGGTTTAGGGTTAGGTTAGGGTTAGAGTTAAGGTTTGGGTTTAGGGTTAGGGTTAGATTAGGGTTTAGGTTAAGGTTAGGGTTAAGGTTTGGGTTTAGGGTTAGATTAGGGTTAGGTTAAGGTTTAGGGTTAAGTTTTGGGTTTAGGGTTAGGGTTAGATTAGGGTTAGGTTAAGGTTTGGGTTTAGGGTTAGATTAGGGTTTTAGGTTAGTATTTAGGGTTAGGGTTAGGGTTAGGTTAGGGTTAGTGTTAGGGTAGGGTTAGTGTTAGGTTAGGTTAGGTTAGGTTAGGGTTTAGGGTTAGGTTAGGGTTAGGATTAGGTTTAGGGTTAGGGTTAGGGTTTAGGGCTAAAGTTTGGGGTTAGGGTTAATGTTAGTGTTTAGTGTTAGATTGGGGTTAGAGCTAAGGTCCTAACATGCGATCGGTTTGCATCGGATTTTAGAGAGGTGTATATTGACAGGCTACAACCCTAACCACTAACTCTATGGACGAGTTTCTATACCGTATTCATTATTAATTCAGAGCCTCTGAACCTTTATCAAACCTTAAGAAGTTTCTAAATCATGTAAAAGAAGAATATCCACTGTAATTCATTACTTACAATATATTCTCACTTTATACTAACTGTCTTCGGATTGGCTAATAGTTGTCAAGGTCATTTAAGATTCGTTCAAAGGTCGTCGCTAAATTAGTCTCGCCGACATTCGTTTTTCGTCCTCTCAACTTCGTAAAAAACACACCCGCCACGAGTAGGACTTTCCTGTCAGAGGCTTTATACGCATGGCCATATGAGAGCATTTGGAGAGGAAGAACGGACTCTCCCCACTCTCGGCCGCACCAGGGCATTTGAAGGCCTCAAAGATATACTGATAGTTTAACACATTTTAAGAAAAAAATACCGATAGTTGATTGAAAAACGTTTTTATGAAAATCATAATATACAGAGTTTATTAAAAGACAACCTTACAGATGGATGATTTGTTTTGAAAAGAGGAATGTAATTCTTTTTACACGTAATTTTTGAACTGAATTATCTTTCAATTTATAAAGACAACGTTGCTAAGCAGGCTATTTGAGTTATTTTTGCAGTGAAATACATTATTTTAATATAGTGGTTAGAGGGAGTCAATCCTGTACTTAAAGTTTTGTGTTACCTGGTAATCGTGAGCAATGTGCACTTGTCATGTTGAAGGAAATAATGCTCCCTGACGGATTCAATTCCATGTCATCCAGCTTCACAGTCAGAAACGTTATCACTGAGTTATCCAGGCCGTGACTGACCTCATGTAGGACCGAGATGTATTTACACATGATTGATCACTGAGTGATATTCAACGTCATGTATGTCAGGTAATTCTTAGTACATATTGGATTCTATCAATCAAGTTGTAATGTGGCCACTAGTCTAGATGACTCGACATTGCGTACACCATCTTATATCAACATAATGTACGCAATGTGATGACATTTTAACTTGACCAATATTGATTAGCACCTAGTGATCAATCAAGTTTAAATTATTTTACGTATCGGAGCACAGTTTTTACACTCTTACTGATAAATATATAACATTTGGCACTGTGAACTAGTTTAAAGTTTTAATAATCACTAACAGTTTTCTCTATTCTTGTTTTCAGTGATTATGCTTACATGATACAATTACATCGTGCGAATATCTTTACAATCAAACTGTTGTGTTATTGAACTCATTTCATTTATATAGAATAATATTCGATTACTAATTAACTGTTGACATTTCTGATCTTATTAATTAGTTAGGAAACTTTAACTAGTCGTCACTAATCATTTCCAACTTAAGCGAAATCTTTGTCGATTACAGAATAGACAATGTAAATAGGATATAGTGTGGAGCAAAGATAATAGTATTCATATTCATGACTGGGAAGGTAGTGGACACGAATATTTTTAATAAATGCTGATGAGTTTAATTATAGTAAATAAAATGTAATGCTGTAGTGTGAGCTACTTATATCCACATAAGTAGCATTAAACGATAATTAAAAATAAAATGTATTTCAGAATAAGATAGAGAACGGAAAGTAATTGGTATGAAAATGCAGGAACAAAGAAACTTGAGACGGATGTTTACAAAAGGAACAGTCAAGTTGGGGACAGTTGATTGAGTTTTTGGAAATTTAGTATTTAATCTATGGTCCTCAGCTTTTACGACGATGTTCTGTAATTTTGTGTTCAAATACATTCGATTGTCTTCACCTGTGTACTCGTTCACTTCAATGCGATTTCATAGTAATAATTGGAGTTTTAATAAAATACCAAATCAGAATAAAGGTATTAATGTTTCACTGGTCCAGAGCCAGTGTGCTTCATAATTTAGAATCACGAGCAAACTTTGTCGGTTAGTTTCGGAATCCTACTTTTCATTTATAGTTTTTCCAAATAAAATTGTAGTTTCCGTGGTTAGAACCGGTTTGTTAACATTTTGCGACTTCAGTCAATAATTAAGTTATTTAGAGTAAGATAGTATATCGAAAACGGTTACTTGAAACCAGTTAGTTTTGAGTGGATCGTTGTATCAATCTATTCTTCCATGAAACATTACGTTTCTATAGACAGATACCCAAAATCACTGAAGGAACTGTAAAATAAGCTTTTTAAAAGGTTCAAAAGACTTCCTGACACAATGGCTTTTAAATGTTTCAATCTAATAGACAATTATCATGTTATTCATGGTAATGAGATTTACAGTTGGCGAAATGAAAATTTCCTTTTCAATGTAACATAAAAATTCAATAAGAACTCAGAAAACGAACTTTTGTGATAGCATAGTGTCAACTATTGAAATATACATCAAAGAGACACAAATCACATGGCTTCGTAAAGCAGACATACAAGAGATAGTACTTCTGGTACACTGAACGCTTTATTTACTGACTTATTAGCTTATTGTTAGGACTTTTAATGGAAAGAACAAGAGTGGAAATAAACAAATGACATTTCTAAAGTTTGCTGAAAGTATTACAGAGATTGAAATTGATGTTCGACAGAGTAACTTGAATAGAAATGTCTCACTTTAATAAAATAACTTGATACGAATCAATTGCACGTACATTACTTTGTCAGTAGCATGCAAAATACGATGATGTTATCGTATGGCAGGTGTGTAGTGACTGGCCTTTTAGTCGAGACCTTATAGGTTACTCCAGTTTCTGGATAGACCAATTTACTCATTCTTCCTGAGTCACATTTTGACCTTGTTAATATTAGTTTCGTTTTTTTATCTTTACCTTGCTTCAATTCGATTTGGCCATAAATATTGAGTAACGCTTGATTAAAATCAGTTGGCCGTTATGCCTTCTGTAATTCATTTCGCTTTGTTATATACTGTTCGCTTTCTTCGCTCCGTCTCTCTGATTGTCTGTTTTGGTCATCCTTTATGCAAAATATACATATTCAAAACTTCATTTTCATACTTGACTTATTTTAATTCCGTTATTCACTAACACGATACGAGTGTTGGTGATATGTATATGCCGATAACTATAATCATACGATCCAATTGGAGTCAGGTAATCAAGCCCCATCAAATCTCAGTGAGGAATATGTTCAACTTTCTTTATAACCTATTTGAGCGATGTTTATTCATAACCCATACGCTCGTTCAACACGTATAATCCACGAAGCTCAGATGTGAACTGTAATTAAATGAATCAACAAAATGTGGATACAATATTGGTTCAGTAAGTAAAATTTTTTCCAATCTCATCATAATATCAGTGGCTCCATAAACTGCTTTGTTACTCTTAATTGGCTGAATGAAAGTAGCATCATGTGGTTTGCGACATCTGATGTTCACAGATTTGGAAGTACGACACTCTACGGGATACTATAAAGTTCATAATTTATCATTCGTCTTTCCGAACAATGTAGTATTATAAACAAAGATAGATAGTGGCTAGTAGTGGAATCCAGAACGCGTGCTTCCTACTATTCAAGACTCGTTAGCTTGACGTTCATACATCTCAGAGCTGATGTTCACTTCGGGTCTCGAACCCAGAGACGTTCGCTTCAAGCGCCATCGCGTTATCCACTTAACTACTACGCTTAGCACTGCAATTGATCAGTCAATTATTGTCATATGTGGATACAACAGCTATCAGGACTCAGTAGATAAGCAGATAACGGGCTGGCGTTCGGTGTGAACGGTACTGCGTTCGAGTCTCAGAGTGAACATCAACTCTGAGATACATGGACATCCAGCTGACGAGCCCCAAACAGGACGAAAAGCGTGCCCTGAATTCAACTACCAACAAATATCCGTCTTTGCTTAGAATGCTTGTGAATAAAGGCAATGTGGAGGCAGCTCGCACAGTAATCACATAAGCCCATAAGAGACTGATCAATTGCAGTCCTAAAAATCAATGTGAGGATCCAAGTTAAAGATGCCAAGTGAATCCAATGTTGTATTACATTTTTATTGTTTCATCCATTTTCATCAAGCGTGTAAATGATTTAAAATTCTATAACCAATGTTCTTAACTAAACTTCGTTATGCTTCAACTTCTTAATGTAAAATTCTTCTGGTTGTTAGAAATACTGAGTACATGTAGATTAATATAAATGAAGATAACTATAATCAGTTATTTCAGTAATGTATTTCCTACGATGAGGCGACTGAAAAGAATAAAAGAATTTATCGCTTCTACTCTTATGCTTACAACAACAAAAGTGGAATTATACTGATACTGTACTTTGAAAAACCTTAATTTCTCTCCTTTATACGGCCATCGACGAAACAGGAAGAGTGTTCGATTAACAGAATTCTGTGTCTAGATGCACCGGATAACAGATTAGTCCAGATAGAGACATAGGTATATTGAAAAAACCATAAACGAAATATCATAAAATTGTTAATAGTACTTCACTGGATTGTAGAGAATATACTAATTTTCCTCTAGAAGAACTTCTGGAAAATTATTTAGACGACCTCAGTCGGCAACAAAGTGTTAAAATCCTCTGTAGGATCACTTTCCAGTGATTCTTGTATCAAACTCTTTCTTTTTACACACTTTTGTGATTTGTTCTTCTTGATTACTCAAGATGAAAATTCCGTTGGTGTTTTGATCCCATTTGAGATGGCACTATCTACATTTTATGGTAGTTTCTCTTGCAACGTTTTTACTGGATGTTCATGTTTTCTTGAACAACTTTGATATTATTTCAGTGATATCTAGTGATTTTGGCTACTCTATTGAATCATTCCTTTTTTTGATTGTGTTGCTTGAACTGACTTGGAATTGATAAGAACACTTGTTTGTTTTTGATGGAGTTTTGTTCTCTGAGCTGGATGGTTTGGTCGTGGAGCTTTCATCGTTCTTCTGAACGACATCATCAGCACAAACTTCAGATAGAAGTGAAGTGTTCGAATTTCTCCATATGTGTTTCACAGCTTGTTCTGTGCACCTCGATGTTGATTGGTTCTTGTTGACCTTAAATTTATCATTGTTTACTTCTTTGTTTTGGCTGTGCCTCCCATTGGTTTGATTTTTGTTCCCATATTTGTGCATGGTTTTCCTGATTGGTTGATTGATCTGAGTGCCAGGCTTCTAGAAATTCTCTAGTGTTTTTGGAGTTTCCTCTGTCTAAGATTTCTACATTTTCCCAATCGAATGAGTGTCCGTAGTTATCCACGTTTATTGATATAAGTGAAGAGATATCATGGCGTTTGACTGCTAATTGATGTTCATGTAGGCGTAGGTGGAGGGGACGTCCGCTTTGTCCGATGTAGTGTTTGTCGCAGTTGGTACAATTTATTTTGTAGATGATGTTTGATTTGTTTTCCTTTGTTATTTCATCCTTTGATTTGCATAGGATTGGTTGTAATGATTTTGTTGGTTTGTGTGCCACACCTATCCCGAAGGTTTTCATCAGTCTCGTTGCAGTTTCTGATATTCCTTGTATGTACGGTACACTTGTTTGTTGCACTTTTCAATTTACTGATTGAATGTTACATAGATTTAACTACTGGTTGAATAATTATTGGTTTAATAACTAGGTTGTTATATTTATTTAGGTAACAATGTACCTTCAAATTTATAACGAAGTTAAGAACCGTCATTTACTCAATCCCTTTGTTTCGGTTTCAACTGGGAGATAAGGAGTATATAAACCAACTGCTAAACACGTGGAAGACGTACCAACAAGTCACTTTGATATGTTGTGAATCCAATTTCCAGGTACTATCCCTGAGGTGTGTGCTGGTACTGAGATTAAGTTGTATTTAAGAGGATTCCCAGAAACGTTTAGGATGCTGTGAGTCAAAGAATTGTCACATCTAAGTCTGACAGCAAATTCCCGGCTGATGCTTTGGATCTCTGTAATATATGTACTACTTAAACAACTACTGAACTAGTATACATAAAACTTTCTATAATCACATGTTTGTTCTGCACGTCTAACGTTATTACTTATATCAAATTGATCATGCCTGTAAACTGGCGTGAATTCTGTAATTATTATTTTTCGGAATATAAAATTATTATAATTAGAAATATGTTTCTCGCTCAGCAATATACTACGCTAATACAATAATATGATAATAAGACTGGCCTGTCTCACAACTAGATTGAATACCTGAAGGATCCACTACACAGATCGAATCACGTTATATCAGATACCCGAATCACGACCAAGGATCGATGACTAAACTAACGCTAGATAATACTTATTTGTTCTAAAATATCATGCGTTCACTCTCAGTGAGTCCAGAGTGAAATCCGTTAACAGAAAACGAAATTACATATTCAATAGTCATTGGGTTGTTTGCCTATTTGTCCACACTCAATGGTCAATCACATTTATTTCCACCATCACAAATCACGTATGCCATAATCAGTGAAGTCTCAGTGGAGAGATTTCATGGCCCGAGTGCATTGATCAAAAGTCGTTACATTTATCACGTTTATTATTGCACCATGAACAGATAATCAAAATAATAGCTACGTTCAGCAAGTATGGGAGAGTAGTGCCGAAAAGCTAGCGGGCAAGCGAGTAAGCGTGCGAGTCGAATAACGGAGTCGGTGAGTCAGTGAACAGGGTTAAAATGTACATATATATACATAGTGAAATGAACGAATCATCGAATCAATTAAGCAACTAATATAAAGCTAGCAAAATGAATACACGCGTAGGCAGTAAGAAATGCTCAAGCGTTCATATTCATGCAAGTGCGACAATAATAAAGGTACAATGGTATAGATAGGTTGTTATTGTATGAATGACTGTCCGTTAAATAAGTTTAGAAAAGGGCTTAACCGAATTAGATATGAACAAACTTAATTGTACGTGAGATGCTATTATCTATTAGAGTTTGGGATACCTCTAGAGGAGAACCGCTCATGTTTTATGTGTAATTTAGAACATAAGCCATTCTGCACTTTGAAGTGTTGAAAGTGAGACTGTTGTTACCTCAACAGCTTTCAAATTGAGTCAGGTTCTCCCGACGTTTTAGTTTATCATTTTCTGGTTGCACATCGCTCTTCAAAGTCTATCGTCGTCGGCGAAGTTCATTGACTTAATTCGTGCTCTGAGAATACGTAAGGTTCACTCTGAACATAAAATTTCGATTGCTTAGGTTACACTTTCACTTACTGATTAAGACTTAATAACTAACACCTTGAATTTATTAATAGTATATGCATGATATAGGTACACAACATACACTTTCTGTTTGCGGTCCAGGATGGTTATTTATCTGTTCATCCTAGTCACCAGACTCGTGATGCGGAAGTAACCCTTCCTAAAACTGTATTTTGGGGAAAACAGGCAGTCACGTGATCTATCGTATATAAGGGATTCAATAACCTTTGAAGAAACTGAAATAAATGCCACCAGTTGGTAATTGAAAAGTTCATAGCATCGGCCTCATTCGGATTTTAGTGTGAATTGAGTCAGCTTTCGGCTGTCGAGGTCTGTGTTATAGCTTTGAAGTAGCGGGAACAATAAAATAAAGGGTGTTCCAAAGATTAAAGCCTCTTCTCTCAGCATAGCAGAGTGAACCTTACCCGAGTTAGCAAATGTCACTATTTAGATGCGACAGATTCTCAAGCGCTAATCCAGTACATACGTTTAGTCCTACGAATTCTCTTGACTTGCAAGTTAAGCTATCGTCGGTGTAGGCTGTTTGAGATGGTCAAAATATTTAAAAATACTGTTTCACAACGATCTCTGTAGGATCACTGTCATTGTTGGTTACACCAATATGATTGCTATGTTTGTTTACGCTCTGTGTTCGTATTCTCTTCTCGTCAAATTACTTTTGTGCATTGTTCTATACTACTTATTAATATTCAGTAAACAGTTACATTTCTAACTGTGAATGCATCTTCAACATTACAATTTTCAGAGTTTCACACAATCTCTTCAAGCTTTTCACTTTACAATTAAATTTCAAAGTAAGCTACTTGAAAATTAAGAGTGAAAATGCATGCGTAATTGACCTAAATATGCTCTCCAATCAATGATCTCAGTTCACTTTAATCAGGACAATGAGTTTGAAGTCCTCACATCATTCAGGTCAAGTGGATTTCATCTTATGAAATTTCGTTTTGACTACTGTTTTCATCGAGTTGTGAAGTTTATCGAAATCTGTTTAGAACTCCATATTGAAAGACAGATATATGAACGAAGAATATTCCTTCCAGAAAAATCCTCTCACATTCATAAGGTGTGAAGTGAAATTAATGATCGGAAGCTATAACCAAGTTCAAAGCAAATACACATTATAATTAAAGTGCATACATTCACGATTGCTTACAGAAGAATAAGAAATTGCTAATGTTACAGTTGCCATTATGTCAAAAGATTGTGCGATCATTAGTCAGAATAACCATTGATGACATCTCATGTGAAGTAACATTTTATAACCACGATTAGTGGAAGACTGAGTAATATGTATAATTGTGCTGTAGCAAACGAAAACACAAGTGAGAACAACCAAGTGTACTTTAAAACTAAGTGACAGAATATCATGATGAAATCTGAGAATCACGAAGAATATAATTCGTTTGCAAAATATTCATCAAATTTTCTAAGACATTGTTGTTCATTCGTTTCTATACCATCCACTTGTCTGTCATTTCAATGTACACTCTAAGCTATAGTCTGTAAACCCATAACGACATGAAATTTCATTCTCACTCTAACACTCCTATCAGCAATCGTACAAGATCGAAATAAACTTTTAGACTTTAGGACAGACAGATCAATTAACGAATAAATAACTAAGAATGAGATAGTTAGTTAAAGATTATCACTCAATGAACTGAAATAAATAGATTCTGAGTTAGTCAATAAGTATTGGAACAGTATAACATCAAAACATGGTAACTGCAGTGAAAGATCAATATTAAAATTCTCTGATAGTTAATGAAAGTGCTTGTTAACATTTAATCTGTAATGATAAATCATCAATATAATCAATTAATATGTAAAGTTCTGTGCAGGTGTTTGGGTTCCTCCGGTAACTTCAAGATGTACAAAGTAAGCAGTTGTGGATAGATTCAAAAGATATGATAAAATAACACAACTATCTTTATAATATTATTTTACATAAGTTGTGCACGATTCACATAATTGCTTTAATTTGAACTAAATTAACCGCAAACAGAAAGTGTTGAGGCGTATCGGAATGAAGATAGGATGATATAGATTTGACAATTGTATAACGTGTAACCATTTTGAAGCATGACGTTAGATTGCACGTATTGAAATGACGCATCTAAACTCCTTTGTTCATATTTTAATTTAAATTTTGATTTATACATAGAGAAACATCACAGATAGATTCATAGTTTCATCCACTCAGATAAGAAATTAAATTTTGTCATTGTTATGCTGTATATGTGAGAGAAACATCTGGATTATTGAATGTAGGGATTCAGGGACAAAACAATGTTTGAGGCTAATCAAAACACGCTGAACAGGGCAGATAGAATACTTTAAGCTACTTCTTGACAGATTCCTATCAACAAGTAAATGAACTTTGTTTTTATCCATTTATAAAACCTGATGATTTCTGTGTTTTGACATCGATAGAAGTTGGTGGTCAACACTTTTGATGCCAACTCAGAGGTCTAAAGTTTGAAAGTGTGGGAGTGTAATTTGATACTTCGAACTTGATTTCTGCAGAAAGGGTCGTGGTTGATCATTGCTGAAAAGTATAACACTTAAACGAAACGGTTGTTCTAACAGGTTTTTGATGGTGGTCTCTTCATGATAGACATGTAAATTGAAATATATGAAATTTTAATTTGATCACTACAGTGAAAGTGTGTATACAAGCTTTCACAACATAATATTTGGATCATCCGAAGTTTATCCTCTATGATCACTTCAAATAAATGTTTTCCGCTTTGTGTCTTTTTCATACATAGTACCAAATGTCTGTCAAACGATCTGTTTAAATCAATTTGGGGATTTGTGGAGACTGTTGTATTTTCACAATTTATATCACGTGCATGATCATGAAAGAGCTCTGCTAAGTATTCTCATACTAGGAAGAAATGTCTGTTCAGTGCTTCCATGTTTTTAATGGTGGTTTTGTTTAGATTCACTCATGAACTCCACTGTCAGAATATTTATTTCAATCTTGACGAATAGTCAGAGACATTACACTGGAAAACGCTGTTTTTTATTATTAACGCCAGCTTCTATTTCACTCATTCTAAATCATCTTTTTACATGAATTACTTCGCCTAAAAATTTTCTAGACTCTGAAATAACCAACCACAGTGTATCTGTACGATAAAATCACTCCCATTATTTGATCCTCTGAAAATGCATTGAATGGTCTTCCACCTGTAAGTGTATCTCATTCCACAAGTAGTATTATAGGAAACTTGAATGTTTAGCCGTTTTTATTAGGGCATTCCTTAAGTAAAACAGCCTACTTGCTGTCACTTTATGTTAACACCGTTCCTAGCAAGTTTAACTAATTTGAGTAACATCAACAGTATATCACTGTGTCACATGACACACGCATTTAGGTAGACCTGATTCATATATTTTGGTAATTACTTCTTTGTTGTTCCGTGCTCTCTGTTTTCGTTTTAACTTCTGTAGTTGTACATAATTATCATTAATTCGATCTGGCACGGGAAATGACCTTAATTACTCCGTTCATAAATCATCAGGCTGTCCATTTAAGAAATATTAAAAATTCCCGGTTGATGCATTAGAACGCTGTAATACATGTACTACCTGAACTACTTCTATAATATTTTGTTTCTGTACATCTAATGTTACTATTTATATCAAATTGATCATGCCTGTGAACTGACGTGAATGCTGTAATTATCATTTTCAGAATATAAATTATTACTAATATTTCAATGTAAGTGAACGTAAATGTTTATTCTACGGATCGTTGTGGAACAATCAGTTGAATGGAATTCATCGCTCTACATCAACTACATTGACTACGAAAAGGCATTTGATAGCGTGGACAGAACAACACTACGGAAGCTTCTTCAACATTACGGCGTGCCTCACAGGATAGTTAATATCATACAGAACTCATATGATGGATTACACTGCAAAATCGTTCATGGAGGACAGTTGACAAAGTCGTTCGAAGTGAAGACCGGTGTTAGGCAAGGTTGCTTACTCTCACCCTTTCTCTTTCTCCTGGTGATCGACTGGATCATGAAGACGTCAACATCTGAAGGGAAACACGGGATACAGTGGACATCTAGGATGCATTTGGACGATCTAGACTTCGCAGATGATCTAGCCATCCTATCCCAAACGCAACAACAAATGCAGGAGAAAACGACCAGTGTAGCAGCAGCCTCAGCAGCAGTAGGTATCAACATACACAAAGGGAAAAGCAAGATTTTCCGATACAACACAGCATGCACCAATCCAGTCACAATTGACGGAGAAGGTCTGGAAGATGTAAACACCTTTACATATTTGGGCAGCATCATTGATGAACACGACGGATCTACGCAGATGTGAAGTTGCGGATCGGCAAAGCAAGAGCAGCATATTTCCAACTGAAGAACATCTGGAACTGTCAACCAACACAAAGGTCAGAATTTTCAATACAAATGTCAATACAGTTCTACTGTATGGGGCAGAAACCTGGAGAACTACGAAAGCCATCATCCAAAAGATACAGGTGTTTATTAACAGTTGTCTATGCAAAATACTTCGGATCCATTGGCCAGACACTATTAGCAATAACCAACTGTGGGAGAGAACAAACCAGATCCCAGCGGAGGAAGAAATCAGGAAGAAGCGCTGGAAGTGGATAGGACACACATTGAGGAAAGCACCCAACTGCGTCACAAGACAAGCCCTCAATGGAATCCTCAAGGCCAAAGGAGGAGAGGAAGATCAAATAACACATTACGCCGAGAAATGGAGATAGACATGAGAAAATGAACAAGAATTGGATGGAACTGGAAAAGAAGGCGGAGAATAGAGTGGGTTGGAGAATGCTGGTCGGCGGCTTATGCTCCATTAGGAGTAACAGGCAAAAGTGAAAGTAAAAAGTAAGTAGAAAATATTTATTCTAGCTCAATAAGTTCTCAAGTCGATAAAAAACTTTCAGAATAGAAGTACTAAATTAACATTCAACAACATATTTACAGGTTCAGTGGATTATGATTAACTTGAAACAGTACGGATTTAGGAAATTCTAATTATTCCAATAGTCGTGCAACTTGAGCTGAATATTATTTCAAGAAGTTTTGTTTTCAGTTTATTATTACAACGAAATATCCATGCTAGGTGGATGATAACTAGCTTGTTAAATCTGAAAAAACCATATGAGAATTGTACAACAACAAAAATATACTTGAAAATACGGTTTCGTTAAGCTAGAGTACACACAAGTTGAGCCATGTGAAGTGCATTCATCGTGTTCTTTGTAGAAAATCAGTTGAGAGATTCACCTGAATAGAGATTTTTGGTTATTCTCACACTTCAAATCCATCGTGTTGATTTGTAGGCGCAGTCTTAGAAAAGAGATTAAACAAGGACATGAGAAATATTTAATACAACCTGTATGCAGAGTGAAAAATTTGTAGGAAGTTCACATGCATCATTATAAATACATTATAGCATTATAAATACATTCAGAAGAGTAATAAACGGTGGTTCAGCTGCGAAGTATACTAATGAAAATATACATAATTGTCCTTCTGTGTATTGTACTGTTGAAATCGGTGACTGGTGAACGTGACCAGCAAGTGGTCCAAGAACAACAGGTAAGTAATCAATGAGAATACTGAACAAAAATCTGATTCGAAAACATTATACTTATCCATATACTTTACAGAAAAGATCGTTGACCAAGTGAAACAGTTGGAAATCATCTTAGTTTATGATGAAGATTTACAACGGAATCAAGAATTTCCGAAAATAAAGGTAAGTCTTGTTTTGATTATAGTTCAGTATTTGATGGTGTGATATTAGTGATTGAACGTCCACCATTGGATGACAATGAATGTAGAAAACCCTCTCGTTATTTAAGTCAATGGAAATAGAAAAACGTTTATGTATATGATCAATATTGTGGATGGATTGCGATACGGTATTGACAGAAATGTTATGGACGTAATGTTGGCTCAATAGTATTAAATCATAATCCTCAAAGGAATATATAAGATAGTAGAATAATGGTCAAATTAGATATTAGTGCATTTATTTTTGTAATTCTAATAATAGACGAAATCCTGAAATTGTCAATTTTTCATAATCTGACTATCTAATCGATTAGATCGTACGTGGAAGTCTCATCATTTTCTATACTGACACTTACTGTCGTAAAAATGGGCGATATTATGTTCAATAATTTTGAAGATCATATTAAGGATAAAGCAGAATTATTTGTTCAACATAAAAGGTCAAAAGGTACAAATAAACGAGCTATTACATCTTGATTGAGTGTTCCTAAGTTCGCAATTCTTGAGCTAGTCTATTGTGCTGAATATTGAGTGTAACCTCCCTAGCAATTATATCATCAGCTTCAGGGATCACGTAGTTGTGAACCAATAACACGGCAAGCTTTTGAAAAATCTTACTTACTTATTACGCCTGTTACTCTTCGTGAAGGAGCATAGGCCACTCACCAGCATTCTCCATCCAACCCTGTCCTGAGCAATCCTTTCTAGCTCCGTCCAGTTGTAATTCATCCTTTTCATATGTGCTTCTATAACCCGACGCAATGTGTTCTTTGGCCTTCCTCTTTTTCGCTTCCCTTCAGGGTTCCAAGTTAGGGCTTGCCTCGTGATGCAGTTTGACGATTTGCGTAATGTATGTCCTATCCATTTCCATCGTCTTTTCCTAATTTCTTCTTCAGCTGGAAGTTGGTTTGTTCTCTCCCACAGAAGGCTATTGCTGATGGTATCCGGCCAATGGATGTTGAGTATCTTGCGTAGACAGCTATTTATAAATACTTGTACTTTCTTGATTGCGGTTGTTGTATTTCTCCAAGTTTCAGCTCCATACAGTAGAACTGCCTTGACGTTCGTATTGAAGATTCTCACTTTGATATTGGTTGAAAGTTGTTTTGAGTTCCATATGTTCTTCAATTGTAGGAATGAGGCCCTTGCTTTGCCGATCCTCGCCTTTACGTCTGCATCTGAACCTCCTTGTTCATCGATGATGCTTCCGAGGTATGTGAAGGACTCTACATCTTCCAGAGTTTCGCCATCAAGAGTGATTGGATTGCTGTTCTTCGTTTGAATTTGAGGACCTTGGTTTTCCCTTTGTGTATGCTGAGGCCTACTGATGCAGAGACTGCTGCTACACTGGCTGTCTTCATCTGCATCTGTTCGTGTTGTGCGTAGGAGGGCTAGGTCATCTGCGAAGTCCAAATCGTCTAATTGATTCTGAGCTGTCCATTGTATTCCGTGTTTTCCTTCAGATGTCAGGTCTTCATAATCCAGTCGACCACCAGAAGAAAGAGGAAGGGAGAGAGTAAACAGCCTTGTCTGACTCCAGTCCTTACTTGGAATGCATCTGTCAGCTGTCCTCCATGCACTACTTTGCACTGTAGTCCGTCGTATGAGTTCCGGATAATGTTGACAATCTTCTGAGGAACTCCGTAGTGTCGAAGAAGTTTCCATAATGTCCTCCTATCTACACTGTCGAATGCCTTTTCATAATCAATGAAGTTGATGTATAGTGATGAGTTCCACTCAACTGATTGTTCGACGATGATCCGTAGTGTTGCAATTTGGTCTGTGCACGACCGATCCTTACGGAATCCAGCTTGTTGATCTCGAAGTTGGGCGTCTACTGCATCCTTCATCCGGTTCAGCAACACTCTGTTGAAGACTTTCCCTGGTATTGACAGTAGTGTAATGCCTCTGTAGTTTTCACATTTGCTCAGATCTCCTTTCTTTGGAATCTTGACGAGGTGTCCTTCTTTCCAGTCCATTGGCACTTGTTCCTCCTCCCAAATCTTTTTGAATAGAAGGTATAGCATGCTTGTGGTTGCTTCGATGTCTGATTTCAGTGCTTCAGCTGGTATGTTGTCGGGTCCTGCTGCTTTCCCGTTCTTGATTTGTCTGACGGCCATTCTAATTTCTTCCGTCGTTGGTGGGTTGACATCTATAGGAAGATCTATGTGTGCTGCTTCGATGTCCGGTGGATTCATTGGAGCCGGCCTATTCAGGAGTTCCTCGAAGTATTCTACCCATCTGTTGCTGTTGTTGAATTTCGGTGATTGGCTTGCCTTCTTTGTCTTTGACCGGCCTCTCTGGTTTACTGTATTTCCCTGCTAGTTTCTTCGTTATATCGTGAAGTTTTTTCATATTTCCTTCTCTAGCAGCTTTTTCTGCCGTCGTTGCTAAGTTCTTCCACGTATTTCTTCTTGTCGGCTCTAATGCTCCTCTTCACTTGCTTGTTTGCTTCTATGTATTCAGCTTGTGCTTGGAACTTTCTCTGCTCGTGTTCGGCTGTTGTTAATTGCTGCCTTCTTGTTCTTCCTTTCTTTGATCTTGTCCAGTGTTTCTATAGAGATCCATTCCTTATGATGGTATTTCTTTAGGCCCAGAACCTCTTGACACGTTGAAGTTCAATGCTTTCCTTGATGCCTTTCCAGTTGTCCTCCATACTAGTTTCTTCTTCTTTCAGTAGATCTTGTAAGGCTTGGAACCTGTTGTTGAGGCCTATCTTGAATTCATTGAGTTTGTCAGTATCTCGAAGGAAGGTTGTATTGAATCTTTGTAGTGCTGTTTGTCCACTTGTCCAGTTCTTCTTCAGCTTCAGTTTTAAATTGGCTACAACTAGGTGGTGATCTGAAGCTACGTCAGCACCTCTCTTGGTTCTCACATCTTCCATTATCCATCGGAATTGTTTGTTGATGCAAATATAATCTATTTGGTTCTCTGTAGAGTGGTCCGGTGAGATCCATGTAGCCTTGTGTATACGTTTGTGTGGAAATATTGGACCTCCTACGACCAATTTGTTGAATGTACATAGATTTGCAAATCCCTCCCCGTTTTCGTTGAGGAAACTAACCGTTTCTCGTTACGCCTTATAATAAAGTTTTTTACATACCCCATATATATATATGTAACTGCGATGTTCAATGAGGGGGTCGTGAAAATATATCATAAAGCTTTGTAACACTCTGATTACTAGAATCATGAGTTGTGGAATGAATTTATTTCGAATGATAGGAATTTTATGAACGATGATTTGTGGGATAATCGCAATTTTTGAAAGTTTGTTCGACGGAGTTTCACTGATTTACTGTGTCGCTCAAATTGATTGCTTCAGATTACTAGAAAACTGATTCCAACATCCGACGACAAGACTTATTGTAAATGCCCAACACCATGATTAACATCCACTTCACATTCAAATAATTGCTTACGTGCAAATGTTAGTGGGATGAACTTTGGAAAGTCAAATATTCTGAACCTACCTAGTTCCTAACCATTGCGATCATTTATTTCGATAATAAAATGTATAAACTATTCACTTCCCTTTCTATCAATGATTATTTGTGTATTGTTCTTGTCAACAGAAAGCAATACAGGGTGCTTCAAGTTATTGGGAGAAAACACTGAAGGTTAAGATTGACAATGAGGAACCAGTGCATTTACTACGGTAAATAATAATTGATAGGTTGATGAATTCAAAACGAACTATTTCGCTTTAAAATGTTTCCTGATATATATATATATATGTCAACTGAATGAATACAATTATCTAACATCATTGGTGGTCATGATCCTTGGACAAGTCATGCAATATACATTTTAGATTTATTTCCTATTCATATCATTCAACAAAGCATTGAATGGGGCAAACATATTTATATAGTCTTTGGAAACTGACTTGTGACTAGTTTCAATATAGTTTAAAGGAGGTCCAAAGAGAAAACACCACTATAAGAGTTTAACTCTATTGAGAATTTGTGAATATATACTGACCTATGAATTAAACTGAATCTGTTAACTTACACGATATTCACGTTAAAGCTATAACGCTAAAATCATTTGCAAATTTTTCACCATCGTCATTTCCTTCTTTGTTCTTAATAAATTTTATTGTTTTCAAGAGAATGTACGAACGAAGAACACTTTGTAGAAATGAAAAACAACAATCCATCTTGTGTGGACTCTCATTGTAAACAAGATAGAAAACTTTATGGTGTTAGAATTCCTAATAATTATTTGTCGGTAAGTGTAACAAAAAATATGATAAATTTTCATAACATATGTAGACATAAATGATCGCTCTTAGTTGGTGAGATGATTGGTCGGGTTAATTCCGATAACGAATGAGACGTTGACCTGCTAAATTGTAGACTGTTCCTCTGTGCTCGTTTAGGGCGCGGTTCCCATTGCTTTTTCATGGAGTATTTAGAGGGCGTAAAAGTTGTAGAAAAGTTTCCGTAGGTGAAGCTGCAGGAGGATCATTATCATGACTCAAGGATATATAGTGTAGTGTGCACCTAGCTTCGTTCTGGACTGCATAAACCCTGGCTTAGTCGTATCTACCCTACGCTTTAGCGGTTACTATGATATGTATGATATATATTGTGAAAATCCTCATGATTATTGTGTCTTCATTTGCAATGAGGTTCCATTTTTCAACGAAACATAAAAACGAACTGAATTGTCGATTATTTGCGCAAAGAGAAATCTTTATGTATATATTTATGAACTTAACAAATGTGTTCGTAATAACTACATGACATGACATTACGAACATCAACTTATCAGTGAACTTGATCAGAGATGTTCACACACCAGATAAAGCAATGCAAAACGTAATGTGCAACAAATTTGAAACATATTATTTATGAATGCTTTGTGAACTGTCATGAACTACTCATTTTTTAAGTAGTTTTCTTTGAACGACTGAAATTATGAAGAAGGTACACTGCCACTACTTCAACCGAACTTCATAAAACATCCCGAAAATAGTGTTTATCGTCATCAACGGTAAAAACGTTTTGTCTCACCAAAAACGTCATGTGATGTATGAAACTACTGATTTGTCTCAACTCAGGCAAATATCTGATTGGAAAGATATGATACAAAATGTTGCAGGTGTGAAAGATAGAGAATGAGTCTTGTTGTCACTGGACTATAATTTACAAATACGGAAGCTTGATAATCTCAACAGACTATGAAAACAAACATTTGAGCAACTATCCTGAATTGGTGAAATACTATTTTGACCTACAAGTTAGGTATTTCAGGTGAAAAGACTTTATGTTAGCTAATTTATAAAATGTGATCTTGACTGTGTTCTGTGCAGTTAATCAAGTCAGAATTGAACCTCTATTAGTCATGTTTAGTTTAGTTTGATTTCGAAATCCGTACTACGAAAGCCAGTACACTCTGCTCAACAGATCCGCAATGCATAGTTCGCAATAAAAACATTTTCTATAAATTTACGTTAAACTGATTGGAACCACATCATACATTGTGCTATCTCGGTCATAATATTCCATTGTATTTTTTTCAGTCGTGCTATCATCAAGAAAACGGAATATATGTAAAAGTTAATTCAGGAGGCAATGGGTTGGCTCCCAATCAGTTATTGATAATTGTGGCGAACTCAAGTAGAACACAGAGTGATAAATGTACACATGTTAATGGTGAACTTGTTGACATCGATCCAATTACTGGAAGGTAAGCTATTTAGCTGGTGGTAATATTCAGTTTATAAGATATTTCGTGTTAAATACAACAAGAGATTTGCTCCATTCCTAGTCATTTATTTAAGTAAAAATATAATAATGAATTTAAATTTAGTTGATATTTGATCGTAACACTATTTTTATTACCTATGTTGCTTCACTTTTTGTACGATTGACCAAAGAACTACACATTTTGTTTATTGTCTGCCACGTTTCTCGACAAAAGATTATTTGTTCAAATTGACCGATGGTTCGACAAGATCACCAAAACAACTGCTCTAACAGATCGACTTCAAAGCATAACATACTTGTTTAAAAATCCATGTGATTTTGAATTCCTCATGTTGTAACTGATTATTTGCAGTCAATATCGAGTAATAAATCAAATTATGCTGCGATGCGAAAAAGCGTTCTGATTCTAGACAGTCCAAAATATTTGTAAGCGTTTTTGTGAACAAGTCACTTACGGCACTGTCAATATAGTTTTACGATGATCAAATATTATGAATGTAGACTTTTCCTTAAGAGACTAACTGCTGTTTAATATGAAACACCTCTTGTTAAACAACGGCTGACTACTTTTGAAATCATATCTATGTAGATATCATTTTGACGGAGAAATTGGTGCATGTTATTTGGTACAGGTTCGTCTTGTGTGATGATGATTGCATCGGTAATGAGAACAACTAAACATCCCCAGAACAGAATATTTTAATATTACAGTGTCATATGATGAATAAACCAGTACACTTCAGTTATCTCGAATTAGTTGAACAATATCTCGAAATCCCTTATATGATCACGTTCATGGTGTTATCAACTGGATCCACTTATGGCCGATAAAATATAAATTGTAGATCAACAGATTCAATGCTCAAAATATTCCACACCTACACACCTTGGTACTCTATATGTGTAGAACCAAGATGTTTTCTTGCATTAGGACAAACCATTTGTCTCATGTTATATGTTGATGGATTGAGTATGACGTTTCTGTAGTGTTGCGTTCACTTGGAATGACTATTTTATTTGGATGTAAGCACTGTTTCTGTATAATGTAGTTTTATTATATTCAGTGTGACTGTCTATCTTCATCTTTATCATGCACATAACGTCACTTTTCGGTACAATATCTCGTGGAAAAATAATTAGTAATGAACTAAAGCTTTATAAGTACTTACTTACTTACTTACGCCTGTTACTCCTCGTGAAGGAGCATAGGCCACTCACCAGCATTCTCCATCCAACCCTGTCCTGGGCAATCCTTTCTAGCTCCGTCCAGTTGTAATTCATCCTTTTCATATCTGCTTCTATAATCCGACGCAATGTGTTCTTTGGCCTTCCTCTTTTTCGCCTCCCTTCAGGGTTCCAAGTTAGGGCTTGCCTCGTGATGCAGTTTGACGATTTGCGTAATGTATGTCCTATCCATTTCCATCGTCTTTTCCTAATTTCTTCTTCAGCTGGAAGTTGCTTTGTTCTCTCCCACAGAAGGCTATTGCTGATGGTATCCGGCCAGTGGATGTTGAGTATCTTGCGTAGGCAGCTATTTATAAATACTTGTACTTTCTTGATTGTGGTTGTTGTAGTTCTCCAAGTTTCAGCTCCATACAGTAGAACTGCCTTGACGTTCGTATTGAAGATTCTCACTTTGATATTGGTTGAAAGTTGTTTTGAGTTCCATATGTTCTTCAATTGTAGGAATGCGACCCTTGCTTTGCCGATCCTCGCCTTTACGTCTGCATCTGAACCTCCTTGTTCATCGATGATGCTTCCTAGGTATGTGAAGGACTCTACATCTTCCAGAGTTTCGCCATCAAGAGTGATTGGATTGCTGTTCTGCGTGTTGAATTTGAGGACCTTGGTTTTCCCTTTGTGTATGCTGAGGCCTACTGATGCAGAGACTGCTGCTACACTGGCTGTCTTCATCTGCATCTGTTCGTGTGTACGTGATAGGAGGGCTAGGTCGTCTGCGAAGTCCAAATCGTCTAATTGATTCTGAGTTGTCCATTGTATTCCGTGTTTTCCTTCAGATATTGAGGTCTTCATAATCCAGTCGACCACCAGAAGAAAGAGGAAGGGAGAGAGTAAACAGCCTTGTCTGACTCCAGTCCTTACTTGGAATGCATCTGTCAGCTGTCCTCCATGCACTACTTTGCACTGTAGTCCGTCGTATGAGTTCCGGATAATGTTGACAATCTTCTCAGGAACTCCGTAGTGTCGAAGAAGTTTCCATAATGTCCTCCTATCTACACTGTCGAATGCCTTTTCATAATCAATGAAGTTGATGTATAGTGATGAGTTCCACTCAACTGATTGTTCGACGATGATCCGTAGTGTTGCAATTTGGTCTGTGCACGACCGATCCTTACGGAATCCAGCTTGTTGATCTCGAAGTTGGGCGTCTACTGCATCCTTCATACGGTTCAGCAACACTCTGTTGAAGACTTTCCCTGGTATTGACAGTAGTGTAATGCCTCTGTAGTTTTCACATTTGCTCAGATCTCCTTTCTTTGGAATCTTGACGAGGTGTCCTTCTTTCCAGTCCATTGGCACTTGTTCCTCCTCCCAAATCTTTTTGAATAGAAGGTACAGCATGCTTGTGGTTGCTTCGATGTCTGATTTCAGTGCTTCAGCTGGTATGTTGTCGGGTCCTGCTGCTTTCCCGTTCTTGATTTGTCTGACGGCCATTCTAATTTCTTCCGTCGTTGGTGGGTTGACATCTATAGGAAGATCTATGTGTGCTGCTTCGATGTCCGGTGGATTCATTGGAGCCGGCCTATTCAGGAGTTCCTCGAAGTATTCCACCCATCTGTTACGCTGATGTTGAATTTCGGTGATTGGCTTGCCTTCTTTGTCTTTGACCGGCCTCTCTGGTTTACTGTATTTCCCTGCTAGTTTCTTCGTTGTATCGTAAAGCTGTTTCATATTTCCTTCTCTAGCAGCTTTTTCTGCCGTCGTTGCTAGTTCTTCCACGTATTTCTTCTTGTCGGCTCTAATGCTCCTCTTCACTTGTTTGTTTGCTTCTATGTATTCAGCTTGTGCTTGAATTTCTCTGCTCGTGTTCGGCTGTTGTTAATTGCTGCCTTCTTGTTCTTCCTTTCTTTGATCTTGTCCAGTGTTTCTATAGAGATCCATTCCTTATGATGGTGTTTCTTTAGGCCCAGAACCTCTTGACACGTTGAAGTTAATGCTTCCTTGATGCCTTTCCAGTTGTCCTCCATACTAGTTTCTTCTTCTTTCAGTAGATCTTGTAAGGCTTGGAACCTGTTGTTGAGAGCTATCTTGAATTCATTGAGTTTGTCAGTATCTCGAAGGAAGGCTGTATTGAACCTTTGTAGTGCTGTTTGTCCACTTGTCCAGTTCTTTTTTAGCTTCAGTTTTAAATTGGCTACAACTAGGTGGTGATCTGAAGCTACGTCAGCACCTCTCCTGGTTCTTACATCTTCCATTGTCCTTCGGAATTTTTTGTTGATGCAAATATGATCTATTTGGTTCTCTGTAGTGTGGTCCGGTGAGATCCATGTATTCAATTCCATGTGTTCAATTATACAGGCCTATTTTGGGCGTATTGAATTACTGTTCGCCTGAGGAAGAATCGATCACAATATCCGAAGAAACGTTGGTCAGTGTAATAAAGCATGAAATGGCTCATATACTGGTAAGTTCTTTTTAGTTTATGAAATAAGGTCTCAGTATGTTGTCATACGAATAGTCTTGTTTCATTCAACATTTGGTTAGTACGATGAGTGGTGCAGATATTTAATTGGTTTGGTCACAAATTCATTTCTTTTGTGTTCTGTATCAACTGCTACAATTTGTGTAATTGCGTTTGCACTTCTCACAATTTATTAAATGTTACACAAGCTTCTCTGAACTAAATTAGCCAAATATGGAAACAATGTTAAAACTATGTACTATCATTATGATGCTCATATAGTTTGTACATTATTTATATGAACTTCTCACTGTGAGAAACAATTCAAACTGATGGAAAGCTAAATTCATTCGAATAGTGTACAGTCTAGTAATAAAGACTGAAGATACTCAGCGATTTCAATATGGTGAATTATAAAATGTCGATATGATTATTTAATGTATAAAACGTTAATAACATTCACTGCAAAATCGAAATACTATAAAATTATCAGTATGGGTTTGTGAAGATTATAACGTTCTTGTTTGAGATTATGAACTGATAGATGTTGGATGCCAGCTCAGTGGTCTACAGGTCAATCATTGTCTCACGGGATCGAAGGCCTTGGGTTAGAATCTTGCGAGCGGGATGGTGGATGCGCACTGCTGAAGAGCCCCAAGATAGGACGAAACGGCCGTCCAGTACTTTCAGGTTTTCAGTTGTAGTCCATGATCTCAACCAAACAGTATGAAAATAATGTTCTTAAAACAAGTGTTGTGTTTTAAATAAACATTTTATTTGTTGAGTACAAAATGAATAAGAAATTAAATCACATTGACTTATTCTTTTTTTCAAAAGGGATTTCATCCTTTCATTTTTGAGTCCGAAACGTTGATGTCAGCGAAAATTCCGTGAGTATTATTGAACAGGTTGTAAACTGTTGTTTTTATCATCTGTATGTATGTGTTTAAATTTTCTTTATTCTGACTTTAAAGAAGCATACATATTTTGTCCGGTGAAAATTGAAATTCGCAGTTCGAAACGTAAAGAAAATGCAAGCGTAATATAAGAACCCATGTTTTTGTATGCAGATTAACTTTTGGAACAGCGTTCTTTCACGTGTTATCCAAGACATCAGTAGTTGATTATTGCTAATAGCCATGATCAGGCTGAATATAGAGCTTATCCCATGTTATTCCATTCGTTTTTCAATTGGAATGTTAAAATTAATTAAATCTTTATTACACAGTGTCTGTTAAAACTATAGACTATTTTCTAACTCCTTTATGAACAAACAATAATTGAACGATGAACGTAAATTCACACTTTGATTTCTCAGATTCTGCTTCTTACAACTCCGTCTGAGAGATGGCTGTGACAAAAAACCAAATACGAATTGAGCTGGACGAACATACATTTACTCAGACAAAAATCAGTGTGTTAGTATTCCAACTCCCTTTGATAAAGGTATGATAGGAGATAAGCTAATTCCATGTGATTAATAAAGTACTAAACAGTCAAAGTTATTAGAGGATAGCTCACAAGGTCAAAACACGTGTGTCCAATGTATGATCAAGAATAAACTACCTGGTTTGCCCAAAAGCCAGAATAATCCATATGGAAGAGACAAGGTAATGGATCCAATTAAATATACGTTTTTAGTAAGCTGATACATCACATTTATTTCTAGACATTAAAGATTTATTTTGAGTGGAGTAAGTGACAGTTCACAAAGTTCAATCTACATCACTGTATGTTTTTGTTCCAATCCCTAGATCTGTTCAAAACATAACGCTATCTTGGCTATCAACTAAAGGAACTTACAAAATACAGAAGACAATTCTCAGTCTACCAAAGATGTTGGTAAGTTGCATATTTACTTTGTATAACCAGAGAAGCATTTCTACTAAACTGCATCATGGCAACAACTGAAACGTAAATACTACCGATGATCATCACTCCCACTCAGTACTTGAATATGACATTTTGAGATTATATTTCACTCTAATTGATGGATTCCATTACCTTACTCCTCTGCACATTCTCTGTAATTTAAAGTTCGCTTCACGCAATTAAATCTGACGAGTTCTAGATGACATGAATAAACATATATTCCACAACTAAACATATAAGTATCAGGTCTGTTGGGTTTATTCGACAATCATTATGATGTACATTTTACATATGAGCAACCATGTCCAGGATCTTTTCTTAGTACATATACAAATATCACTTTGTGATTGGTTAGATGTTTTTAATAGTCGGTGATAATTGAGTCTATTTGTGTGTGATTTGGAGGCCCATGTCTTTAACATATTATAGAGCTAATCTATTGTATTATGCATGATTGATTGGTATGCAACATTTATGTGCTATGCTTGTGCAGTCAAACTGAAATTTGGCGATTGATAAAGCATCACACCCGTCAGTTCACTTCTAATCCATTTTACTAAATACAACTGGGTCTTGCTTGTCTGTTGGAATTGTGGTCTTGGTAGATGGGGTGGAATACAATACAATAAATGCCTTTTTGTTTAGTAATTATTAGACAAAGCGCTAAAAAGTGTCATAACATTTGATGACATTTTTGGTTAATGTGAAAGCATATACGGAATCATAAATGATGACGTTTCCTAACTTGAGTAGCTATGATAATGTATGATTGTTAAAAACCTCAAGGTAAATCAACCCTATCCGGCTAACTTCTATTATTCATACTTCAGGATTTGTGAAGAGGTTTTATATAAGTCATTGTGATTGGTTCAACTGGAATTTGTTGACAAAGAAATTGATTGGAATGCGTTACAGTAGTTTGTTGAGAATGGATGGAATATAACCAGGAGTGGAATCCAGAGCAAGAGTTTACCAACCCAGACTGACCCAAATCCAGTGAAAATGATTAAAAACAGTATGACTCACACCATCACCAATTCGGGTGAAGTTAAGTGGTTGTTTTTAATTTAAAAGTCAATCCTAAAACATTATGAATATTCCAGAATCAGTCGTCTGAACCAGATTCATCTGCTTTTTGCTTCTTTCTTATGCCTCTTTGTTTAATGCATCAATTACTAGCTTGAGTTAAGATTATGTGGATTTTCGTTTTTTATAAATTGACTTTCATTGGTAATGCCTAATGACACTTCACATCGTTTATCTGAATGAAGAAGGAAGCAAGAGAACATTTCGCCTGCAACCAACTTCAAGGAATCGAGCTGGATGGAAACCATTTGAGTCACAGAATGATGGGAGTGAGTTTGCTTATACTATAGATTTTTCACATTCAGATTCAGATTTGTGTAGTAAGGGCAGAAGGCCTACGGCCTATGTTATTCCTTTTCCAGTATGCTTCTGTGGATGTCCAGTCTTCGCTTGAAAGAGTCAAGTGGAGGTGCGAACACCACTGCTTCAGGCAGTAGGTTCCAAGTATTGATGACTCGATTGAAAACCTGTATGCCACGGGTATTTCGTTCGTTCTTAGCTTTTCTACTCGCCTGCTATGTCCTCCGAGATATCCCGATCTAGTAGGAAGAAAGAGAGAGAATAACTTAGGTCCGAAATCACTTCTCAGTATTCTGCACAACAAAAATAGTCTACCATAGGACAGAGTAAAGAGGTTTAGTTTTTCAGGCTTCTCCTTGTATGATAAACCCCGGAGTTCTGAAATTGCACGGGTAGCTGCCCTCTGTACTTCTTCTAGTATGTCCGAGTCAGCTTTTAAACAGGAGCCTGCAGCCTGAGCGCAGTTCTCTAGCTTGGTTCTCACTAAGCATGTGTATACTGTGGTGAACATGGTAGTATCGAACTTAGTGAATGTCCATTTTAAAGCCCAGAGGGTTCGAAACTCCTTGGCTGCGACCTCCCGGCAATGGACCGTCGTCTTAAGATCGTTACTCACTGTCACCCCTAGATCCTTATGAGACCGGACTACGGGTAATGATACATCCCCTATGTTGTACTTATTAACCTTTGAATCCCCCAAGTGCATTAAGACACACTTTTGCGCGTTTATAGGCATCAGCCACTCTTTAGACCAGTTTATCATATTATTTAAGTCTGCCTGAAGAGCATATGAGTCTTTGTCTCCAGTTATTACTCGTCAAATGTTTACATAATAACACTGGACACTGTACTATACTTGTAAGATCAATAACGTACATTATAAAAAGTGAAGAACCTAGGACGGAACTTTGGGGTACTCCACTAAGTACTGTTCTCCAGATGTAGCATTTGGAATTTATTCTTACTTTTGTCAACGACCTACTAGGAAATCCCTAATCCATTTCAAAAGAGGTCCGGCAATACCAAGGTATTCCACCTTCAATAGCAGTGTATTGGTTGGCACCTTGTCAAAAGCCTTACTGAAATCTATGTAGACAACATCCACTAAGTTTCCGTTGTCTAGCGCATTAATCCAGAACTCCTTCCTATAAGTATGCTTGTTGTACAGGATAGACCCTTTCTAAAACCACGTTGTTCCACGTTCAGCAAGTTATTGGTTTTTATAAATGCCGTTATGGTCCGTTTGATTATTCTTTCCAGTATTTTAATTACAACAGTGGTGAGACTTACGGGTCTGTAATTCGATGGAAGTTGTCTTGGTCCTGTTTTATGTATGGGAGTGATGATTGCGTCCTTACAGTCCATAAGTAACACACCTTGGTCAAGTGACATACTGAATATCAAAGTCAGTGTGGCCGCGATATATTGGGCGAAATGTCTCAAGATTTTGGGATGTAGTTCATCTGATCCTGTCGACTTCTCCATGTTTAGGTTGCTAAGAGCCTTAAGCACTTCGTTTTGCTTGAAGTCCACGGTGATCATCTGGTTTGTTGAATTTGTATTTGGGTCTGTTTCTTTCTCTAGAGGAGGTTCCTGAGTGAAAACTGCCCCAAAGTTTTCAGCCATAGCCTCTCCTTTTTCCTGGTCTTCCTCTGTCATTTCAGATTCACTTCCCGCTTAAATTATGTTGGGAATCCACTGATGCATCCTTGTTCTGTAGTTTACGTACGAGAATATTGTCTTCGGCTGCTTGAGTGCAGATTGTGCCAGCTGCATCCCTATCCAGGGATGTCCGAGCTTCTTTTTCTTAGGGACAGTCCAGGGTATGTATGGTTGAGTTACTCGATTGTATAACTGCTTGAATAGAGTCCATGCCTCTTTTACTGATGCCTTTGAGTCAATCTTCCAGTTCTCAGCCGATGCTGCGGAGTTAATTGCCCGAATTTCTGCCTTCTATATGATAGGACGGGCCGGCGCAGCTGTTTGCCCGACCGAAGCTGCTACCTTGACGCGGTGGTCAGACTTGCCTATCGTGATGACCCAACCGAGCTATACTGGCTGGAACATATGTTACTGTAGGTTCTACCATGCCAGGCAGATCGATTGGTGAACGGTAAGACTAAAAGCAGCAACTCAAGGTCTGAGGGCGAAGTCGTACTGCTGACTGTAGAGGGTGTGACAGCAGTAAGGTGTTTCCCTCGGACAACCAGCATGACAGCGATGCTGCCTTCAAACAAGGAGGGGTGGGGTTGGAAAAGGTCGACCCTAAAAATGTCACACCTCACCTTACGTCACAGATTTCCGTCTCCGGCGTGAAGGCCCTTCGAAGAACGGAGCCAACACATTAAAAACCTTCCACGAAAAGGCCGTGCGCGACCGGCCTCAAGCAGTTGTCCCTTGGACACTGCGGTCACGTTCCCAGGTCGTCAAGACCAACACTAATCCGATTTCCTTTTCAGGTTCCTCAAGAAATACTCTTCCACAGTGTGGGCAGCCGGGTAGTGATATCAGCCCTCATACCCGTAACAGCACACGAGACCAAGTTGGTCACATTCAAATCCTTCCTACACCTCCTAATACCTCTCTTATCTCCCCGACTAACCCTCCTCACGTCTCTTTATCACCTCGCACCGCTAGGGCAAACGATTCGAGTACGTGGAACGCTATTCCTGGTCTCCTGAAACCACGCTCTAAACTACACGTAGGAGCTTTGAACGTCCGAACACTGTGCCAAATAGGACAACAGGCTTCTTTGACTAGGACTTTAGAATCCCGTGCCATTGATGTGTGCTGCGTCTTCGAAACGCGCATACAGGATCCGAGTAGTTTCATTCACTTGACCTCACCATGCCAAAATAAAGAACCGACTCGATTCACACTTCGTCTATCTTGAAGGTCTGATTCTGCTTCCCGTGGCCTCGCCGGCGTAGGTATAGCGTTGAGTCCCAGGGCAGAACTAGCTCTCTTAGAGTGGATCCCAGTAGACAGTCGTTTGTGCGCTGTCCGACTGAACGGAACAATAAGGATCCGAAAAGATAGGTACACTCGTCGTTGCCTCTTCGTCGTCTCTGCCTATTCTCCCACTGACTGAAGCTCAGATGACGTAAAAGATGAGTTTTACAGGAAGCTCTCCGACTTCCTGCTAAAAGCTAGCGCTCGGATGTAGTGATAGTGGCCGGTGACTTTAATGCTCAAGTAGATAAACTAAGCGATAAGGAAAGACATCTGGGTGGATCATATGGTGTCATGGCTCAAAGAACAGGTAATGGCGACCGTCTGTTCCAGCTATGCTCAGATAACCGCCTCTTTCTTGCAAATACCAACTTTATGCATAAGGAAAAACACCTTTTAACATGGAGACCCCCTAATTCGTCCCAATGTTGGACATAAATAGATCACATCGCTATCAGCCACCGATGAAGAGCGGAGTCAGCTTGAGCGCAAGCTGACAAGAAGTCTACACAATGATCGTGAACAGTGATTGGTAGCGAAAGCAAGAGAGATGGAAAAGGCAGCGGCAATAGGTAATAGCAGACAATTGTTCAGACTTGTTAAGGAAACCGGTATTAGGAAACCCACAGTTAGCGAAACACTCTCAGAGAAAGATGGACATATTATACATTCTCAATCCAGGAGATTGGATCGACGGGCAGAATACTTTAGGAATCAGTTCAACTGGCCTTCAGCCACACTTCGTTTTCCTACGATCTCCAGTCAACCTGAATGGCAGGTTAATGTAGGTCCTCCGTCTCTTTACGAAGTTGAAAAAGCCATAGGAAATCTGAAGCGAGGGAGAGCAGCAGGTACTAGGTAAGGATGGCTAATCAATTAATGATGTAGTGAAACTTCATCAATTGAGATGGCTTGGACACGTGTTACGTATGCCGAACGACTGACTGCCTCGACATGCGATGTTCAGTGGTATAGGAGTAGGTTGGAAGAAAGCTAGGGGTGCCAGACCAAAACATGGCAGAAGTCCATGAAGTCACTGACAAGTGGTCTGAGTCATGTCGGTAGGTGTAGACTACCTGGTTGTGGACCGAGAGATGATAGCAACCGATGGTTAGAGACCCTGAATGACATGGCTCAAAATCGTTTGCAATGGCGCAGGTGCATACACTCTTTGTGTTCTCCCAAATTTTGATCTCCTTATTCCTCCTTGTCTCTTTTTTTTCTCTTCCCGAATACCCTTTAAGTAACATCTCCAAACACTAATCTTCCCGATTACTGCTTATACTCTTATTACCTCTACCACTACGGGATTTGAATCGATTACTGCATCTCTGTGCTAATGTGGTGTGGCAACTCGAACTAATGTACGTACTTACAAAGTTCTACGTTGTTACTGACTGACTGAATGACTGCGCAACTGTTTTACAAGCTATCTTAGCCAAGAATTTGAATAAGATGACTGCATGGTCACTTCTCCCAAGTGGTGGGAGAAAAGCCATTTGACCAACGTCATTACCCTTTGTGAAGACTAAATCTAAAAGAGAAAAAGAGTTTCTTAAGTCCTATCTTGTGGGATCTCTAATGTGTTGGAATAATGGTAATTCAATCGAGGTTTCCAACAGTTTGCAATCGAACGACGTTAACTATCACCCTAATTCTAAGTTAATCCAGTTTGCATACGGTGCATTAAAGTTCTCTACTACAAGACTTTTACCGTTGCTACACCAGAACTGAAGTTTACTTAGAAGAAAGTCATCTGCTACACATTCTGGACTGCGATATACTACAACTACTTCAATATCTTGCCCCTGGCATTTCAACTTACATCTCACCAGTTCACACGTCCCTGAAACATGTGCTAATGTCTCACCTAATCTTATCGTTAGGGTACTTTTTGTGTACAGAATAACCCCGACCCCCCTTTCTGTTTAATCTATCAGCCCTGCTGGTTATGAGACCAGTCAACTGGATTTCACTATCTAATACTTCTGACGTTAACCAAGTTTCCGAGACAGCAATAACGTCCGGTTTTTCTTTATCCACTACTGACTTAAGCTCCGCCATTTTATTTAGTTGGCTGCGGGCATTTGTGTAGCATACCTTTAAGTCTGTGGAGAGCTTTCCCTTGACACCCAGAGTGGCTTGGGGATCGTTTTGCTCCTAACTTTTACAACTTGAAAACCCTTAAGAACGAGGTTTCGTTTCCCGTTTCTGAGACACTCATTTATTTCCGCTTCTGCAGCTCGTCTCTTAATACGATCAGCTAGGCTGAGATCCTGACGGACATATATTCCGGAACCAATCAGTTTACGTGAATTACTTAGAATCAGGTTTCTTTCTTCCATCGTGTTGAATGTAACCTTCAGGAGGCGAGTTTTCTGAGGACTTTCGAATCTACCTTTCTTCACATTCTATAAAGCTTACAAATACTGACTCCTGAAACTGTATCTAAGAGTAGTTTACTTAATGATGTCTTAATATGATTGAGATCGTGTTCAGATCTAGCCTTTGGTTCTTTATCTGATGATTCACTTATCTTATAAAAAATGAATGTTCTCTCAGGGAGATCTGTCTTGTCACGCAGTGGGGATTTTTCTTCTGATAACATCCCTTCCAATGCCTTGCTGATCGGCTGCCTTTTGCCCACAGCCTTTTTGTCCTTACTGAAGTCCATTTGTCACCACTCAGGACAGCCACACCTGGACTATATGGAACAGTGAAAGTTTTATCTTCTATTTCGACCAGAGGTGTATGACTGCCGATGTCAATATCAAGCGGCACTTCATTCCTCGTTAAAGTCAACGGAGATTTCACGTTCCACTCAACCACAGTCAGGTGTTTAACGGGTCCGGTAGCAGCACCTATTACACTGACACATTCTTCACCGTCAGTGGTTTTGTTATCAGTGCTTACGCCATCGTTTTTCTTACAGGCCAAAGCCAATAGGCCCATAGCCTCCTGAATTAATACCGTTTCATCAGTACAGCAGAACATACAAAGCCAATGCGAGTTAGGCTTCGAGCATCTTTTGTATGCCGTCGGACTTAGGCGTGTACACATTTTGTGGTAACACATTTTACAACCTTCACACTGCATTCTCTCCTCAACGGGGAACAAACAACTTGGTTGCTCACATTTGTGAGTCTTACCAACCATTGTAATTCGATTTAAAAGGTTTAAAAACAAAAATGTGAACAATGTGAACACAAGTGATAGTCAAGGAGTTAAAAATTGGTACCCAGGACAAAATTTAGCAAAAAATTTCAAACTTTAACCAAAGTACTCTTAGTTAAATTAGACCAAGAGTGCTTTCTGGGGCAATAAGTACCAAAGCAAGTATAAGCACAACAAGTACAAAAATCACCGCTCTTTTTTAGACGAGCGCGGTACCAGGTTTTCATCATTTGTCCTCTGAATATAGTTCATGTAGAACATGGTTGATTTTCTATATACAGAAAATGTTTGTATGCACATTGTTGTTTGAGTATGTAGAGAAGTCAAACTTAACAAGTATCACCGTTGTTTTGAGTGCAATAAATGATAGTTTAAAATGTATCATTGAAGTGGAAAACAAGTAAGACATTCACAGATTTCGTGTGATGCTCCATAGATTGTTTGCGACACTGTTAGGCTTTTCAGCACTCTCAATTTAGCATTACATAAATCTGATGTCACAAATCGGTAGTAAAGCATCGTAGAATGAGAAATGCTCCCAGCCTGATAAGTAATAACCTAGCATGTATTCGAAGCAATTGTGTGTTGTCAAGTTAGAGTAAAACCAACTGTAGTATCTATAAATGCATCAACACATGAATACCGTTAATCACTGAGAATACGTGGTAATGCAATTTGTTTCAGAATACAATTAAAACATCAATATTTACACAGCTTTTGGCACTGAGTAAAAGCACTACATACAGGTATAACCATACACGTTTTGCAAATAAATAAATGACCGATAGGACAACAGTTTAGAACGATATAGAAGAAATCCCATGTAAAGTTAACCTCCAACGTTTACTTTTCATAGTGAAATTTGAATCGTAATATGGAAGAACCACAATCAAATAAGTTCCATACTGATTTATTCCTAATGTTTTAATATCTCTCCACATTTATCAGAATGATTTGATGACACCTTATCTATTGGGAACAAGCAGTCTTTCAAGAATAACTCTGGCTTATTTCGAGGATATAAAGTAAGTGTTACATGTTGAAATATGATATTAGTTAAATCGTGATAAACTTCACAAATTTCTACATGAAAGATACTTGATTTAATGTAATAGAGATAAGATTTGCTAAACCGCCTTATTCACTGCTACACGGTTCCTCCTTGGAAAATTATTCAACACAACTTTGTGTGAACGCAGAATATACAGCGCAGCATAACACTGTCTACCACAGGTAACTAAGGCCAAAGTTGAATTTACGAATGTGCAGCAATGCGTTATTCTTAACTGTCGACTAGATTTCATAAGTGGTTTAGAAGTGTCAAAGAAATTTCACATGCTGGTATACTATAATGTGACAGAAAGAGATACGTCCATTGTGTTCACGATAAATGCGACAAATCTCAGTGGACAACTTGCTTTCGCTTGATAATTCTAATATGTCAACCTGGATTGTACGTACATTATTTCAGAGACACAATATAAAGCAATCAGAAGTAACATGTGAACATTGGAGGTTTGAAAATATAGACACTATTCTTTGTCAACCAAAACTTTGATATTCGTCTTGTTTGCTTCAAAGTATAGATAAAGGCTAACAATAATATGGAACTACTAATAAACAAACACTTTCAAACCTGCAATTGTTGTTCGTTCTGCGGTCGCGAATGTAATCGACTTCCAAAACTTATTTTCAGTGAACGAACGTGGTCTTGTAAAAAAACCTCCTTTGATGTTAACGTCTTAATTTAGAACCGAAAAGCCACATTTTGTGGTGGTCTTTGGGTCTACACAAGACAGGGCACTTCAAGCACTGTTTGTAGTAGACGTATTTAAGATATTTAAAACGATGTGAACAATATCTGTTATATTGTTTCTTTGGACAATGGTTACAGTAACAACGGTATAGAACATTTAAATAAATGTTGAAATTATCCAAATTTCAAACGCTAATATCGTTTTGAATATAATTTTTACATAAGACGCATTTTCTATATTCGGCACCCATTTTTCGACAAACTAATCGTTATAATATTGGTAAATATTCGTGTGATTATTTAATTGATTTGTGATGATACGCCGAAAAAAATTAGTGATTGTTAAAATGAAAAAAACTTCTAAATTTATGTGAAGGTACGTAATATTCGAATTCCTCGATATTTGATTATTCTTCATAACATGTGATGTTGACGAAGCAATGATCTGTTTTAGTTGAGACTTCTATTCTCAGAAGCTAATCGCAATTACAGCTGTATAGTTTCACAAGGTCGGATCATCAAAAAGCGAATTTTCTGAGCTGTTATTTACTCCCACTCTTTGATGACTCAATAGGTTTCTATCGTGGATTGGTCAATAAATGTCTGAAAAATATAGTACTAACGGTAATAAGGGAACCGACGAATACTTCAACTTGTACAATGTAGAGTACCATTATATTACGGTCAAGCCATAAAGCGATACTTCCATATTTGAATAATTCTCTCTAAATGCCTTTCAAGTTTGAAATTCATTTGTGCTTGTTAGTCATGCTTAGTTACACAACAATCGGTCAAACTCATTGGAAGTATCTCACGACTTCTCCTTATATATGATGTTAGTAGTCTAGATCTACAACACTTGCAGGCTTCACGTCCTCTGACCTCACAACCTGTATTGAAAAATAAAAGAGAAGGCTAAATTAATTCCAAATAACAAATCAATATTCAAAATATCATCACACCACAATCCCTCGTAATCACAGTCTTATTCAATCTATTTTGCTCACTAAAGCATGTACGATGTCGACTATTCTATGGCCGATGATTTCAAATGGGGAAAAGGATTGGGTTGTGATTTCGTGTTGAAGAGCTGTTATGAATACATCAAGGACAGAAAAAGCAGGTAAAATAGACACGTTATGTATTTATGCTTGAACTTTTGTAAACTTATATTGAGCAACTAAAAAATTGCCTCTCTTAACGCTTCACAAGTGTGAATAACAGTTGAACCATATGAACGGTATATGATTTCGATCTCGTTATCAGTCATGTTTACATTTTTCAACACACACAATCCATCAATAACAGTCTTCAACTCAGCTGTAAACGTTGCTGATGTGTTACACTTTGTAACAAAATTTTATCATGTGTTTCATGATGAAGTGATTCAATGTGGAAAAGCTTCAAGTTGAGGAACGGTTATCTAGATAATACATTTACTTAAAATGTCAGATTCAGATCACAAAATCTCAATGTTCTTGACGAGAACATACCCGAATTTCAAAATGTCACGAGAAGAGTGAGAATCTTCAACTATGTAACATGTTGAAGCGTTTATATTCATTAGTCATAACTATTTTCAATAGGATTTGTATTCTGCCTTGGTTGATTTTGAACCTGGTTTTTGACATATGTCCGTCGGTGTGTATCATAATGGTCACTAGACTTGTTCGACATACTAATGTCTACCTGCATTGAGAATCCCCTGAAATACGCCTCCGAATTTGAGTCTGAAGTTACGAAGATCAGTCTGAGAGTGAGCTACTAAGCAAGAATGTAGGTATAGCATCATCTACACAAAATAATTTGTCATCATTCTTGATTTATCTACGTGATGACGTAAGTAGATATAATTGCTGTTAACCTAATGTAGTGAATTTTCATCTCAATAAAAGTCAAATTCTTTTTTCTCAGAGGACAAGATATTGAGCCCTACTGTGATATTCCGAACGAACCAAAATGCGCCGGTTATGAAAAACGCTGTCGGTATTTGCTCATTGTTTCAACACGAAAATCAACTAGATGAAAAATATCAGTATATGGACAACTTTTTCCCTTTCAATGACACACAAAAGGAGAAATACGGAGGCCATATGGCTTTTGACTACTGTCCAGTCCTCCTAGTAAGTTACAGTATTTTACAAACGTATGACAATTATGTGAGAAACAAGTGTGTTGATCAGACAACAAAGTGAACTTCTGATAGTTACCAAACCACTCACATCGTGCATTTGACAGCCTTTAGCTAGTCTTGCAAGTAATTAATCTGAGTTAGTCATCAAAATGATTATCTGGTACAAAGCGTCTGAAACTTTTACATCAGATGAACCGGGTTATCAGATATGGTTCGTGAGTTTACCATTTCACTGGTTACTTAGTAAGTATTTTAACTGAGTGATACATGTATTCGTATGGTCTTTCATATAACGATACGCAAAGGTGTTTGTTGTAAATGATTTTATTTCTGATTCTTTGAGATATTACATCTATTCAAGTTACGTGATATCTAAAACAATATTTAAATCATTTATCATTTTGATGACCGAATCTGTTATTTCTTAGAAGTATTGTGAAGTTATAAGTGATCTTGGCGCTTTTCAGGAATTCACGTGAAAGCTTGGTCGTCTACTTACAGAGATAAAACCCTATACATAATCATCATTATTATCATCATTACATAAAACCGTTTTATCGTTGGTGTCTGACGGAAACAGATTTCGATATTGTCTCTTCATTCCTATTCTAAATCATTCAGTCATATGGATTAAAATTTATTTGAGACGACAATGAATTTTTGATATCTCATACATACAATATTTACTGTGTTTAAAAAAATTCGATTAGGTTCAATCGGATGAACATTATAAACCAAACCTGTGCGAGCAGGAAAGTGAAATAAAACCAGGTTTGTTCACAAACATATTTTGTTTGTACATCTATTTTGTTTGCTCATTAAACATTCATGTATTTTGACGGTTGAATTCCTGGGTCAATAGAAGCTAGACCACGAAGAAAAAACGGGACGTACTGGACGGTCGGTCCATCTCTCTAAGGGACTACTCAGCAGTGCACGTCCACGATCCAAGTTCGTGAGTTTCGAAACACAGAACCTTTCAGTCTCGCGCATGAACACTTAACCATTAGACTATTGAGCGGCACCTAACGGTGTTGGATGAAGTTAGACATTAACACCATTGGATACCGGCTGGTTCAGTGGTCCAGTGGTTAAGTTCTCGCACGCGAGACTGAAAGTTGTGAGTTCAAGACTTACGTGTAGGGTCCTGGGTGCACACTGCTGATGAGTCCCATAGTAAGACAGGTTGTACGTCCAGTGCTTCCAGGTTTACCGTTGTGGTCTAACTTCAATCGACTCATGAATTCAACTATTAGATTACTATATTAACCACAAAATCCATCTCTGAATATATGTATTTCAATACGTATATTCATATTTCATATCAAATCAATAAGTAGAGTTTAACACTTGTACAGAATACATCAAACTTTATCCCAAATATACTCTGGTAAAATGAAGATTGTCGAAACAAATGTTACTGATATCTCTTTAATTGATAACAACCAAAAAGTCTTGGAAATCATCAATTATTACACTGAAACTAGATTTATCAACATAAAATAAATATTTTTCGGCCTTATAGTCAACTGAATACTAAAAAGTATTATGGCCAGTGCAAGTCAATAATAGATTTAAGTCTTTTGTACGTGTAGATTATTGATATTTCTAGTTGGACACATAATTCGTATGCTGGAAAAGTGATGATAAAGAGGAAGAAATGTATTGTATGATTGTGAAAACATGTTGATTTCATGAACTGCAGTGAAATTTCATCTTGTCAGAATATATACGTGGGTAGAATGTTAATGTACGATGATAAAACAAATTAAACTCTACAAATTTACTGTTATATTAAATATACATATATATGTATTTATTAAATTTCTACAGATTCAATATCAAACATGTTTATGGAATATAGGGGTCCTAATTCAGCTTGTTTCAATGACCAAAAACAAACATATGTTAACATATCAGGAACTTACACTGATAAGAAGAAACCATCTTGTCATAAAGTAAGTCATATTACAGTAGAACAGAATTCGTGCGCTCCATGATATTTATGTGTAACAAAAGGAAATAAGATTTTGAAGAGGTAGAGAAAGGAATGTAAGCGTATTGAAAAAAGAACCATAGATAGATAAAATTAAGTAGGTGAGGGTTAATAGTAGTCGAAAACGGCGAATATGATTCTTTCAATTCCGTAGGATTTTCTCAGTTATATGGGGAAAGGAAGGAAACTTACCATCGGACCACCACTTCCAGTATTCTAGGTCATGAATGTTAACATCCAGAGCGGCTGAGTTTCACCATCTCTTGGAAGTCAACCGGAATGTCTTGAAGAGCAAACAGAAACCAGTCCTGAACAAAGTACTTTTATGCCACTACAAAATTTCATGTGCTGACCAGCTCTCCGCTTTTCAAAACTAGCCTTAGCGTTGGCAAATGATGCACGATATTGAATTCTTTGGAACAATATTCGTAGTACACGTCCAATAAATTAAAGTCGGTGCATTTAGATGGTGATACGAATTGAACCGCTTTGTCTGAACAATTTTCTAATACATTGTGTTCAGTGTGCCTGTTGAATGAGTGGTCTTTAAGATGGTGTTAATTTTGGTTCATGGGAAGTAACAGAAACTAAAAAAAATTCAACAAGCAAAATGTAAGAGTGAACATGTTAACACGTGCGCTGACAGACAAATTAACAGCTTAATAAAACAATATGCTTAAACGTAAAATAGTGTACATATTCCTAGGTGAAAATTGCGTCTTTTATGGTATGGTATGGTATAGATATTTTCCTAACTAGTTAGATAGACATCTTCCTGAAAACTGATTCTTAAAGTTTACTTCTATTCAATTTAAAACTAATTGTCTACTGATTGTTCCTTAACTTGATTGCAAACATTGTCAGTTCCAATGTTCAAAAAATACTGGTGTTCTAGTGATATTTAACGAAAAGGCGTTTCAGTGTCCTGTTGAAGGTGGACCATTACATATGGAGCAACAAGTGGAAATGGAAATGTTTTAATCGATATACAATGTCCAAAGTGCAGGTCACTGTGTAAGGTGAGTTGCAGTGATTTTTAACTGTAGTATTAAGAAACTGATAAATCGAGTTACTCTTATAACACAGATGTAGTTTAAAAATTTGTATCACGATAAAATAAGAAAACAATTGAAATCAGTATGTAGATTGTAGCGCGATTAGAGTTGAAACTCTGCAGAGATTGAATATCCATTTGAAGTGTAAGGCAATTTGGCATGAAAATTACTAATTGCTCAAATGTACCTGATCATATGATGACATATAATTTAAAGTAGGATTGGATGATAATCAAGTAATAAGTTCTATGGTAGGATGTAAAATGGTGAAGGGTCAAACAGCTGATAATTGCGGAATAATAAAATGTTGCGACCGTGTTAGATAAAGACAACATTTAACGTAATTTATGTTACACATGTCTATAAGATTTACTCAATAACAGATTGATATATTTTGAAATTGCGTATCTCACAATTTCACTTCATGTTTTCATCTATCACTAAACACTTTTTGACATTGTCTATGATTCGATTTCATTTCTGACGTCAGTTTGTATGCCTATTCTGTTCTGCTCATATAATATGTATCCATAGAAAACTATGTAGTGTGTTGTCAGTGTTTATTGGATTCAAATCGACTGCATTGGGTGATGAAATTCAGGAAATCCATCTTGAAGCCACTCATAATTGAGAACATGGCAACGATCACTGTGGAGTTGTGAAGACTGTTAAGTTCAAATTGATGTGACTAATGGAGGAGTCTTATACTGGGGTCTTCAGTGGTGGTCTATATTGCATCGACTTACGAAGTCAACTATTAAAAACAATAATAATCAACTGATTTCAGATAAACAACGTCTTCGCGTTTTTTAACGCCCGAAAATATGACAAAACTTTAATTCACATAGGTGACATCAACGACCACATCTACGGATGAGTCTTATCTATCAAACGTTGATGCAAGTAACGATCATTGATGACCAATATATCAGTAGAAATTTGTCCAGAAATGATTAGTAGAGTTATTTCAAATTCACTTGTATAATTTGCCTTATTTTGAAAGGGAAAACATAAAGTTCTGTATTTTGCTGACTAACAATATCAACTATTAATAAATCTGAGCATCATGTGTAATTGTCACAAAATGTGATAAAACTAGTGCTTTGATAGGTTTGAGTTTGTCTGAATATACAGATTGAACCAGCGATCCACTGACGTAGGTTTTGGCAGAATAGTATGAAAACACTTTATTTGTTTGGTTCTCGTCAGCTGCTTATAATTTTTGACATTTAAAAATCTCAATTACAAAGTGGAAATAATTACCTACGTGAGAGAGATTAGTCGGACGGTTTTCTGATGATATATCATTGTATTATAGCAATAGTGTAACCAGTTGAGAAATTACATAACCCACTGGAACCCGTTTTCGGACTGTGAAATTTGGCGAGACCATAGTTTATGGACGAACCAATCTGGTATAAGATAACGGGTGCGAAATTCACCCATCCATTTGGCATTACAGCTGATTTCAGTTGGTGGTGAAAACCATTTATATAATTCTTAACCCTAACAATCAACTGTAAATCACAGTCGTAATTCCCCACGCTAGTTCATAACCCTCATTTGGTCTTAGTTATTAGGTGGTAACTCCCAAGGTCAGTTTGGCTTCACTTGAAGGTCGTTCAAAAAATTGTCCATCTTTTTCTTAGAGACGGTTACTTAAGTAGGGATTCATGAACCACACAGTGTATTACATACATATTTCTATTTTGCATGGTTCATGTCAAAATATTTCAGTCAGTAGTTATTTAGCGACAGTTCAATAACCGAGTTTATTCATGTTTAAAGTGTTTTACGTTTGTATTGCTGAGAAATAATCACCGACGCAACTATCTATGCTCGGATGTTTTTTTTTCAGGAATATTGTCCAAATTAAAAGAGGACCGCGTGGAACAACATTCTTCCAGTTGTTGTCGAGAGAGAAACTCATTTATTAAATTTGATTAATGAATATTGTTTGGAGGTATCTGTATTTTGTTCACTAATTGGTAGCTTACCTTAACTTGACATAAACTTAGTATGTATAACTTAACTACGTTAAAACATGTATCGCTTGATCAATCTATCATATTTTGGTGTTTATTTTGATGGTTCTTTTTATGGTAAATTCAATGAGTGTTAAATGTTGAAACAATAAATAGAGTAGATATGCTCATAATTTTAACTTTTGTCATTGTATTTTATTTTGAGAATTAGGTTTGTAATGTAGACGATCAATTCTTGCTTAACACATTTCCAAAGTATGTTTATTCAAAAAAAAACATTTAAGGAATGTATTAAGTTGTCACTGTCTATAACCTGTCATGAATCACAAGTTTCTTCCATTAGTCCAATTTCATCTCCTGATGTTTTCGTTCTATTGCACACCAAATGGATTTTCATGTATTCACACTAAATTGTTTCAGAGATTAGATAAAGAGAGAAGTCTTCAGTTTATATATTTTCACTATCCTGTATTACACACTTAGTTCAAAACAGTAGTGCAAAGATAAATTCAGTAAGCACACAAAATTAGAACTTCGCATATACGTTTAAACTGGGGCTTACTACAGATGTACTTCCTACTTTTAACATAAGTTTTTCTTGATGAGGTCCAATTCGAGACAAACTAACATGCAAATTTTTTGTCTATATAATGTAAGAATAAGATATTTGTGGAGTTCACTTTGTTTAAAGTCCAAACGATTAACAGACATTGGATGAGGATCGTATGAAAATCAACTCTCCATAGTTCATTTATTCTGAATAGTTACCTAAAGGGTTCATTAAAAAGTTCACCTGATTCCGTTTGAAAATCCATGTAAATTGATCAACATTGACCTGGATATCATTTAACGATTGTACCGTTTGATAATTGCTGAGTATCTACAATGTTCCATTTGTAGAAAAAATATCTAAAATCTCTCTGTTATGCTACCATTTAACGTTGGCTCATCTACCAACGGGGAATGAAGTGTATGGTTTCTACGTGACTGAATAAGTAGTAATTTCACACATAATGAGTTTATTTGTACTGACTTATTATTTTTGGAAAGTATGATAAATATTATAATAAGATTTTACGAAATTAACAAGTTTAGCCGATTTCCATAAAAATTTCAGTAGGAAGTCTCCACCATGCAATTAACCTATGATAGACATAAACGACCGGAAAAGCATTTCAAAAAATAAGTTTAGACTTCAATTCTAATGAATGCGTCTTTCAACGAGGTACATGAAGAAAATCTAGTCTCACTGAAAAGCCTATTGCTGAAGTAGCCACAAAAGTTGACTATGTCAAAAGGCGGAATCCATACTTTACTTTCAACATACATATACGATAGCGTAACAGAGTGATTTAAGTGAGATAATGGTAGACATCTATGAATTTTTTCTTTGAATATCTAGTTGACAGTGGCGTACTACGTATTTTAACTTAAATCCTTACCACATTTCTGTTAAAATAATGTTCCGTTTTTAAATAATGAGCAATTGAACTTGTTGAGTTTATAGCAACTAATGCGCAGTTGAGTTTGTTCGCATTTCATTCGGTTAAGTGATCCTGTTAACTTATTAACAAACTGAGTCATCCATACAACAAAAACGTATCTATATTATTGTACCTTGATCATTGTTGAGAATGTATGAACATGTATGCTTGATCATTACCTACCGCATTTACTCACGCTGCTAGCCTTAATACCAACCACTTAATTGACTGGATAATTCATTCATTTCACTATGTATATATGTCCATGTTAGACGAACTTTATACGAAGTTCAAGGATTATATTAAATATCGACCACCACAAGTTTGTGACTACTGATGATAATAATTTTCTGCAGCTGATGTCATGTCTCGGTAACTATAATGCAGATGATTCTGCGTTTGAATACGTTATATAAGTACATTTTCTGCCCTGCTTGTAAGTAGTATTTACATTATGAAGATAACCCGTGGCTTTTATTCTTAAATAATTTCTTCATAAGTACATTTCAGTTTCATGTTTCATTACTAATTACTTCTTATTGAGTGTCCATTATTTCATTTTTCCAGTCTGTCAAACTGAATTTACCACAGTATATCACTAAAAGTAATTTACTGTTCACTGATTTAAAAGTGAACCACGCACTGAAGAATAATGATATTCACGATAATAAAGACGAGTTGGTTTAGTTTTCAAACCATTTGTTAGTTGCAGCAAACGCACTAGTAATATAGCCATGTGAATCACCTTACTAACAATACATTCTATAAAACATAATATCTCTAATTGAATGTATTTTTTCAATGAAGAACTATTTATGAAGACCGCATAGCATTTAGAATTATATTTCATGAGTTTCTGTTGCCAGTACATAATCATCGCCAATTACACAGTATTTCCTTTTCCGAATATTAATGGTAAATTGTACTACCGTCAGATGTGAAGTAGACACAGTATGTTGCAGATCAGTTTTGTGTATTTAATTTTACTAGCAATATTCCGCCAATAAACAACCTTCTTGACTGTTGTTGCTACCTCGACATGGTGGTTGGGCTTGCCTATCGTGATGAAGCAACCGAGCTACATTTGCCAGAACAACCGTTCCTCAACGTCCTACCATGCCAGACAGGTCGATTGAAGAGCTGTAGGACTAAAAGCAACAAATCGAAGGTACGAGGGCGAAGCCGTACTGCTGACTGTACAGAGGTGTGACAGCAGCAAGGTGTTTCTTTCAGACAAACAACCTAACAGTGATGCTGCCTTCCCACAAGGAGGGGTGGGGTTAGAAAAGGTCGACCCCAGAAACACACACCTCCCACGAATATCCGTCTCCGGTGGTAAGGCCTCAACATGTACGAAGCTAACACAAAAACTACTCACTAAAAAGGTCTGTTGTGACCAACCTCAAACAGTTGTCCCTTGGCCACTGCAGTCACGCTCCCAGGTCACTAAGACTACCTCTAAACCAATTTCCTCTTCAGATACCTCCAGAACAACCCTTCCACGGTGTGGGCACCCGGGAAGATATAATCGCTCTCATACCTCTAGCAGCACTCAAGACCACTGTTTTCGAAATCAACCTCCCTCTTAAGTTCATATTATTCCTCTAAAATCGACGTTCAATGCTATACTTCCTCTTTTGGCTCCCTCCTCAAGTGTCAACAAAGCCAAAGATTCTAGTGTGCAAAACATCGTCCCACGTCTACTGAAACCTCGCGCAAAACTGCACATTGGAGCCTTCAAAGTACGCACACTATGTCAAATCGGTCAGCAGACCTACTTGGCTAAAACCCTAGAATCTCGTACCATTGATGTACGATGTGTCTCCGAAACACGCATTCAGGATCCTAGTGTGGTGATTCACGGAGAGCCGACGAGATACAATCTGCGTGTATTTGGCGGCCCGGTAATCAGATCTCGTTGACTGGCAGGTGTAGGCATGAACGCTGAATAAGCACTATAAGAGTGGATCTCCACTAACAGTCGCTCATGTGCTGTTCCGATAAATGGCTCCGTAAAAACTCGGAAGGATATGGACATCTAAAATACTAGCCCCGATAATTTCCCGACGGCTAACTAAAACTCGTGAGCTGCAAACACGATAGAATCAGGCTGGCTTCAGACCTGGTCGTGGATGTATCGACCACATATTCACAGGCTTACTTATCGGCGTCCGACAACGGTGGTCTTTCTTGACTTTAAAGCAGCATTTGACTCCGTAAACCGCAAGATTCTGTGGCAGTGTCTGTCATTGAAATGCGTACATCAGAAGTACATAAACCTTGTAAAGGCACTACTAGTCGAATAAGAGGTTATGACGAATTGTCGTCTGCTTTTGCAACCTCACGTGGTGTCCGTCAAGGCTGTCCACTCTTTCAATTTTTGTTTAACTTCATCATAGACCTACTGATGGAAATAACATTCTCGTCGACTGAATTCTTAGGTATTGATCTCCTTCCAGGAGATCCACTTATCGACTTAGAATACTCAGATGATATAATCCTGTTTGGTGATGAGGCTGATAAACGCAGTCTTCTGGTAGCAACAAGCAACAATGCCAGAATGTTTGGAATGCGCTTTTCTCCCTCTGAATTCAAGTCGTTGTTTCAGGACTGGTCTGCGTCAACACATGAATTAAGGATAGGGAGTGAAGTAGTCGAACGCATTGACAACTTCACGTCACCTATGGCAAAGGCGAGATATCCTTCTATCAATAAAAGGACGATTATACTGTGTGGAAGTTCATTCCGTTACGGAGCATGACTGTTAAGAGTTGAAGATACTCGTAAGCTACAAGTCTTTGACCACAGATGCCTTAGAATCATTTCTCGTATCTTCTGGAATCACCGGATAATTAATAGTGAGGTTAGACGCAGGGTATTAGGGAATGCTGGTAAATCAATTGACGAGGTTGTAGATCTCCATCGACTGAGATGGTTGGGCCATTGTTGCGTATGCCTGAACACCAATTACCACGACGTGCAATGCTAACAGGCGTTGGTGATGTTTGGAAGGTAGCCAGGGGCGGCCAAATCGAAACGTGGCATCAGTCAACAAAGTTTGGTCCGACCTATGTTGGTAGATCCAGCTATTTAGTTGGGGTCCGCGTCACTATCGTAACCAATGGTTGGAGACTGTGGGTGACATGGCTCAGAATCGATCGCAATGGCGTCCGTGTATACACTCTCTGTCTTTCCTTAAACTAAGGGAATAAAATCGTACCATATCTTTCTTCCTATGTGCTATCTTTCTTCCTGTACTATGTCCTTATGCAATACTTATGCAGTATTTCTTTTATATATAACCACCGCTGAATTAACTACTCCTCTGAATCCGGTGTTCATCTTGTTGTGCTAATGCGGTATGACAACTTGGACCGATGCATATATGTGCCTGGTCCTACGCTGTAGCTGACTGACTGGCTGACTGAATAAACGATCTTATATAATTTTAGGCCCACAATTTACGTGAGTTTGTATTTCATATCTGAGTTACAGAATTTTTATCTTACACAGATATGAATGAGTGGAAATTGTTCATCACACTTGATAACAAGAAACGGTCATATTACATGGAACGATAACGTCATCGTCATTTGCCATAAAACACACAACAATTAATAATGTTCAATTTATGAACGCTTAATTAGATATAATTACTCCGACTGAAGACCCTCTGGGGCTACTATGGGTTCCGAAATCAGATCAAAGAGGAGGGTTTGTGATGTACCAAAAAATACATCAACTGAAAAATAGCAATAAGGTAATTTCGTCCAAATTTTCATGTTATGATATGCAGATTATAAATTATAAACACAAATTAAAGTTAGGGGACGTTACCTAAATCAGCAGATTTGTGCGTGTTCGGGTTACATTTGGTACCAAAATCCACAATTATAGATAATTATTAATTCCAGTGGGGTTGCTGCGATTCCAGTAAGTTAACCAATCGTAGAACATAATGTAAATGTGGCTGCAGTCTATAGATGTAGGTAGTAGATGACTTAGAGGTCACTTATCATAAGCACAAGTAATGGAGAACAAGAGGTGTGTGTATATTAGTGCATTTACTAGAACACTATGAAACTAGTGAGTGTGTTAGTGTGTGAGTGAGTGTTAAATGTTCATATATATTTATGAGTGTCAATCAATTGTGGATAAATTGTTGATTGTCTCTTTGGTACAACAATGAGAGAATACATTAAACATTGATGTACAGAAGTGCGTTCAGCTTAATCGGACTCACACATAAGTTTACATAGTGGATTGAGTGTCTAATTTACAGTGAGCAAACAAATATTAAAATAGTTGGATGTGAATAATACAACCTAGTCTCTAAATCTTTTCATTTGAGAAAACTAAGCAATTTAAGTAAAACAGTGTTCTACATCTTACGTGGTAGTAAGAGTAAAATGTTGCTAATCAATTAGTGTGAACAAAATGGCATTAGGCCTACTGACTGATTTTCATGTGATTTATTTTTTCTCATTGGACTCCACTCTGGATCCACTGAGAGTGACTCCTTGTTACTATTTGGAACAAGGCAGTGTCTAGTGTTCTTCTGGTTCTCTAATCTGAGTCGTGAATCCTGGATCTGATGTAACATGACTAGTCGTATCATCGTAGTATAACTAAGCGTGAGCGAGAGAGAGAGAGAAAAATGTGTAAGCCATCCGCTGTATCACTTTCTTTTCGTTTCGTTTTGTTGACCGTTCCAAACAAAGCATATTTGCACAATAAATCATTATACAATGAATTTTCGCACAACTGTGAAACACTGTCCGCAGAACGTGTATTTATGCACAATAATAACGCAAAGTCATATGAGCGATGATCGCGTATCGTTGAAGAAATTGAAACAGCCACATTTGTGATAAGCCTAATAATATTTGTTGGCGTTTACTACTGAACCAATCTACATAATAGTTGTCATAACAAATACAATGTATAATTCACATATATTGAGAGCACCAATATTTGAAAAAATGGAAGCTATTTTCGAGGACTTAATCTCACTTGTTACCAAGCTCGTAAAGCTAGGATTTAGTTTTGTCCACCGTTTATTCTACTAACAAGTTACGCTCTGTATATTAGCGCATAGACAGATCAAAACTTAACGGAAAACAAAATTGCATTTTGTACACAATGTGTGTTTTAAATAAAAAAGTGGTCATATAACACATGAGTTAATTTAAAAGATCTAAATGAGTATTCAAAATCTTTTGTATTTCACATAGTTGATCAGCGAACAGTTGATGAATGTTGGATGTTTTCTTTTCCGTATTCTTTTATCGTGGACAACTTTCCTGAAATTTATAAATTTGGAAAATTAAACATGCGACACTTGTTACATCTAAATGCATAAAGATCAAATCATGAAACTTCCAATCATGGGTTTGACGAAGCTGACGCAGAGAAACTGACGACCGTAATAAGGTGATGAAGTTTGGAAAATTGAAAAGAACACGAATATACTAAACTCACATTCATTTCCATAAATGTATTCCATGTGGATGTCTCGTTTTCAAAATTGAGGTCATAATCAATGGTTCAGCAGGCTACAAGAAATTGTGGAGCACTTCAACTTACTCAAAAGACAGATATACGATCTGATATTGGACACTTGAAATCATAATTGGCGTAATGCAAACGCACTTTTTTAATTATATCTCATTAGAAGTCTTCTCATAGGCACACAATGTGTTCATGGGTCATGTCGATCTGAGCATTTCGCTAAATGATATGTGTCTTACGTGATAAGCACGTTACGAATGTTACAATTTCGACCGAATAATAAGATGATGAATTTAGACTCGTTATCTGAATTATGGTAAATAGTCATTCTTATGTTATCACTTCCCCACACTCAAACTATGTGTGGCATTCTGAGATGTTCAGACTAAAGATGGGGACTGTATATATCTGGAAAACAATAATTTCTAAACAACGAACTATCAATAATAGCGGAATATTTATAGAGATTAGAATTGTTGACAACACATTTCAGGTGAGAAATTACATTTTGAATTAATTGAAGTCTAATTAATATTCCGAAGCATACAGAAGCTACATCACTAGAGGCAAATGAAAATAAATTCAGTCGGAAACATACATATTTGATCGACGATCGCCTGACTAAATTGAACCTAGTAGACCAGTTCTATGAACCAGACAATAGTTGCAGTTTCATAAGACTGATTTGAGTCACTAATGGTGGCCTTATCTCATCACGCAAGGTCAGTATTCGGATAGTCGTTAAATAGAAGTATATGGTTGATATGCGTCTACTGGGAAGCCATACATTTGTCACACATCATTAGATGTCATTTTCTAATGAATACTTTCTTGGAAATGGAAGATAGAAATGTAATAGAAAGTAAAAACCAAGTGCTTTTCGTAAAGTGTTGTTCTTAGTCATACTGGCAACGAATTCAGGAAAACAATTTTTCACATTATCCATCATAACACATAAAAATGTTTCGAATACATATACAAAATTAAGATTCATCTTACAACATCTTCCTATTCTGAATGAATTCATAACAGCTCATCATTACGAAATCACAACCTAATCCTTTTCCCCATTTGAAATCATCGGCCATGGAATAGTCGATATCATATATGCTTTAGTGAAGTAAAATATATTCAATAAAAATTAGGTTTATGTATAATAATCTTTGAAAATTCTAACAGAAACTCTATGCCAAGTTATTTTTGAAGACTTTATAGTTAAAACTATTTGTTGTTATCAGTATTCAACATAACGAATAAACTTCATATATAGTTTGTTTTGATAACGGTCACTAGATAACTCTTCAACGATGTATTAGTCAGAAGGTCAATACGAAGTGTTGATAAAGTTAGTTATTGCACTATACACAGATCACCAAAATTACAGTAATACTAAGCGAGCATGAAATAGTAGTGCTGAAAAGCAAATGAGTAAACGAGTGAGCGTGCGAGTCAAATGAACGAGCCGGCTAGTCCATGGACAAGAATAAAATGTACGTATATATATACACAGTGAAATGAATCATCGAATCAATAAACGACTAATAGCCAGGCTAGCAGAATGAATATATGTGTAGGCAGTGAGCAATGCTCAACCATACATATTCATACGAGTGCAAAAATGATTTGCAAATTGTCCACCAAATGTCTCAAAATGACTCAGACTTCATTTTTCTTGCATTTTCATACAAGTTGCATCCTGTTTCCATTCTTTACTGTTCTATCCTCTTGTCTCTCTGCTGCCAGACCTTCTGTTCACGACTAACATCATATACTACTTATGTCAATATGAGTAGCACACACCACATCTTAACCACATTAAATGTGAACAAACTCAATTGCTCGTGAGTTGATATAAATTATTTTCAAAATAATATCAGACATTTTAATTACGGAACAGTCATCTCGTCACCCTGCAACCTGGTTGGAGTTCCTTCATGCAAATCATCAGAGCTGATTGTATGACAGTTTACGTATAAAGAATTAGTCTTACAAAAATGCAGTGTGATTCAATTTTAATTTTTATATTTTATTTAATAGTCGTTTTGATGGATTTTTGTTCTCTGAGCTGGATGGTTTGGTTGTGGAGCTTTGATCGTTCTTCTGAACTGATGAAGTGATGAACTAATGAAAGCTCCACGAACAAACCATCCAGCTCAGAGAACAAAACTCCATCGAAATCATCCACTCAAGCTACAAATCTTCTCCACTATCTCATTCTTATAGTAATTCATCTAACATTTCTTTTTATCACTGAAATATATTTCAACAAGGGACCATGGTTATTATTATTGAAAACGACTTGGACTACTGTTGTCATGGATTAACTTACCATGGTTGAATGTTTCCAACGAAAATGATTTAACATACTGGGACTTCCCATACCCATGAAACGTCTAAATTATAGGCCTGATAGACATTATTTCATTAGAAATTTGGAAATACGGAAGTAATTACAATCATACTGTATGTTCACTACTCGAGTTGTTTACTACTCATCAGACTACTACATTTATTACTCAATATAATAAATTCGTCTAATGAGTTTTGAAAGCGTAAAGATTTAACGTGAAACCAATGAGTTAACAGATATTACATAATCACACTTGTCTATTAGTTCAGTATGTACAACTTACTTTGTATCCTTAAAGTAAGCCAGAAGTATTCTGGAAACCAGGTTTGACTCTAGTCTATTAGGCGTCAAGATATCATTCTGAATATAAAATGAAACATAAATGTAAACACTGAAAATAAAACTTATCAAACGAAAAATGTGTGTTTACGTTCATCTCTTTTATTCAAGAGGTATAATCATGAAGTAGCTTCATTCAACCGAAGATTTACAATTGAGATGTTTGTCACGATGTCATTTTATGATAACATTATTTTATGTATGGATGTTCTGAATGTGAATTCCCAAACTAATCCCACAGATCCAACGCTTATTGTGTTCATCATTAAATAGTCTCATATTCTATAACTGATATAGTTGACACTTCATTTTATATGAGAAGTTCGCTACATTTTTCACAATGTCTGTACTGAAACCGAAGTTTACGTGATAGTAGTCAATGGAATTCAGGGATAAACAAAAAGTAATAGATGACATATCACATTATCTAAAATGTCTATGAAATTTGAGTCAAATAGAGTAAGTTTTGGACGATTAACTTTATGATCATGTCTTGAGAGGAATATATCAATCGTAAAAGTTACAATGCATCCAATTAAACTAATAACCAGTTGTTCTTATTTGTTTCCATTAACTGTTATCCATTTTCGAAGTAGTCTATTGTTCTCGAGGACTGAATGACTGAAATGACATAACTTTGAGATATCGCAAAAGAATTCACAAATTACAAAGTTTTACTTCTTAAGTGTTTTACTTATTTCTTTGTGCAACTATTAGTGAATAATGAAATAATGCAGTCAATGTATGATGGAAATGAAAGCGTACACGCATAACTCTGTGACTCAAGTGGTTAGAATCTAACTGGATTCCTGGAATTTCGTTGCAACCAAAATGCTTTTGTGCTTCAGACTTTCAATGGAAAACAAAAATAAAATAATATTAAATAATTCTATTGATGTTCAGTGGTAGACGACAATTATGACTAAGTTGAAATAAATTAGTAAAAATAATCTGAGTTATTTTAAACAGCTGGGGGATTTATTCATTATTCAAGTTTCAGGGGTATGATCTGTTACATTTTAACTAGTTAGTGCACTCATATTGGAGGAGTGAACCTCAACTGAAATTGACATATTTGTGGTGGATCATCTTCGAGATAATTTCTAAGGCTTTGCTTCGCATATCAATCATCCTGATAACAATTAAGAACTTAATCTAAACGATGTATAGACTTCAGATCAAAACAAAAAGAGTTGACTACCGTTCCTTATGAAATAACAGTATAAATCGCTAAGCCACAAGCAAATAAACTGAATTCGAATTCGAATACAAAAGCCACCAAACGAGCAAATACAGGGGTAGTGCATTAGTCAAGGAAAGTGATAAGATTAAAACACATACATACATAAAAGCAAATGATAAATCGAGAGAACTAGGCAAACAATATTTTAGCTGGATATCATGCAAACATGATCATGAAGACATGATAATAATAACAATAGAGTGACAATTCGCTACTGTCTAAATGACACTGTTAAACATGTTAATTGAAGGGCTTGACCATAACGTATGCATAAACTGTACTGACATTTGACGCAATGAACAGATCGCGGTAGTGATTATTAAGTGATGTGATGGCATTATGATTAATGCACTACACATTGAAAAAAAAGATTAATTTATGAAAGTGAACTAATTATGCAACCTACAATCATATTTGATAATCTTGTTATCGTTTTTTGTTTATTGAAGACCCCTCTGGCTGATTTCCATTTAATGGTAAAATTTTGAATAGGACTTGGACTTTGAACGAAAGAATGAACAGAAATGTCAATTTGTGTTTGAAAGCAGGACGGACAAAGACTATAGACTGCTCGTAGTTGTTTTATGTGTCATTGGTTCATTCAACAAATTACTGTTCTCTCATTACTCTATAAATGAATAGGGCACAAAACCACAAGTCATAACGCACCTAATCCAAATATGGAACAGTAGTTTCCGGACACATTTCCAGTACAGAATATCAGAGTTTAATTCTTGAAAATGTTGTGCCATAATAAGTTCTTAGAACTGAAATCTGATATTCTACTTCATTCTAATTACTTCAGCATACTGCTTAAAATACTGAGGATGGCTAGATACGGACGAAATTGATGTGTTTATTGTTACACTAAGGGAACGGAAAATGATGCTAAACTTGTTTTTCGTCCCTGAAATATAAATTGTATTTTTTGACTCCGTCTACATGGAACATCCAGCGGCACATTGATCATAGGCAATATCGACTTTCAAAATATATTAAACTATTACACTAATAATGGGAAAGAAAATATCTATGTCACTATACAACTTCAGATTAATCACTCAACATTTAAACATCTTCATTGTAAATTTGCTTTAAAAGTTTTTCAAGTCTCGTGATTTTACGAAACACTTATTTAAAACGGTAAATGTTCTAGAAATACATACAATGAAATATAACTACCGTAGATAATTCATACTTTTCCATTTATCTTGTATTTAGATGATAACAATTTATTGTTTGGTGGGCATTACTATTTCTTAAAGAGCTATAGTTTTACTCTATCTATAAAGTTCAATTTGTTATCATGAAATGCCCTGGTGCGGCTGAGAGCGGGGAGAGACAGCTCTCCATCTTGAAATGCTCTCACATGGCCACGCGTACATAGCCTCGAACAGGGAGGTCATACTCACTGCCTTCTCGTGGCGGGAGTGTTATTTACGAAATTTAGAGGACGGAAAGAGAATGTCTGGGGCTTTAGCCGGGTTGGTGGAAATGGAGAGTCCAGGTGGGAGAGTTGGAAAACCCTGATTCCAAACCAATGGTGCACATGGGCTCCAGTACCCTGAAGAAACAAATGGTGTATGAACCAATTGTGCATCACCGGCTACCATGGGACTGTATCTCCTTACGGTGCTCCACTGCCTTGTGGATCAGACTTCTAGGTCGACGGCTCCGAGTGTGGCCTCCTAAGAAAACCACCTGTTTCGGTTTTCGCACCTGGGCAGTATCACAGCCCTCATACATACCAAATGAGATCTTTGTGGCGCACATATATTTGGTGCTTCCTTGTACCAATATCTTTGTGTTGAAATAAATATTTAAATAATAAATCATTAGCTTACTTAAGCATTTCACTATTACAAATAGTATTCTTTATATTACGTATGTAGAAATCATTAGTGTTGTCAGGTGTTATAATATGTGTAATTTTGTAGTTCTTTTATAAACGTCTGGTAAATCATAGGCATCAGTCTTCATCTCATAAAATTTTTTCACCATGATAAATACCTCTTCAAATGTATGATATAGACTTGTTTTGATGTGAGATCCAACTGAATTTGTCTTCATACATAACTCTTGAAACTTGTTTACTATCAGTTTTTTTCATTCGATGATGTTATATTATTCATTATGTACGTGTTCTAAACTACACCATTAGTGATCTGAGAAAGATGTTGTACTAAATGCATACTCATTATTACATGAGGATATTATAATAACAATGTAAATAGAAAACTGTCGGAGATCAAAACAACTCTTAGTAAGTACATTACGTAAATGCTTACTCATTATTGGATAATCGAAATTCAGGTTTTAAACGCGGTAAGGAAGAAAAGATATCACCATGGAATCCCTTAAAAGCAACAAAACAGAAGTTAATTCACTTTTATAAACAAATTTCAATCCAACTTGGTAGATGTATTTCATCTTGGTACTAAATATTATATGACAAAACCTGAAAAAACGCTTATCTCTTTGGAAAACAACATGGATACTAATTAGAGAATGTTTTGTCATAGCTATTGTTATATGGCAATATAAACATCATCTATAATTCATTGATATTTAATCATTTCTGTAAGTAGTGTATTTTCGTATTCTAATTTCGTAGTGTATTTTGGAATGCTTTGAAATTGTCAGTTCATTTAAACAAAATTGTCGCAACGAATCCCTGGAAGTATTTGGCACCGTAAAAGTATAAGATATTCAGTAGTTAAATTGATGAGATAAGGTGTGTTCTATATTTTCATGCGATTTCTAAAATGTAGATAATACTAACTAAATAATTTAGTCTATTTGTGCATTAACAACACACTGAATAAAACGTTATCACCAAGTGTAAGTTATCATACGTTTCATTGGACAAGTATTAATCAGAGACTTACCAACACATGACCTAATTCATGTTTAGCTATTAAAATTAGATCATAATCCTCCGTTTTGAGAATATCGTCCACCGATGGGCAAAAGTTCACAATACCCACAAATGGCCTATATGTGTATATGTCAAAACAAACTACTTATTTTCCATTTAAGTAGCAAATGATTAACAAACAAATTTCAAGCTAGAATATTCTTCATATTAACTTTTAAAATCTTTTTTCTATGGAAGACACTTGATAAATTTGTACTTAATGCTCATTTTTGAAGCTATTTGACTTACCCATTTAAATCCAAGAAACATTCAAAAGGTACTTCAAATTAGCATAGGATTATTTATCTAAGCACTCAACACTGCGATTTATGCTTATTGCTCACACCATTGGGTTTATATCTACTCATCCGTACATTGAACTATTAACCTGCCAACGCAAGAGTTCGATAAACAGGATTACTTATTTTAATATTTTACATAAACATCTCATCTTAGAATCTCAATTGTTTCGACCATATATCAATAATATGAGATGAAATGGATTAACTGAATATGACGACATGGCCAATTTTCGCATTTCTGTGATTGCACAAGTTTCAGATTTTTCTACTTGTTGATTAACTCATTCAACTCCTTATTAACCTTGGATATTCCATCTGTGTCAAATAAATCTGAACCCTACTTCCTAGTCAAATGCAGAACTATATGAATAGATGAATAAGATATAAAATTGATAGTATTTCGTAAAATAAAGATATTTATTCAAATAAACTCATGCTTATATTTGAGTGAACATCAACTCTGCGATACAAGAACATCTAACTGATAAGTCCCAAATTGGATGAAACGCGAGTTCTGTATTCCTCTGCTAACCACTACCCATCTTTACTTATATAATATCTTGTTAACTTAATTTGACATGCTGTCAGTATAAATATTTGCTTTTGAAGATTACATCATAGAAGTCTTCTGTCTGTGAGTTATTTGTAATTTTGACAGATTCAGCTTTTTGATTGTGATCATAAATCGATTGAAGTTAGACCACCTTTGAAAACCTGGAAGAGAAAATATTTTTATTTTACTTTACATCGAACTGATCCTGACCAAGAAAAACGTACGTTAAAAGTAGGAAGTACATCTGTAGTAAACCCAGTTTAAACGTCTATGGGAAGTTTTAATTTCGTGTGCTTACTGAATTCACCTTCGCACTACTGAATTGGACTAAGTGTGTAATACAGGATAGTAACAATATATAAACCGAAGACTTTGTTCTTTGTCTAATCTCTGAAACATTTTGGTGTGAATACATGAAAATCCGTCTGGTGTGCAATAGAGTGAAAACATTAGGAGATGAAGTTGAACTAATGGAAGAAACCTGTGATTCAAGACAGATTATAGACTGTGAAATTTCAAACATGTTTGCTGAATATATGTGTTATGCAAGAATTGATCGTCTACATTAAAAAACTTATTCCGAAAATAACCCACAATGATAAAAGTTAAAATGTTGAACATATCTACTGTAATTATTGTTTTAACATTTAACACTCATTGAATTTACCATAAAAAGAACCATCAAAATAAACACCAAAATATGATAGATTGATCAAGCGATACATGTTTTAACGTGGTTAAGTTATACATACTGAGTTTATGTCAGTTAAGGTGAGCTATCATTTAGTGTTCAAAATACAGATACCTCCAAACAGTGTTCATTAATCAAATCCATTAATGGGTTTCTCTCTCAAAAACAACTGGAAGAATGTTGTTCCACGCAGTTTTCTTTCACTTTGGACAATATTCCTGAAAAATAAAACAACCGAGCATAGATAGTTGCGTAGATGATTATTTCTTAGCAATACAAATGTAAACACTTCAAACATCAATAAATTCGGTTATTGAACTGTCGCTAAATAACTACTGACTGAAATATTTTGACATGAACCATGCAAAATAGAAATATGTATGTAATACACTGTGTGGTTCATGAATCCCTACTTAAGTAGCCTTGTCTAGGAAAATGATTGACACTTTCAGGTGAGACTATGATTTATGGACTACTTCTGAGTGACTCTCAAGTGACCTTGAGGATGTCCACCCAATAACTAGAATTAAATGAGGGTGATAAACCAGCGTGGGGAATTAGAATTGTGATTTACGGTTGACGGTGAGCGTTAGCAATTAGATTTATGGATTTTATCACGAACTGACATCCGCTATAATGCCAAGATTTTATTTAGCCAAATGGATGAATGAATTTTGCGCCAAGGTCCGACACCCGTTATCCTATACCAGATTGGTTCGTCTATAAATTATAGTCCCGCCTAATTTCACAGTGCAAAATGTGTCTAGTGAAATATTTGGTCTTTCTCATCCGAAAGCTTCTACAAGCCCTGTGAGATGGGCTACCACGCTCGCTATAACATGCTAGTTTGTCTTCAGAAATACGTCAAACTTATTACTCTGACGTAAGTAACTTAGATCCGTTTTGCATTTAAGGCTCCTAATTATCCCAAGTTGTAAGCAACTGACGAGAACCAAACAAAATAAAATAGTCTCCTATTATTCTGCCGAAATATTTGTTTCCGCTCTCCTCAATATGCATTTCATTGACTGGCTGAAATAACGTGTGTAAATAGTGCGCGTGAATGTTGAAGGAGTAAGGGATTATAAATCCGATTTCACAGGCTTAAAACATTATCCTCATTTAAGACACGTTACCCAGTAGTGATGTTTAAACGAACATGTCTACAGTCTAATCTGTTTACAGGTTTGCTACAATGTAAGTACACTTGCACAGATAGACGAAGCTGAGAGGAAAGTTGAGAAATAACAATGTCATCTGTTTTTGAATATAAAATCAAGTATAAGAGAGAAAATGACCTCAAATTAATTGATCAGTCTTATTTGCATTATTTGAATTTATAAGTCAATGTAAGCTAGGCCACCACTGAAATCCTGGTGGTGCTGGACGGCCGTTTCGTTTCAGTATGGGACTCTTCCGTTCATGACAGCGATTGTAATTCAACAATCTGCACAGCCCTATACTGATAGTTATCATGTTCTTACTAGTAACTGACGTCAAGATCGACTTCCTGAAGTTCTTGAAGGAAGCCGTGGTCTTTGAATTTCAGCCTCTCTTTTTTGAGGCCGTCACTCACTGAAGACAACGATGGATAACCACGCGATGTAATGGAATGGTTGAAGTTGGACATTGACATCGTTGAATACCGGCCCTGTGGTCAAGAGGTCGAGCGTTCGCACGTGAAGCTGAAGCTCCTGCATACAAGTCTTACGTGAAGGGTCATGGGTTCGCACTGTTGATACTAATTTAATAAGTTATTTATGTTCTGAAAATAATAATTACAGAAATCATGCCAGTTTACAGGCATGATCAATTTGATATAAGTAGTAACATTAGATGTAGTGAACAAACATGTGATAAAAGAAATTTTTAAGTATACTAGTTCAGTAGTTGTTTAAGTAGTACATATATTACAGCGTAGAGAATAGACTTAATTAAAGAAGTCCAAATGACATTTCATGCAAGAACTATTTTTAAGAAATCCATGTTGAGTATCATTGATAAATTTTCAAGCGAGTAAATAGTTGGAAAGTTCATCACTTTTAATTTTTTCCATAATCGTAGAAATAACTGGAGTAATATTTATCGGTAATTGTTCATGTCAGTCTTATCTCCAGATTTGTAACATGTTATGATGTTTGCGGATTTCCAACATTAAGGGTAAGAACCAATTTCGATAGAGAAAGTAAACAGCTTTAGAAGAAGAAGCGGATTATCTGAACCACCATATTTGTAGAGAAATGATGAAATCCCATCTACTCCATGACCTATCGAAAGCTTAAGGGTATTTATAACCTTATTAATTTTCATTCATGTGAAGGAGATAGATTTAATTGAGTTGCTAGTCACGCACATAATGCTTGAAGCAGAGCCAATTATGATTTCTACACCATTCACAAAAGTACTACTGAAAAGGTCTGCGATAGTTGTAGAGTCGTATATAAAAGTGCTATTATGCTGATACATGGTATATCAACATTTTGAGTTGCGTTAGCGCGTTTATTGAAAAAGAAAGTTAAGTTTTGTACCTTCGAGTTGTTATTAAGTGCTAACAGCTCCTCATTAATGGCTTTTAACCTATGTTTCTCTTTAATTTGATTAAAAATTATTTTTATTTGTGCAATTTCTGTGAAGTCGTTTGACTTAAAATAATGGTTCTGTAAGTGTCTTGGTTTATTACGATATGTAGCTGGTATATATAGTTCGTAAGGTTTACTTAACCTGTACGTTTTAAGAGGTACACAGAAACCTAAACAAGAGTTAACGATCAGATAGAATTCATCGATAGCATCCATGAGACTATTACATGAAAAAACGTTATTCCAGTCTGAAAGTTTAATCAATGAATGCAGGAGGTCCCATTCAGCATGCTTATAGTCTCTATATTGACAGGCTTTTTAATGGGTCGGTTATAAGAGGGATAGATAGGGAGAGAGCAAACTACTATCTTATGGTCACTGCTTTCAAATTCATCATATACTTTTACAGATAGTGGGATAACATCTCTACTAAATATTAGATGGAGTATACTATCGCCTCTAGTTGGAGTACGAAGCCACTGTGACCAGCAGTGCATGTTAATGGTTGCCGAGAACTCACCATTACATGACTGACAATTACCGGTACTCCAGTTAATCCCAGGATATTTGAAATCCCCAGTGATAACATTAGCACTAAAGTTTAGAGAAGATGCATGTATGAATGCATTGATAATGAGATCATTCCCATTATTCGAACTATCAGGATCTCTGTATATACATCCAAGGAGTAGACTATGATTCAGGGTGTTGACTGATATCCAGACTGATTCCGGTAAACTATTCAGGACACTATCTCCAAGTTTATTAGTTGTTAGGGTATCCAAAGCATATATAATACAACCATCTCCTCGCTTAGTTTCTCTGTCACAGCGATAGAGTCGATTAATTTTGAATCAGATACTGCTTGAGAGCACCATGTTTCAGTGATAAGTATGAAAGGAGGCTTGGCCAGAAAAGCTAATGTTCTCGATGCTGAAATTTTGTTCATAAGTGAACGTGCATTGATAAGTAATAAGTTTAAAAAGGGAGTATGGAGTGTAAAAAAACAGAGAGCTTTGCTATTGATGTGTATTTTGAAATTGCATAGACTGTGGTTTATTATGTTTGACTGATCGTATGGGCTATCGCTTGAACAAACTGTATTGCTAGCTGGACCAGGGATTTCTGAAGGCCGGAAAAATCATGATTTTGATAAGGTGGATTAATTTGTTGAACTTGACTAGGCGGACAGTTAAGATAAGCATCTGCCAGTTGGGGTTGGGTCGATGGTGAGTAACCTAGTAATCCATCTTGCTCAATGGAAAAAAGTTGAGAATAGTTACGTCTTACAGGTTTATTATTTAAAACGTTTGAGGATAAGCGTAGGGCGCGTTGGTTCATTGTGGTCTGTCCAATATTAGGCCTGCTTAAATAATGATTGCAATGGCGGTCTTGTGAGACATTTGAATCAAGTCTGCCCTTATAACCTCCCGTACGATGCGTAAGGTAAAGCATGGCGTTGGGAAGTATAGTCTTATTTTTATTTGGTAGGGTCATCGTATTATTTTTGTTATTAGGTCTAGAACCAGAAGGTTCTGTACTTACATTCTTATTACGTAGCATAGGTTTTCTAATCTTGACAGTGTTTTTAAGAGTTGTGGCATTAAAACTAAGTACCTGCATATGAGCTTCTAATGGTAATATGGGTAATATCGGATTAGTGTCGTCATGAGATGTACATTGGTTACCAGATGTCACTACAGGCATAACGGACAATAAGTCCCATACAAGAGAGAAAAAGCCATTCAGTGTCACTAGGTTTTCACTGATGTTCTGGATCAAATTCATCCACAGTTTTAACTATTAACATCACTACAGTATCCACGAAAACCCAGTTTAATGATAATATTTTTCGATGCTTTTGAATAATATTCTGAAATTCTATTGTTGGAAAGGCATATATGATGCTTAAAGTATGGGTGAGAATTATAACATTCAACACAATTTACGGTATGAGATTTGTGACTGTTCAACTGAACAAATATTACACCAACACAATCATCATCAAATGCAGTCGAACGTCATTCATCGATTTGAATCGAATAAACACTGACAACACACCATATACGTTACTATGAATACACATGATATAAGTAGAACAGAATAAACATACATACTGACGTTAGAGACGAAACAGAATCGCTTTTCTATATGTTCTTGATTATCATCCAATTCCACTTAAAAGTCTGTTTCATCATTTGATTAGATACATTTGAACAACTGGTAATGTTTATGTTAAATTCCCTTACACTTCAAATGGATATTCACTCTCTACAGATTTTCACCACTAATCACGCTACGCTGTACAAACTTACTTCATTTAATTTCTCACCTGATCACGAAACAAATTTTAAATCTAAAACTGTGTGATCAGAGTAGCATGATTTATTGGTTTTTATTAGTATACTTGACTAACCTTACACAATGACGTGCACTTTGGACATTGTATATCGATGAAAGCATTTCCACTTCCCAATTGTTGCTCCATATGTAGTGGACCACCACCAACAGGACACTGAAATGCCTTTTCGTTAAATATCACTTGAACACCAATATTTTTTGAACATTGGAACTGACAGTTTTTGCAATCAAGTTAAGGAACAATCAGTAGATAATTAGTATTAAATTGAATAAAAAACAGCATTAGGAATCAGTTTCTAAGAAAATGTCTGTCTAACTATTTGAGAAAAAATCTAAACCACACCAGTTAACAGACGAAATTTTCACCCAGGTGAATGTACATCATTTTAAGTTTACGGTATTGTTTATCGTGTTCATATAAAAGGCAACCACCGATCTCGTTTCATAACCGGCGCATTTTGGTTCGTTCGGAATATCACAGTACGGCTCAATATCTTGTCCTCTGAGAAAAAAAGAATTTGACTTTTATTGAGATGAAAATTTACCACATTAGGTTAACAGCAATTATATCTACTTACGTCATCACGTAGATAAATCAAGAATGATGACAAATTATTTTGTGTAGATGATAATATACCTACATCCTTGCTTAGTAGCTCACTCTCAGACTGATCTTCGTAACTTCAGACTCAAATTCGGAGGTGTATTTCAGGGGATTCTCAATGCAGGTAGACATTAGTATGTCGAACAAGTCTAGTGACCATTATGATACACACTGACGGACAAATGTCAAAAACCAGGTTCAAAATCAACCAAGGCAGAATACAAATCCTATTGAAAATAGTTATGACTAATGAATATAAACGCTTCAACATATTACATAGTTGAAGATTCTCACTCTTCTCGTGACATTTTGAAATTCGGGTATGTTCTCGTCAAGAACACTGAGATTTTGTGATCTGGATCTGACATTTTAAGTAAATTTATTATCTAGATAACTGTTCCTCAACTTGAAGCTTTTCCACATTGAATCACTTCATCATGAAACACATGATAAAATTTTGTTACAAAGTGTAACACATCAGCAACGTTTACAGCTGAGTTGAAGACTGTAATTGCTGGTTAGTGTGTGTTGAAAAATGTAAACATGACTGATAACGAGATCGAAATCATATACCGTTCATATGGTTCGACTGTTACTCATACTTGTGAAGCGTTAGGAGAGGCAATTTTTTAGTTGCTTATAGCGACCCACGTGCAATTAAGTTTAGTTCAGTCAAGGTCTTTTGTTGACCTATTTAATGGACAAAGTCATCCATACTATAAAAACCTGTTGTACTGTTATTATTAATGTGCTTGTATGAAATACATGTGCTTGAACATTGTTTAGCGCCCACGCATGTATTCATTCTGCTAGCTTCATTATTAACTGCTTAATCTATTCGCTGACTCATCCATTTTCCTATACATATATATATGTGTACTTTTACATCCATTCACTACAACTACTCGCTACTGCTACTGCTACAATCGTAGTTCACTTGCTCATCCAGTTTGCCTCTATGCTGTCTGGTCCGAACTATCTGCTAAATAAACTGTAGTAGCTGCTTCTTTTTGCCTTCTGATTTCAAACATCGTTGAAGATTATAAGGTAACTGTTCGAGGGTGATTAGTTATCGAAGCACAGCCACTACATGCTCAATATAAATTTTAAAAAGTTCAAGCATAAATACATAACGTGTCTATTTTACCTGCTTTTTCTGTCCTTGATGTATTCATAACAGCTCTTCAACACGAAATCACAACCCAATCCTTTTCCCCATTTGAAATCATCCGCCATAGAATAGTCGACATCGTACATGCTTTAGTGAGCAAAATAGATTGAATAAGACTGTGATTACGAGGGATTGTGGTGTGATGATATTTTGAATATTGATTTGTTATTTGGAATTAATTTAGCCTTCTCTTTTATTTTTCAATACAGGTTGTGAGGTCAGAGGACGTGAAGCCTGCAAGTGTTGTAGATCTAGACTACTAACATCATATATAAGGAGAAGTCGTGAGATACTTCCAATGAGTTTGACCGATTGTTGTCTAACTAAGCATGACTAACAAGCACAAACGAATTTCAAACTTGAAAGGCATTTAGAGAGAATTATTCAAATATGGAAGTATCGCTTTATGGCTTGACCGTAATATAATGGTACTCTACATTGTACAAGTTGAAGTATTCGTCGGTTCCCTTATTACCGTTAGTACTATATTTTTCAGACATTTATTGACCAATCCACGATAGAAACCTATTGAGTCATCAAAGAGTGGGAGTAAATAACAGCTCAGAAAATTCGCTTTTTGATGATCCGACCTTGTGAAACTATGCAGCTGTAATTGCGATTAGCTTCTGAGAATAGAAGTCTCAACTAAAACAGATGATTGCTTCGTTATTGTCACACGTGATGAAGGATACTCCAGTGTCAGCGTATTCCAATATTGCGTAACTTTAAATAAATGTAAGAATTTTGAACTGTGAACGATCATCAATTCCACTTCGGCGTATTGCCATTCTGGAGTATGAAAGTGATTAACTAGTTATACGAATAGTTGTCATTATTAGAAAAAGTGGTTATACAAAAGGTGGATGCCGAGTACAGTGAAGCCATCATATGTGAAAATTACATTTGAAATTATATCAACGTTTGAAATTTAGATCATTTCAACGTTTGATTAATCGATTTATACTGTTGTTACTGTAACCGTTTTCGAAAGAAACAGTTTTACAGATAATGTTAGATTGTTTTAAATGCCTCAGATACGTCTGCTACAAACATAGCTTGAAGTGCAAGGTCTTATGTAGACTCACAGACAGCCACACAACTTGTCTCTTTGATTCTAAATAAGGACAGCAACACCAATGAAGCTTTATTCATAAAACTACTTCAGTACTACTTCAGTTTTTATTGATTCATGTCTAGGGAAGACAGGTGCAGGAGTAAATAAGGCGTTTTAGTACGTCTTAACTATATTACGTCATATCAGGTACATTCCATGTAAACATTTGTGAAGTCTATCACGATTTAATTAATCTCATATTTCAACATGTAACACTTACTTTATATCCTCGAAATAAGCCAGAGTTATTCTTGAAACACGTTTTGATTCAAATGGATAAGGTGTCATCAAATCATTCTGATGAAAGTGAGGTGACATTGAAACGTTAGGAATAAATCAGTATGGAACTTATATGATTGTGGTTCTTTCATATCACGATTCAAATCTCACTATGAAAACTAAACGCTCGAGGTTAACTTTTACATGGGATTCCTGCTATATCGTTCAAAACTGCCGTCCTATCGGTCATTTATTTATTTACAAAACGTGTATGGTTTTATCTTTATGTGCTGCTTCTATTCAGTACCAAAAGCTGTTTAAATATTGACGCTTTTAATTGTATTTTGAAAATAAATTGCATTAGCAAAAATCCTCAGTGATTTACGGTATTCATGTGTTGATGCATTTAGACATTAACACCGTTGGATGCCGGCTCAGTGGTCTAGTGGTTAAGTGCTCGCGTGTGACGCCAGTAGGTCCTGGGTTCGAGCCCGCGTGGTGCGGCATCGTGGATGTGCACTGCTGAGGAGTCCCATACTAGGACGAAACGGTCGACCAGTGCTTTCAGGTTTTCCATGGTGGTCGAGCTTAAATCGACTCATGATTTCAACCGGTGATATAGATACTACAGTTGGTTTTATTCTGACTTGACAACACAAAATTGCTTCGAATACATGCTAACTTATTACTTATCAGACTAGGAGTATTTACTATTTTATGAAGCTTTGCTACCGATTTGTGACATCTGAGTTATGTAATGCTAAGTCGAGTGTGTTGAAAAACTTAAAAATGTTGCAAACAATCTATGAAGCATCATACGAAATCTGTGAATGTCTAACTTGTTTTCTACTTCAATGTTACATGTTAAACTATTATTCACTTAATGCACTCAGAACAACGTTGATACTTGTCATGTTTTACTTCTCTACATACTCAAACAGCAGTGTGCATACAAACGTTTTCTGTATATGGAAAATCAAACATGTTCTACATGAACGGTATTCAGAGGACAGATTATTCTGCTGGATGAATAACTAACTTCAAATATCTATGGTATAAGAAAACTCACTCCCATTACTCTGTGACTCAAATGGTTTTCATCCAGCTCGATTCCTTGTAGTTGGCTGCAGTCGAAATGTTCTCTTGCTTCCTTCTTCATTCAGATAAACGATGTGAAGTGTCATTAGGCGTTATCAATAAAAAGTCAATTAATAATGAACGAAAATCATCATAATGTAAACTCAAGTTAGTAATTGATGCATTAAAACAAGAGGCATAAGAAAGAAGCGAGTTGCAGATGAATCTGGTTCAGATGCGTGATTTAGAAATATTCGTGTTGTTTTTGGATTGAATATTCACCTCAAATCAACTACTTAACTCTAACTGTATTGACATTGGTGTGAATTATAATGTTTATGGTCATTTTCACTGCATTTGGATCAGTCTGGATTGGCAAATGCTTGCACTGGATTCCACTTCCGGCTATATTCCATCCATTCTCAACAAACTACTGCTACACTTCCCAATCAATTTCGTTATCACCGAATTCCAGTTGAACCAATGACAATGACTTACATAAAACCTCTTCACAAATCTTGAAAGTATGAATGATACTAGTGACGAATTGCAAATGTATGCCGGATAGGGCTAATTCACTTTCTATTTCTTACAATCATACGCTATCCTACTTACTGAAGTCAGAAAGCATCACAATTCATGATGCCGTACATGCTTTGACATTTCTCAAATAATTTCATCACATTTGTGGCCGTGAACAACGTGTTATGACCCATTGTAATTCCTCGTCTTATAATTACCAAACGACGAGTTGTTTATTGCATTGCATTCCATCCTATATAACAGGATCACAATGCCAACAAACAAACAAGACACAGATTTATTAGAAATGAAGTAGAAGTGAACTGACAGGTGTTGTGCTCTGTCGATCATCGAATCTCAGTTTGACTGCACTAGGATAGCTCATGAATTTCACTGAGCCAATTAATGACGCTTCTACGACAGATTAACACCAATATGTTAAAGACATGGGCTTCCAAATCACACACAAATGGACTGAATTAACACCAACTGTGAAGAAAAATCAAACCGAATGCAAAGCAACGCTTGTACATGTATCAAGAAAAGACCCTAGGACATGACCTTTTGTATCTAAAATGAACTTCATATGAATTGTCGAACAAATCCGACAAACGTTGTATATATATATATATATATATATATATATATATATATATATATATACTCGTGGAATCTATGTTTATGCATGTCACCTAGAATTCTTTGAATTGAGTGATTAAATCAACATATCGACATTTTATAATACACCATATAGAAATCGCTTAGTATCTTCTGTCTTTACTGCTAGACTGTACACTATTCGAATGAATTCAGCTTTTCATCAGTTTGAATTGTTTCTTACAGTGAGCGGTTCATATAAATAATGTACAAACTATATGAGCATCATAATGATAGTACGCAGTTATAATATGGTTTCCATATTTGGCTAATTTAGTTCAGCGAAACTTGTATAATAATTAATAAATTGTGAGAAGTGCAAACGCAATTACACAAATTGTAAAAGTTTATACCGAACACAACAGAAATGAATTTGTGATCAAACTAATTAAACAACTGCACTACTCATCGTACTAACCAAATGCTGAACGAAACAAGATTATCTGTACGTCAATGTACGGGGACCATATTTCATAAACTGAAAAGAACTTACCAGTATATGAGCTAGTTCACGCTTTATTACATTGATCAACTTGTCATCGGATATTGTGATTAAATCTTTCTCAGGCAGACAATAATTCAATACGCCCATAAAAGGCCTGTAGAATTAAATACAAGTATTGGATTACATTACTTATAAAGCTTTAGTTCATTACTAATTATTATTCCATGAGATATTGTACCGAGGAGTGACGTTATGTGTATGATAAAGGTGAAGATAGACAGTCACACTGAATATAATAAAACTACATTATACAGAAAAAGTGCTTAGATCCAGATAAAATAGTCATTCCAAGTGAACGCAACACTACAGAAACGTCATACTCAATCCATCAACATATAACATGAGACATATGGTTTGTCCTAATGCAAGAAAACATCTTGGTGCTACACATACACAGTAACAAGGTGCGTAGATGTGACATATTTTGAGCATTGAATCTGCTGATCCACATTTCATGTTTGATCGGGCATAAGTGGATCCAGTTGATAACACCATGAACGTGATCATATAAGGGATTTCGAGATATTGTTCAACTAATTCGAGATAATTGATGTGTACTCGTTTGTTCATCGTATCACACTGTAATATTATAATATTCTGTTCTGGGGCTGTTTGGTTTCTCTCATCACCGATGGAAATCACCATGACACAAGACGAACCTGTATCAAATAACATACACCAATTTTCCGTTCAAAATGATATCTACATAGATATGAGGCGAGACGTAGTCAGTCGTTGTCCAGCAAGAAAGTTTCATATTAAACAGCAGTTAGTCTCTTGAGGAAAAGCCCACATTCTTAATATTTCCATCGTCGTGTTTTTGTAATTGGATTTTTCGAATTTGAATAATGTAGAACGGGTTCACGCTGGTTATTAACGAAATGTATCATAGATAAACCAGACAGTTTTGTACAGGTTTCCGATGGTGATCTCTTCATCATCGACAAGCGAATTGAAATACATAAATTTTTATTTGATTACTACACTGAAAATATGTATACAAGCCATCTCATCATAATTATTGAGTCACTCAAATTTCAATCGCTATTATCACTTCAAACAAAAGTTTTCGACTAGAGGTATTCCTCATACTTGGTGCCAAATATATGTCAGACGATCTGTTTAAATCACTATGGGGATTTGTGAAGACTGTTGTATTTTCACAGTTTAAATCACGTGCATGAATATGCACTGCTGAGTAGTCTCATACGAGGACAAAACTTCTGCCAAGTGCTTCCATGTTTTCAATGGTGGTTTAGCTTAGATTCACTCATGACTTCCACTGTCAGAATAATTATTTCAATCTTGACGAATAGTCACAGACATTACACTGGAAAACGCTGTTGTTTATTATTAACGCCAGCTTCCATTTCACGATATTTTAATACAATTGAACCTAAATATTTATTCTAGCTCATTGAATTCTCAAGTCGATACACAACTTTCAGAATAGAATTACTGAATTAACATTCAACAACATATTTACAGGTTCAGATTAGATTGAAGCAGTACGGATTTAGGAAATTCTGATTATTCCAATTGTCGTGCAACTTGCACTAAATACTAGTTCAGGGAGGTATGTTTTCTGTTTACTATAACTACGATATATGCTGGCTCAATGTTGACAATTATCTTGGTGAAGCTGAAAAAACCGCATGAGATTTGTACAACAATAAAAATTTACTTGGAAATACGGTTTCGTTAAGCTAGAGTACACACAAGTTGAGCCATGTGAAGTGCATTTATTGTGCCCTTTGTGGAAAATCAGTTGAGAGATTTACCTCAAAAGAGACCTTTGATTATTCACACACTTCAAATCCGTCGCGTTGATTTGTAAGCGCAGTTTTAGAAAAGAGATTAAACAAGGACATGAGAAATATTTAATACAACCTGTATGCAGAGTGAAAAATTTGTAGGAAGTTCACAGGCATCATCTATTATAAATACATTCAGAAAAGTAATACACGGTGGTTCACTGTGAAGTATACCAATGAAAATATACATAGCTGTCCTTCTGTGTATTGTACTGTTGAAATCGGTGACTGGTAAACGTGACCAGCAAGTGTTTCAAGAACAACAGGTAAGTGATCAATGAGAATACTGAACAAAAATCTGATTCCAAAAAATTATATTTATCCATCAACTTTACAGAAAAGATCGTTGACCAAGAAACAGTTGCAAATCATCTTACTTTATCATAAAGATTTACAACGGAATCAAGCATTTCCGAAAATAAAGGCAAGTCTTGTTTTTGATTATAGTTCAGTATTTGATTTTGTGATATGTTAGTAAGTTGATTGAACGTCCAACATTTGGATGACAGTGAATGCAGAAAACTCTCTCGTTATTTAAGTCAATGGAAATAGAAAAACGTTTATGTATATAATCACTAATGTAGGCAGGTCGCGATACGGTATTGACAGAAGTGTTATGGAGGTATTTGATGGTTTATAATCATGTAACTGTATCGTTCAATGTAGTATTGGTGAAACTATATCACTTCACTTTCTATCAATGATTATTTGTGTGTTTTTCTTGTCAACAGGAAGCAATGCAGAGTGCTTCAAGTTATTGGGAGAAAACACTGAAGGTGAAGATAGGCAGTGAGAAACCAGTGCATTTGCGAAGGTTAATAATAATTGATAAGTTGGTGAATTCAAAACGAACTACCTCACTTTAAAAAGTTTCCTGACATACATATATATAAATCTTTGAAGTAATGTCGACTGAACGAATACCTATATCTAACATCATTAGTGGTCATGATCCTTGAACATTTCATGCAATATACTTTGTAGATAACTTCTATTCATATCATTCAACAAAGCGTTGAATGGGGAAAACATATTTATACAGTCTGTGAAAACACACTTGGGATCAGTTTCAAAATGGTTTAAAGGAGGTTCAGAGAGAAAACACCACTAATAGAGTTCACGTATATTGAGAATTTGTGAACAAATATTAACATATGAATTAAACTGAATCTGTTAACTTACACAATATTCACGTTAAAGCTATAACGCTAAAATCATTTGCCAATTTTTCACCATCGCTAATTCCTTCTTTATTTTTAACAAATTTCATTGTTTTCAAGAGAATGTTCGAAAAAAGAACACTTTGCAGAAGTGAGAAAGAATATTTCATCTTGCCGGAATTCGAAATGTAAACAACATATATTCATTCAAGGTGTAAAGATTCCTAACAAATATTTGTCGGTAAGTGTAACAGTAAATAAGATGTGTTTTCATAACATATGTAGACATACATGGCCGTTCTTAGTTTTGAGGTGATTTGTCTGGTTAATTCTGATAACGAACGAGACGTTGATCTGCTAAATAGTAGGCTGGTCCACTGTGCTCGTTTGAGGCTATTGCTTTTGTATGGAGTAGTGTGGTCATGATCCAACAGATGCGGTGCCGGCTTTCACTACTCAGAGGGACAAGTGGCACACGAAATTGAACAACAACAGATTCCTGATACCCTCAGATATCCTGGGCTACACGTGCGCTACAATGACGGTGCCGAGAAGTCGTGAATCCCGGTACAAAAGGGTGGGAAAACTGTTTCCTCACTATCATGACCGTGATCAAGGATCGCAATTATTCCCCGTGAACGAGGAGTTCCTGGTAAGTGAAAGTCATGAGCTTGAACTAACTGCGTCTCTGCCCTTTGCACACACCTCACCTCGCTACTAACGATTGAATGGATTAGTGAGGTCTTTGGATTGGTGTCGTTGTAGTGGCTTTACCGCCCAACTGAGAAGATGACCTAATTTGACTATTTAGAGGACGTCCAAGTTGTGAAAAAGATTCCGAAGGTGAAGCTGCCTAGGGATCAATATCGTGGCCCAAGAATATATAATGTAGCGTGCACCTGACTTCGTGCTGGACTGCATGTACCCTGGCTTAGTGGTATCTACCATACGCTTCAGCGTTTGTTATATGTGTGATATATATTGTGAAAATCCTCATGATCACTGTGTCTTCATTTGTAATGAGGTACCGTTTTTCAACGAAACATAAAAACGAACTGAAATGTCGATTATTTGCGCAAAGAGAAATCTTTATGAATATACTTATGAACTTAACAAATGTGTTCGTAATAACTACATGACATGACATTACGAACATCAAATTATCAGTGAACTTGATCAGAGATGTTCACACACCAGATAAAGCAATGCAAAACGTAATGTGCAACAAATTTGAAACATATTATTTATGAATGCTTTGTGAACTGTCATGAACTACTCATTTTTAAAGTAGTTTTCTGTGGACGACTGAAATTATGAAGAAGGTACACTGCCACTACTTCAACCGAACTTCATAAAACATCCCGAAAATAGTGTTTATCGTCATCAACGGTAAAGACGTTTTACCTCACCAAAAAACGTCATGTGATGTATGAAACTCCTGATTTGTCTTAACTCAGGCAAATATCTGATCGAAAGTTATAATACGAAATGTTGCAGGCGTGAAACATAGAGAATGAGGTTAACCGTCACTAGACTATAATTTACAAATGCGGAAACTTGATTTTGAACATCTCGACAGGTTAAGAAAGCAAACATTTGGGCAACTATTCTGAATTGGTGAAATACTATTTTGACCTACAAGTTAGATATTTCAGGTGGAAAGCTTTTAATGTTAGCTAATTTATAAAATGTGATCTTGACTGTGTTCTGTGCAGTTAATCAATTCAGAAGTGAACCTCTGATAGTTATGTTTAGTTTTGCTTAGTTTAAATGACAGGAATTCAAAATCCGTATGACAACAACCAGTACACACTGCTCAACAGACTTGTAATGTATAGTTCGATATTTAAGCATTGTCTAGACATTTAATTTAAACTAATTGGAATCAAACCACATAATATGCTATCTCGTTCGTAAATTCCAATATTTTTTCAGTCGTGCTATCACGAAGAAAACGGAATACATAGAACGGTTTATTCAAAGGCAGTGGGATAGCTCCCAATCAGTTATTGATAATCTTGACGGACTCAAGTAGAACACCGCGTGATAAATGCTCAAATATTCATGCTGCACGTGTTGACACACATCCAAGCACTGGGAGGTAAGCTATTTAGCTGGTGAAAATATTCAGTTTATTAGACATTAAGTGTTAAATACAACATGAGATTTTCTCCATTTCTAATTAGTTTTCTAAGTAGAAAAGCAATGATGAACTTAAATTTAGTTGACAATTGACTGTAACGCTTTTTATATTACCTATGTTATTTCACTTTTTGTACGAATGACCAAAGAACCGCACATTTTTTTAGCATCTACTATGTATGTTGACAAAAGAGTATTTGTTCAAATTAACCGATAGTTTGATAAGATCACGAAACAAATGTTCTAACGAACCGACTTAGATCAACAACCAACTGGTATGAAAATCTATAAGATTTTTAATTCCTCATGTTGTAGCTGTTTACTTGCAACGAATGTCAAGTAAAAAAATGCGTTGATTTAACTTACTCCCGTGCTGCCCTTTCATTTAAATATATGTATGATATCACTCACTCGTTGACAATATTTGATTTCAAATCAACTTCTCCTGAATTAGCCAACCTTCACAGGTCTTAAATTATACTATACAGTGAAATGAAGGTACAAGCTGAGTTGGAGATGACTTTAATATCTCCCTTATCAACTGGATGTTGTATCAATCAAATTATGCTGCGGTGCGGAGTTGTGCTCTGCTTCCAAGCAGTCAAAAAATACTTTCAAGGGTTTTAAGTGCATGTCACCTACGGTCTCGTTAATAAACATTTAGGACGAAAAAAATGTTATGACTGTAGGTCTATACTTAAGAGACTAACTGCTGTTTACTGTGAACAATGATTGACTACATTTCTCCTCATATCTATGTAGATATCCTTTTGTAAGAAAGAAAGATTAGTTCAGCGAAGAGTTCTCTTTTCGGCGAATTCATTTTCAAAGCTGTACAATCGCAAATTTTTTTTAACAACGAAAGTAAATAATCGTTTGATAGTAAATGATTCAAGTATTCATCGGGTAAGGATGGCTCAGCATGATAAAATAAAATGTTGAAACAGAGATGAAATGTAATCGGAATGATCGTGGAAATAAAAACAAACCGGTTGGGGGTAGAAGATTTGAAGGGAAGATGGAAGGTAAAGCAGGTGGCTGCAAGGGAACAAGAGTATGACGAAGGCGAAAAATTTTGATACATTAAGACTATGGTAGAAGAAGAGGTTGTATCAGTCTCCTTTGTACACATAATTCTGGTTTTTCAAACTGCATGGCAATGGCCTTGCCAATGCAGAGAAGATGCAGTGTGATTCTCTTAGGAAGGCTTCAACTTACCTTGTAGATGATTTGAACGCAGAGACTGTCTTGATTGGGTGACCTATGTTTACAAGGTGTTCGATCATAATGGATATCATTTTGAAAGGAAAATTGGTGTATGTTATTTGATACAGGTTCGTCTTGTGTCATGGTGATTTCCATCGGTGATGAGAGAAACCAAACAGCCCCAGAACAGAATATTATAATATTACAGTGTGATACGATGAACAAACGAGTACACATCAATTATCTCGAATTAGTTGAACAATATCTCGAAATCCCTTATATGATCACGTTCATGGTGTTATCAACTGGATCCACTTATGCCCGATCAAACATGAAATGTGGATCAGCAGATTCAATGCTCAAAATATGTCACATCTACGCACCTTGTTACTGTGTATGTGTAGCACCAAGATGTTTTCTTGCATTAGGACAAACCATATGTCTCATGTTATATGTTGATGGATTGAGTATGACGTTTCTGTAGTGTTGCGTTCACTTGGAATGACTATTTTATCTGGATCTAAGCACTTTTTCTGTATAATGTAGTTTTATTATATTCAGTGTGACTGTCTATCTTCACCTTTATCATACACATAACGTCACTCCTCGGTACAATATCTCATGGAAAATAATTAGTAATGAACTAAAGCTTTATAAGTAATGTAATCCAATACTTGTATTTAATTCTACAGGCCTTTTATGGGCGTATTGAATTATTGTCTGCCTGAGAAAGATTTAATCACAATATCCGATGACAAGTTGATCAATGTAATAAAGCGTGAACTAGCTCATATACTTGTAAGTTCTTTTCAGTTTATGAAATATGGTCCCCGTACATTGACGTACAGATAATCTTGTTTCGTTCAGCATTTGGTTAGTACGATGAGTAGTGCAGTTGTTTAATTAGTTTGATCACAAATTCATTTCTGTTGTGTTCGGTATAAACTTTTACAATTTGTGTAATTGCGTTTGCACTTCTCACAATTTATTAATTATTATACAAGTTTCTCTGAACTAAATTAGCCAAATATGGAAACCATATTATAACTGCGTACTATCATTATGATGCTCATATAGTTTGTACATTATTTATATGAACTGCTCACTGTAAGAAACAATTCAAACTGATGAAAAGCTGAATTCATTCGAATAGTGTACAGTCTAGCAGTAAAGACAGAAGATACTAAGCGATTTCTATATGGTGTATTATAAAATGTCGATATGTTGATTTAATGTATAAAACAATGTTTGAATTCACTGAAAAATCGAAATACCACAAAATTATCAGTATGGGCTGTGAAGATTATTATATTATTGATTGAGATTATGAAGTGGTTGATGTTGGATACCTGCACAGTGGTCTAGAGTTTAGGCGTTCGTGCGCGAGGACGCAGGTCGCGTGCTTGAATCCCACAAGCAGGGTGGTGGATGCGCACTATTGATGATTCCCACAATAGGACGTACCGGCCGTCCAGTCCTTTCAGGTTTTCGATGGTGGTTTAACATCAATCGGCTCATGATATCAATCAAATAGTATAACATTTTTGTTTATAAAACAGATTTTATGGTTCATTTGAAGACTCTAATCGTTGAGTACAAGTCGAATAAGAAATTGAATCACATTAATTTCTTATTTTATTCATAAGGGATTTCATCCTTCAATTTTTGGGTCGGAAAAGTTGATGTCAGCGAAAATTCCGTGAGTAATAATAAAAGTGGTTGTAAACTGTTGTTTTTATTATCTGTCAGCATGTGTTTAAATTCGTCCACATTTTAACTTTAGAGGGATATACGTAACTATTTATGTCGGTAGGTGGAAAGTGAAAGTCGCAGTTCGAAACATAAAAAGGGTGCAAGCATAGAAATTTCAGAAAGTATAACAACACATGTTTCTGTATGCAGAATTACTTTGGAACAAGCGTCCATTCACATGTTAATCCTTTTGTCCTCTATCTAAGGATCAGTAGTTGATCATTGATAAGAGCAACAATCAGACTGATGTGTCGCGTGGGAATATTCGGGCATCAGAAAAAGAGTTTATGACATCTTATTCTACTCATTTCTCAGTTGGAATGCTAAACCTAAATAAATCTCCATTACACAGTGTCTGTTGAAACTATAGACCATTTTCTAACTCCTTTATGAATAAACAAAATTGAACGATTAATGTAAACTCACCGTTTGATTTCTCATATCCTACTTCTTACAACTTTGTCTGAGAGGTGGCTCTGATAAAAATCCAAATACCAATTGAGCTAGACGAGTATATTTCAGGCACTGATTTACTCAGACAGAAGTCAGTATGACAGGTTCGCGACGATGCAAAGACGGAAAGCCTTCTAACTCCCTATGATAAAGACGTGATAGAAAATAACCTAATGACATGTGATGAATAACCTACTATACAAAGTTTTGAGTGGATAGCTGACAAGGTCAAAATATGTGTCCAATGTATGGTCAAGAATAAACTACCTGGTTTGCCCAAAAGCCAGAATAATCCATGTGGAAGTGACAGGATAACGGATCATATAAAATATAGTTTTCTAATTAGCCAATGCATGAAATTTACTTCTAGACATTAAAGATTTATTTTGAGTGGAGTAAGTGACAGTTCACAAAGTTCAATCTACATCACTGTATGTTTTTGTTCCAATCCCTAGATCTGTTCAAAACATAACGCTATCTTGGCTATCAACTAAAGGAACCTACAAAATACAAAAGAAAATTCTCAGTCTACCAAAGATGCTGGTAAGTTGCATATTTACTTCGTATAAACAGAGAAGCATTTCTACTAAACTGCATCATGTCAACATCTGAAATATAAATACTACCAATGATCGTCATTCTCACTGAGTCCTTGAAAATGACAATTTGGGAAAATGTTTTACTTCATTTGATGGATTCCTTAACTTTACTTTTCTTCACATTCTCTGTGACTTGAAATTCCACTTACTCGAACTCAATCCAAAGAATTCTAGGTGACATGCATAAACATAGATTCCACGAGTAATATATATATATATATATATATATATATATTCAACGTTTGTCGGATTTGTTCGACAATTCATATGAAGTACATTTTAGATACAAAAGGTCATGTCCTAGGGTCTTTTCTTGATACATGTACAAGCGTTGCTTTGCATTCGGTTTGATTTTTCTTCACAGTTGGTGTTAATTCAGTCCATTTGTGTGTGATTTGGAAGCCCATGTCTTTAACATATTGGTGTTAATCTGTCGTAGAAGCGTCATTAATTGGCTCAGTGAAATTCATGAGCTATCCTAGTGCAGTCAAACTGAGATTCGATGATCGACAGAGCACAACACCTGTCAGTTCACTTCTACTTCATTTCTAATAAATCTGTGTCTTGGTTGTTTGTTGGCATTGTGATTCTGTTATATAGGATGGAATGCAATGCAATAAACAACTCGTCGTTTGGTAATTATAAGACGAGGAATTACAATGGGTCATAACACGTTGTTCACGGCCACAAATGTGATGAAATTATTTGAGAAATGTCAAAGCATGTACGGCATCATGAATTGTGATGCTTTCTGACTTCAGTAAGTAGGATAGCGTATGATTGTAAGAAATAGAAAGTGAATTAGCCCTATCCGGCATACATTTGCAATTCGTCACTAGTATCATTCATACTTTCAAGATTTGTGAAGAGGTTTTATGTAAGTCATTGTCATTGGTTCAACTGGAATTCGGTGATAACGAAAATGATTGGGAAGTGTAGCAGTAGTTTGTTGAGAATGGATGGAATATAGCCGGAAGTGGAATCCAGTGCAAGCATTTGCCAATCCAGACTGATCCAAATGCAGTGAAAATGACCATAAACATTATAATTCACACCAATGTCAATACAGTTAGAGTTAAGTAGTTGATTTGAGGTGAATATTCAATCCAAAAACAACACGAATATTTCTAAATCACGCATCTGAACCAGATTCATCTGCAACTCGCTTCTTTCTTATGCCTCTTGTTTTAATGCATCAATTACTAACTTGAGTTTACATTATGATGATTTTCGTTCATTATTAATTGACTTTTTATTGATAACGCCTAATGACACTTCACATCGTTTATCTGAATGAAGAAGGAAGCAAGAGAACATTTCGACTGCAGCCAACTACAAGGAATCGAGCTGGATGAAAACCATTTGAGTCACAGAGTAATGGGAGTGAGTTTTCTTATACCATAGATATTTGAAGTTAGTTATTCATCCAGCAGAATAATCTGTCCTCTGAATACCGTTCATGTAGAACATGTTTGATTTTCCATATACAGAAAACGTTTGTATGCACACTGCTGTTTGAGTATGTAGAGAAGTAAAACATGACAAGTATCAACGTTGTTCTGAGTGCATTAAGTGAATAATAGTTTAACATGTAACATTGAAGTAGAAAACAAGTTAGACATTCACAGATTTCGTATGATGCTTCATAGATTGTTTGCAACATTTTTAAGTTTTTCAACACACTCGACTTAGCATTACATAACTCAGATGTCACAAATCGGTAGCAAAGCTTCATAAAATAGTAAATACTCCTAGTCTGATAAGTAATAAGTTAGCATGTATTCGAAGCAATTTTGTGTTGTCAAGTCAGAATAAAACCAACTGTAGTATCTATATCACCGGTTGAAATCATGAGTCGATTTAAGCTCGACCACCATGGAAAACCTGAAAGCACTGGTCGACCGTTTCGTCCTAGTATGGGACTCCTCAGCAGTGCACATCCACGATGCCGCACCACGCGGGCTCGAACCCAGGACCTACTGGCGTCACACGCGAGCACTTAACCACTAGACCACTGAGCCGGCATCCAACGGTGTTAATGTCTAAATGCATCAACACATGAATACCGTAAATCACTGAGGATTTTGCTAATGCAATTTATTTTCAAAATACAATTAAAAGCGTCAATATTTAAACAGCTTTTGGTACTGAATAGAAGCAGCACATAAAGATAAAACCATACACGTTTTGTAAATAAATAAATGACCGATAGGACGGCAGTTTTGAACGATATAGCAGGAATCCCATGTAAAAGTTAACCTCGAGCGTTTAGTTTTCATAGTGAGATTTGAATCGTGATATGAAAGAACCACAATCATGTAAGTTCCATACTGATTTATTCCTAACGTTTCAATGTCACCTCACTTTCATCAGAATGATTTGATGACACCTTATCCATTTGAATCAAAACGTGTTTCAAGAATAACTCTGGCTTATTTCGAGGATATAAAGTAAGTGTTACATGTTGAAATATGAGATTAATTAAATCGTGATAGACTTCACAAATGTTTACATGGAATGTACCTGATATGACGTAATATAGTTAAGACGTACTAAAACGCCTTATTTACTCCTGCACCTGTCTTCCCTAGACATGAATCAATATAAACTGAAGTAGTACTGAAGTAGTTTTATGAATAAAGCTTCATTGGTGTTGCTGTCCTTATTTAGAATCAAAGAGACAAGTTGTGTGGCTGTCTGTGAGTCTACATAAGACCTTGCACTTCAAGCTATGTTTGTAGCAGACGTATCTGAGGCATTTAAAACAATCTAACATTATCTGTAAAACTGTTTCTTTCGAAAACGGTTACAGTAACAACAGTATAAATCGATTAATCAAACGTTGAAATGATCTAAATTTCAAACGTTGATATAATTTCAAATGTAATTTTCACATATGATGGCTTCACTGTACTCGGCATCCACCTTTTGTATAACCACTTTTTCTAATAATGACAACTATTCGTATAACTAGTTAATCACTTTCATACTCCAGAATGGCAATACGCCGAAGTGGAATTGATGATCGTTCACAGTTCAAAATTCTTACATTTATTTAAAGTTACGCAATATTGGAATACGCTGACACTGGAGTATCCTTCATCACGTGTGACAATAACGAAGCAATCATCTGTTTTAGTTGAGACTTCTATTCTCAGAAGCTAATCGCAATTACAGCTGCATAGTTTCACAAGGTCGGATCATCAAAAAGCGAATTTTCTGAGCTGTTATTTACTCCCACTCTTTGATGACTCAATAGGTTTCTATCGTGGATTGGTCAATAAATGTCTGAAAAATATAGTACTAACGGTAATAAGGGAACCGACGAATACTTCAACTTGTACAATGTAGAGTACCATTATATTACGGTCAAGCCATAAAGCGATACTTCCATATTTGAATAATTCTCTCTAAATGCCTTTCAAGTTTGAAATTCGTTTGTGCTTGTTAGTCATGCTTAGTTACACAACAATCGGTCAAACTCATTGGAAGTATCTCACGACTTCTCCTTATATATGATGTTAGTAGTCTAGATCTACAACACTTGCAGGCTTCACGTCCTCTGACCTCACAACCTGTATTGAAAAATAAAAGAGAAGGCTAAATTAATTCCAAATAACAAATCAATATTCAAAATATCATCACACCACAATCCCTCGTAATCACAGTCTTATTCAATCTATTTTGCTCACTAAAGCATGTACGATGTCGACTATTCTATGGCGGATGATTTCAAATGGGGAAAAGGATTGGGTTGTGATTTCGTGTTGAAGAGCTGTTATGAATACATCAAGGACAGAAAAAGCAGGTAAAATAGACACGTTATGTGTTTATGCTTGAACTTTTTAAAATTTATATTGAGCATGTAGTGGCTGTGCTTCGATAACTAATCACCCTCGAACAGTTACCTTATAATCTTCAACGATGTTTGAAATCAGAAGGCAAAAAGAAGCAGCTACTACAGTTTATTTAGCAGATAGTTCGGACCAGACAGCATAGAGGCAAACTGGATGAGCAAGTGAACTACGATTGTAGCAGTAGCAGTAGCGAGTAGTTGTAGTGAATGGATGTAAAAGTACACATATATATATGTATAGGAAAATGGATGAGTCAGCGAATAGATTAAGCAGTTAATAATGAAGCTAGCAGAATGAATACATGCGTGGGCGCTAAACAATGTTCAAGCACATGTATTTCATACAAGCACATTAATAATAACAGTACAACAGGTTTTTATAGTATGGATGACTTTGTCCATTAAATAGGTCAACAAAAGACCTTGACTGAACTAAACTTAATTGCACGTGGGTCGCTATAAGCAACTAAAAAATTGCCTCTCCTAACGCTTCACAAGTATGAGTAACAGTCGAACCATATGAACGGTATATGATTTCGATCTCGTTATCAGTCATGTTTACATTTTTCAACACACACTGTCCAGCAATTACAGTCTTCAACTCAGCTGTAAACGTTGCTGATGTGTTACACTTTGTAACAAAATTTTATCATGTGTTTCATGATGAAGTGATTCAATGTGGAAAAGCTTCAAGTTGAGGAACAGTTATCTAGATAATAAATTTACTTAAAATGTCAGATCCAGATCACAAAATCTCAGTGTTCTTGACGAGAACATACCCGAATTTCAAAATGTCACGAGAAGAGTGAGAATCTTCAACTATGTAACATGTTGAAGCGTTTATATTCATTAGTCATAACTATTTTCAATAGGATTTGTATTCTGCCTTGGTTGATTTTGAACCTGGTTTTTGACATTTGTCCGTCAGTGTGTATCATAATGGTCACTAGACTTGTTCGACATACTAATGTCTACCTGCATTGAGAATCCCCTGAAATACACCTCCGAATTTGAGTCTGAAGTTACGAAGATCAGTCTGAGAGTGAGCTACTAAGCAAGGATGTAGGTATATTATCATCTACACAAAATAATTTGTCATCATTCTTGATTTATCTACGTGATGACGTAAGTAGATATAATTGCTGTTAACCTAATGTGGTAAATTTTCATCTCAATAAAAGTCAAATTTTTTTTTCTCAGAGGACAAGATATTGAGCCGTACTGTGATATTCCGAACGAACCGAAATGCGCCGGTTATGAAAACGGGATCAGTGGCTGCCTTCTATATGAACACGACAAACAATTAAACGAAAAGTTTCAGTATATGGATAGTTTGTTCCCTTTTACTGCCAAACAAAAGGAGAAATATGGAGGCCATATGGCTTTTGACTACTGTCCAGTCCTTCTAGTAAGTTACAGTATTTTACAGTCGTATGATAATTTTGTGCGAAACAAGTGTGTTGATCAGACAACCAATGTGATATTGTGATAGGTACCAAACCACTCACGTCGTGCATTTGACATTCTTTAGTTAGTTTTGCAAGTAATTATTCTGAAATGGAGTTAGTCATAGAAATGATTATCTTGTACAAGGCGCCTGGAATTTTTACATGAGATGAACCGCGTAATCAGATATGGTTCGTGAAGATATCATTTCACTAGTTACTTAGTAATTATTTTAACTAAGAGATGCGTGTATTCGTATGTTCTTTCATATAGTGATACGCAAAGGTGTCTGTTGTAAATAATTTTATTTCTGATTCCTTGAGATTTTGAAGCCATTTACAGTTACGTTATCTCTAAAACAATATTTAAATAAATTATTATTTCCATCACCGAATCTGTTCTGCTTTAGAAGTATTGTGAAGTAATAAGATGATCTTATCGCTTTTCAGGAAATCACGCGAAAGCTTGTTCGTCTACTTTCAGAGATAATCATCATTATTATCATCATGATCATCATAAAACACTGAATGTCTTATCAATTCTTTCTGATGGAAACAGATTTCGATAATGTCTCTGTATTCCTATTCTAAATCATTCAGTCATATGGATTAAAATTTTCTTGAGACGATAGTGAACTTTGGATACTTCATACAGACTATAGTTGCTGTTTTTTTTAAACCATCCCATTTAGATTCAGCCAGGTGTAAATGGTAGTTCACTCCTGTGCGAGCAGAAAGATGATTTGAAAACAGGTTTGTTATAGACATATTTTGTTTGTTCACCTATTTGAATATTGATATTGATATTTCATGGTAAATCAATAATTAGTGTTGACACTGAGATGCGTGCTACTTACATCGACATGAGAAGTGGATAACGCGAGTCAGGAATATAATGTCTAGCAGAAGAAGATTGAGAAGATCAGGAAGGTAAGAACGAGGACAGAAAGCAGTAGGTATGGGAATACAGGAACAGTGAAGTTTGAGACGATTGACTGATATTTGCAAAAGGAGAAGTCAAGTTTGACACGATTGATATTCCGCAAAAGAAATATTGACTGTATGGTTTTCAGATTTTACTAAGTAATTCTGTAAATCTTGACCAAAGTACTTTCGATTGCCCCAACTCATGTTCTCGTTGACTGTGACACTTTTACAGGATCTGTCACACTTTATCCCAAATAAACTCTCGTAAAATTGAGAAGATTGTCGAAATAAATGATACTTGTACTCCCTTAGTTGATAACAATCAAAACATCATGTTAATCGTCTCATATTACTTTGGCGTTGTAGTAAACGGCTTACTAAAATGTCTTATGGCCAGTGCAAGTCAATAATAGACTTATATCTTTATGTAGCTTTTTGATATTTCTAGTTGGACACACAATTCTTATGCTGGAAAAGTGATGATTAAGAGAAAAAAATGGATTGTATGATTGTATTGTGAAAACATGTTGATTTCATGAACTGAAGTAAACTTTCATCTTGTCAGAATATATACGTGGGTAGAATGTTAATCTATAATCGTAAAACAAATTAGAACTCTACAAATTTACTGTTATATTAAATATACATATATATGTGATTATTAATTTTCTACAGATTCAATATCAAACATGTTTATGGAATATAGGGGTCCTAATTCAGGTTGTTTTAATGATGAAACACAAACATATGTTAACAAATCTGGAACTTACACTATAAAGAAGAAATCATCTTGTCATAAAGTAAGTCATATTAGAGTAAAATAGAATTCGTGTTGTTATGACTTGAAGTTGAGGGTTCAAAATTTTTTTTCACCCCGTCGCCAATTGTTGTGACTTGAACTTGGATCGACTTTTACCCGTGCCAATCGTTGCGTCCTTGACTGAAAAGATTGGAGAGCAGTGTGTTATCGATCGGACCAAAGACGCGTTTAACACGTAAGAACGAACTACAGTTCTTTTTGGTCCCGCTTTCCTGTCTAGCCCAGTCAGTTGAGTCCAAAACGCAAGTCTAGCCTCTGAGATATGAATCACTATATTTCAGACATACTCTGTTTATATACCAAACAACCAGACCACATCGTACCATAAAATCGAAACAACATTTGTACAATATTTGACAAGTGAAATAAATATTAACCAATAGGAAATGTCCATTCAAAGTCCAAGGACACCATTAGACTTAACATGATAATTATTGGTATGTTCCTCTGCACCCCTAACACATGTGCTCGATGATATTTATGTGTAACACAAGGAAATAAGATTGTGAAAAAGTAGAGAAGAGAAGGTAATCGTATTGAAAAATGAACAACAGATAGATGAAAATAAGTAGATGAGGGTTGACAGTTGTCAGAAAATGAATTAAATCAAATAGGATTCTTTTATTTGAATAAGATCCTCTCACTTATATGAGTAGGAAAAGGAAACTACATTTGGGCCACTACTCCTAATTTTCTAAGTCATGTCTGATAACAATCACAGAGGCTGAACTTCACCATCTGTGGGACGTTAACCGGAGTGTCATGAGGGACCAACAGCAAACAATCCTAAACAAATTTTCATGCCACCACAAAATGTCATGGACTGACCTCATCTCAGCGTCTGTAAATAATGCACGATGTTAAGTTATGTAAAACAACATTCATAGTACACGTTCAAGACATTAAAGTCGGTATATCAAGATGGTGATGCGAATTGGACTGCTTTGCCTAAACACACATGCCATTCCCTCACGTTACTGACGTACTGTTCAAACTGTGTTCCGTCAGGAACAATAAGGATCAAACATAGAGAGTCGTCTTTAATCACTTTGAAGGTGCAAAGCATATCCCATACCAACTGACACTAATTGCCGACTAGTTACATTAGGATCAGATGAATTAAGTAGCACCACACAACAAGACATTATCATCCCATTTCTCAAGGTCGTGCAGCTTTTTCCCAGGTAACAGAGTCAGATCGTTATTATCTGCTTCCAACAGAGCTCATTACAGAACGTCATCAACGGTAAATTTGAAGAGAGTTGATGAGATAACGGAATGAGAACAACCATAGGTTCATTTTTAACACATTGGAATGATATTTAATTTCTGAAACTTTGATATAGTTCCTGTCTGTTTCACCAGCCATTGAGTACAGGATCGTCTAAATTGTATTCAGTGGTTAGGAGGTCGGGAATCCGTCCATCAATGAAATCAAATCGTTGACCAAATTTTAGTCAAACATTAATGATAAGCGTCCGATTATCCTGACAGATTGTCTCATTCAACATAATTTCTTTTATCGGTGGCTCACATAAGTTGATAGGGCCTTAAGCAGTTAAGAGATACAGCTCCTGCTTCCAACTCGTAAGCATCCTCTGACTAATAAGCGACTCAATTTGACGTGAACGTTGCACCATTTTTCAAGGTAAAAATCTACATTTATTGTCAAGCTTGCGATCAGCTGGGTTAAACCGATGCATCGCATTTAGTTCCAAGGAGACCGGCGAAACCTATTGCATATAGATGGGACTTTTCGCGAACCAATGCTGACATATGTTTTCCGATGGATCGATAGCCTCTATTGGATTATCCTAAACTGCTTAAATCCCGATAGTAATAGCAACAGACGGTAAGAATAATAAACACAATAATTCTATGTCCACCTGCTGAGTTCAAATATCGTCAACACTTTTCTAAAACGTAGAGACAAATTAACTGTTGAATAATACAAAATGCCTAAAATTAAAATGGTGTACATATTCCTATGTGAAAATTCCGTCTGTTAACTGGTGTGGTTTAGATTTTTTCTCAAATAGTTAGACAGACATTTTCTTAGAAACTGATTCCTAATGCTGTTTTTTATTCAATTTAATACTAATTATCTACTGATTGTTCCTTAACTTGATTGCAAAAACTGTCAGTTCCAATGTTCAAAAAATATTGGTGTTCAAGTGATATTTAACGAAAAGGCATTTCAGTGTCCTGTTGGTGGTGGTCCACTACATATGGAGCAACAATTGGGAAGTGGAAATGCTTTCATCGATATACAATGTCCAAAGTGCACGTCATTGTGTAAGGTTAGTCAAGTATACTAATAAAAACCAGTAAATCATGCTACTCTGATCACACAGTTTTAGATTTAAAATTTGTTTCGTGATGAGGTGAGAAATTAAATGAAGTAAGTTTGTACAGCGTAGCGTGATTAGTGGTGAAAATCTGTAGAGAGTGAATATCCATTTGAAGTGTAAGGGAATTTAACATAAACATTACCAGTTGTTCAAATGTATCTAATCAAATGATGAAACAGACTTTTAAGTGGAATTGGATGATAATCAAGAACATATAGAAAAGTGATTCTGTTTCATCTCTGACGTCAGTATGTATGTTTATTCTGTTCTACTTATATCATGTGTATTCATAGTAACGTATATGGTGTGTTGTCAGTGTTTATTCGATTCAAATCGATGAATGACTTTCGACTGCATTTGATGATGATTGTGTTGGTGTAATACTTTGTTCAGTTGAACAGTCACAAAACTCATACAGTAAATTGTGTTGAGTGCTATAATTCTCACCCATACTTTAAGCATCATATATGCCTTTTCAGCAATAGAATATCAGAATATTTTTCAAAAGCATCGACAAAACATTATCAATAAACTGGGTTTTCGTGGATACTGTAGTGATGTTAATAGTTAAAACTGTGGATGAATTTGATCCAGAACATCAGTGAAAACCTAGTGACACTGAATGGTCTTTCCTCCCTATTATCAACAGTGCGAATCCACGACCCTTCACGTAAGACTTGTATCCAGGAGCTTCAGTCTCACGTGCGAACGCTCATTTTCTTGACCACAAGGCCGGTATTCAACAGTGTTAATGTCTAACTTCAACCATTCCATTACATCGCGTGGTTATCCATCGTTGTCTTCAGTGAGTGACGGCTTCAAAAAAGAGAGACTGAAATTCAAAGACCACAGCTTCCTTCAAGAACTCCAGGAAGTTCATCTTGACGTTAGTTATTAGTGAGAACACGATAACTATCAGTATAGGGCCGTGCAGACTGTTGAGTTAAAGTCGCTGTCATGAATGGAGGAGTCCCATACTGAAACGAAACGGCCGTCCAGCATCACCAGGATTTCAGTGGTGGTCTAGCCTACATCGACTCATGAATTCAACTAATTAAAACAATACTGATCAATTGATTTAAGACCATCAACAAGTTTGCATGTTAAACGCCTGAAAATATGACAGACTTTTAATTTACATTGGTGTTATTTAAACAACGGAACAATGGCCACATATGCTGGTGAGTTTTTACCCATCGAAATTCGGTGCAAATAACGATCAATAATGACCAAATATCAGTAAGAGTTTGTTTGGAAATGATTAGTAGAGTTATTTCAAATTCACGTGTATAATTTGCATAATCTTTTAAAGGAAAACATAAAGCTTTTAAATTGCTGAGTAACGTGATTATAATATCAACACCGGGGCCTCTTATGAAATATAAGCAGTGTTGAGCATCATGTGTGGCCGTCACAAATGCGATAAAACTAGTGCCTTGATAGGGTTCGAGTTTGTCTTACCATATACAGTGAACGAGTGATTCACTGACGTGGATTTCTCAAGCGTGCCATCAAGACCTTCCGAATTTCATTGGCTTTATTAGATCAGACGTTGAACAAAATGAATTCAAGCAAACAAAGAGTAGATCTTGACCTATTCACAGTTTTACCAAAACTGCATTTTCTCTCTTATGCTTGATTTTATTTTCAAAAACAGATGACATTGTTATTTCTCAACTTTCCTCTCAGCTTCGTCTATCTGTGCAAGTCTATTCACTTGTAGCAAACCTGTAAACAGATTAGACTGTAGACATGTTCGTTTAAACATCACTACTGAGTAACGTGTCTTAAATGAGGATAATGTTTTAAGCCTGTGAAACTGGATTTATAATCCCTTACTCCTTCAACATTCACGCGCACTATTTACACACGATATTTCAGCCAGTCAATGAAATGCATATTGAGGAGAGCGGAAATAAATATTTCGGCAGAATAATAGAAGACCACGTCTCTGACTGTGAAGCTGGGTGACACGAGATCGAATCCGCCAGGGAGCACCAGTTCCCTCAAGATTACAGGTACACCTGCTGACGAGTGCCAAGTAGCACGAAACCCGGGTCCAGGGTTTCCTGTTGACTACCTCCAGACCACTTTATTTTGTTTGGTTCTCGTCAGTTGCTTACAACTTGTGATAATTAGGAACCTTAAATGCAAAATGGATCTAAGTTACTTACGTCAGAGTAATAAGTTTGACGTATTTCTGAAGACAAACTAGCATGTTATAGCGAGCGTGGTAGCCCATCTCACCGGGCTTGTAGAAGCTTTCGGATGAGAAAGACCAAATATTTCACTAGACACATTTTGCACTGTGAAATTAGGCGGGACTATAATTTATAGACGAACCAATCTGGTATAGGATAACGGGTGTCGGACCTTGGCGCGAAATTCATTCATCCATTTGGCTAAATAAAATCTTGGCATTATAGTTGATGTCAGTTCGTGATAAAATCCATAAATCTAATTGCTAACACTCACCGTCAACCGTAAATCACAATTCTAATTCCCCACGCTGGTTTATCACCCTCATTTAATTCTAGTTATTGGGTGGACATTCTCAAGGTCACTTGAGAGTCACTCAGAAGTAGTCCATAAATCATAGTCTCACCTGAAAGTGTCAATCATTTTCTTAGATAGGGCTACTTAAGTAGGGATTCATGAACCACACAGTGTATTACATACATATTTCTATTTTGCATGGTTCATGTCAAAATATTTCAGTCAGTAGTTATTTAGCGACAGTTCAATAACCGAGTTTATTCATGTTTAAAGTGTTTTACGTTTGTATTGCTGAGAAATAATCACCGACGCAACTATCTATGCTCGGATGTTTTATTTTTCAGGAATATTGTCCAAATTAAAAGAGGACCGCGTGGAACAACATTCTTCCAGTTGTTGTCGAGAGAGAAACTCATTTATTAATTTGATTAATGAATATTGTTTGGAGGTATCTGTATTTTGTTCACTAATTGGTAGCTTACCTTAACTTGACATAAACTTAGTATGTATAACTTAACTACGTTAAAACATGTATCGCTTGATCAATCTATCATATTTTGGTGTTTATTTTGATGGTTCTTTTTATGGTAAATTCAATGAGTGTTAAATGTTGAAACAATAAATAGAGTAGATATGCTCATAATTTTAACTTTTGTCATTGTATTTTATTTTGAGAATTAGGTTTGTAATGTAGACGATCAATTCTTGCTTAACACATTTATTCAAAAAAAACATTTAAGGAATGTATTAAGTTGTCACTGTCTATAACCTGTCATGAATCACAAGTTTCTTCCATTAGTCCAACTTCATCTCCTAATGTTTTCGTTCTATTGCACACCAAATGGATTTTCATGTATTCACACTAAATTGTTTCAGAGATTAGATAAAGAGAGAAGTCTTCAGTTTATATATTTTCACTATCCTGTATTACACACTTAGTTCAATTCAGTAGTGCGAAGGTAAATTCAGTAAGCACACAAAATTAGAACTTCGCATATACGTTTAAACTGGGGCTTACTACAGATGTACTTCCTACTTTTAACATAAGTTTTTCTTGATGAGGTCCAATTCGAGACAAACTAACATGCAAATTTTTTGTCTATATAATGTAAGAATAAGATATTTGTGGAGTTCACTTTGTTTAAAGTCCAAACGATTAACAGACATTGGATGAGGATCGTATGAAAATCAACTCTCCATAGTTCATTTATTCTGAATAGTTACCTAAAGGGTTCATTAAAAAGTTCACCTGATTCCGTTTGAAAATCCATGTAAATTGATCAACATTGACCTGGATATCATTTAACGATTGTACCGTTTGATAATTGCTGAGTATCTACAATGTTCCATTTGTAGAAAAAATATCTAAAATCTCTCTGTTATGCTACCATTTAACGTTGGCTCATCTACCAACGGGGAATGAAGTGTATGGTTTCTACGTGACTGAATAAGTAGTAATTTCACACATAATGAGTTTATTTGTACTGACTTATTATTTTTGGAAAGTATGATAAATATTATAATAAGATTTTACGAAATTAACAAGTTTAGCCGATTTCCATAAAAATTTCAGTAGGAAGTCTCCACCATGCAATTAACCTATGATAGACATAAACGACCGGAAAAGCATTTCAAAAAATAAGTTTAGACTTCAATTCTAATGAATGCGTCTTTCAACGAGGTACATGAAGAAAATCTAGTCTCACTGAAAAGCCTATTGCTGAAGTAGCCACAAAAGTTGACTATGTCAAAAGGCGGAATCCATACTTTACTTTCAACATACATATACGATAGCGTAACAGAGTGATTTAAGTGAGATAATGGTAGACATCTATGAATTTTTTCTTTGAATATCTAGTTGACAGTGGCGTACTACGTATTTTAACTTAAATCCTTACCACATTTCTGTTAAAATAATGTTCCGTTTTTAAATAATGAGCAATTGAACTTGTTGAGTTTATAGCAACTAATGCGCAGTTGAGTTTGTTCGCATTTCATTCGGTTAAGTGATCCTGTTAACTTATTAACAAACTGAGTCATCCATACAACAAAAACGTATCTATATTATTGTACCTTGATCATTGTTGAGAATGTATGAACATGTATGCTTGATCATTACCTACCGCATTTACTCACGCTGCTAGCCTTAATACCAACCACTTAATTGACTGGATAATTCATTCATTTCACTATGTATATATGTCCATGTTAGACGAACTTTATACGAAGTTCAAGGATTATATTAAATATCGACCACCACAAGTTTGTGACTACTGATGATAATAATTTTCTGCAGCTGATGTCATGTCTCGGTAACTATAATGCAGATGATTCTGCGTTTGAATACGTTATATAAGTACATTTTCTGCCCTGCTTGTAAGTAGTATTTACATTATGAAGATAACCCGTGGCTTTTATTCTTAAATAATTTCTTCATAAGTACATTTCAGTTTCATGTTTCATTACTAATTACTTCTTATTGAGTGTCCATTATTTCATTTTTCCAGTCTGTCAAACTGAATTTACCACAGTATATCACTAAAAGTAATTTACTGTTCACTGATTTAAAAGTGAACCACGCACTGAAGAATAATGATATTCACGATAATAAAGACGAGTTGGTTTAGTTTTCAAACCATTTGTTAGTTGCAGCAAACGCACTAGTAATATAGCCATGTGAATCACCTCACTAACAACACATTCTATAAAACATAATATCTCTAATTGAATGTATTTTTTCAATGAAGAACTATTTATGAAGACCGCATAGCATTTAAAATTATATTTCATGAGTTTCTGTTGCCAGTACATAATCATCGCCAATTACACAGTATTTCCTTTTCCGAATATTAATGGTAAATTGTACTACCGTCAGATGTGAAGTAGACACAGTATGTTGCAGATCAGTTTTGTGTATTTAATTTTACTAGCAATATTCCGCCAATAAACAACCTTCTTGACTGTTGTTGCTACCTCGACATGGTGGTTGGGCTTGCCTATCGTGATGAAGCAACCGAGCTACATTTGCCAGAACAACCGTTCCTCAACGTCCTACCATGCCAGACAGGTCGATTGAAGAGCTGTAGGACTAAAAGCAACAAATCGAAGGTACGAGGGCGAAGCCGTACTGCTGACTGTACAGAGGTGTGACAGCAGCAAGGTGTTTCTTTCAGACAAACAACCTAACAGTGATGCTGCCTTCCCACAAGGAGGGGTGGGGTTAGAAAAGGTCGACCCCAGAAACACACACCTCCCACGAATATCCGTCTCCGGTGGTAAGGCCTCAACATGTACGAAGCTAACACAAAAACTACTCACTAAAAAGGTCTGTTGTGACCAACCTCAAACAGTTGTCCCTTGGCCACTGCAGTCACGCTCCCAGGTCACTAAGACTACCTCTAAACCAATTTCCTCTTCAGATACCTCCAGAACAACCCTTCCACGGTGTGGGCCCCGGGAAGATATAATCGCTCTCATACCTCTAGCAGCACTCAAGACCACTGTTTTCGAAATCAACCTCCCTCTTAAGTTCATATTATTCCTCTAAAATCGACGTTCAATGCTATACTTCCTCTTTTGGCTCCCTCCTCAAGTGTCAACAAAGCCAAAGATTCTAGTGTGCAAAACATCGTCCCACGTCTACTGAAACCTCGCGCAAAACTGCACATTGGAGCCTTCAAAGTACGCACACTATGTCAAATCGGTCAGCAGACCTACTTGGCTAAAACCCTAGAATCTCGTACCATTGATGTACGATGTGTCTCCGAAACACGCATTCAGGATCCTAGTGTGGTGATTCACGGAGAGCCGACGAGATACAATCTGCGTGTATTTGGCGGCCCGGTAATCAGATCTCGTTGACTGGCAGGTGTAGGCATGAACGCTGAATAAGCACTATAAGAGTGGATCTCCACTAACAGTCGCTCATGTGCTGTTCCGATAAATGGCTCCGTAAAAACTCGGAAGGATATGGACATCTAAAATACTAGCCCCGATAATTTCCCGACGGCTAACTAAAACTCGTGAGCTGCAAACACGATAGAATCAGGCTGGCTTCAGACCTGGTCGTGGATGTATCGACCACATATTCACAGGCTTACTTATCGGCGTCCGACAACGGTGGTCTTTCTTGACTTTAAAGCAGCATTTGACTCCGTAAACCGCAAGATTCTGTGGCAGTGTCTGTCATTGAAATGCGTACATCAGAAGTACATAAACCTTGTAAAGGCACTACTAGTCGAATAAGAGGTTATGACGAATTGTCGTCTGCTTTTGCAACCTCACGTGGTGTCCGTCAAGGCTGTCCACTCTTTCAATTTTTGTTTAACTTCATCATAGACCTACTGATGGAAATAACATTCTCGTCGACTGAATTCTTAGGTATTGATCTCCTTCCAGGAGATCCACTTATCGACTTAGAATACTCAGATGATATAATCCTGTTTGGTGATGAGGCTGATAAGACGCAGTCTTCTGGTAGCAACAAGCAACAATGCCAGAATGTTTGGAATGCGCTTTTCTCCCTCTGAATTCAAGTCGTTGTTTCAGGACTGGTCTGCGTCAACACATGAATTAAGGATAGGGAGTGAAGTAGTCGAACGCATTGACAACTTCACGTCACCGATTACCACGACGTGCAATTCTAACAGGTGTTGGGGATGGTTGGAAGATAGCCAGGGCGGCCAAATCGAAACGTGGCATCAGTCAACAAAGTTTGGTCTGACCTATGTTGGTAGATCCAGCTATTTAGTTGGGGTCCGCGTCACTATCGTAACCAATGGTTGGAGACTGTCGGTGACATGGCTCAGAATCGATCACAATGGCGTCGGTGTTTACACTCTCTGTCTTTCCTTAAACTAAGGGAATAAAATCGTACCATATCTTTCTTCCTGTACTATGTCCTTATGCAATACTTATGCAGTATTTCTTTTATATATAACCACCGCTGAATTAACTACTCCTCTGAATCCGGTGTTCATCTTGTTGTGCTAATGCGGTATGACAACTTGAGGCGATGTATATATGTGCCTGGTCCTACGCTGTAGCTGACTGACTGGCTGACTGAATAAACGATCTTATATAATATTAGGCCCACAATTTACGTGAGTTTGTATTTCATATCTGAGTTACCGAATTTTTATCTTACTCAGATATGAATGAGTGGAAATTGTTCATCACACTTGATAACAAGAAACGGTCATATTACATGGAACGATAACGTCATCGTCATTTGCCATAAAACACACAACAATTAATAATGTTCAATTTATGAACGCTTAATTAGATATAATTACTCCGACTGAAGACCCTCTGGGGCTACTATGGGTTCCGAAGTCAGATCAAAGAGGAGGGTTTGTGATGCACCAAAAAATACATCAACTGAAAAATAGCAGTAAGGTAATTTCGTCCAAATTTTCATGTTATGATATGCAGATTATATATTATAAACACAAATTAAAGTTAGGGGACGTTACCTAAATCAGCAGATTTGTGCGTGTTCGGGTTACATTTGGTACCAAAATCCACAATTATAGATAATTATTAATTCCAGTGGGGTTGCTGCGATTCCAGTAATATAACCAATCGTAGAACATAATGTAAATGTGGCTGCAGTCTATAGATGTAGGTAGTAGATGACTTAGAAGTCACTTATCATAAGCACAAGTAATGGAGAACAAGAGGTGTGTGTACATTAGTGCATTTACTAGAACACTGTGAAACTAGTGAGTGTGTTAGTGTGTGAGTGAGTGTTAAATGTTCATATATATTTGTGAGTGTCAATCAATTGTGGATAAATTGTTGATTGTCTCTTTGGTACAGCAATGAGAGAATACATTAAAGATTGATGTACAGAAGTGCGTTCAGCTTAATCGGACTCACACATAAGTTTACATAGTGGATTGAGTGTCTAATTTACAGTGAGCAAACAAATATTACAATAGTTGAATGTGAATAATACAACCTAGTCTCTAAATCTTTTCATATGAGAAAACTAAGCAATTTAAGTAAGACAGTGTTCTACATCTTACGTGGTAGTAAGAGTAAAATATTGCTAATCAATTAGTGTGAACAAAATGGCATTAGGCCTACTGACTGACTTCCATGTGATTTATTTTCATTTCATTTAACCCACTCCGGACCCACTGAGAGTGACTCCTTGTTACCATTTGGAACAAGGTAGTGTCTAATGTTCACCTGGTTCTCTAATCTGAGTCGTGAATCCTGGATCTGATGTAACATGACTAGTCGTATCATCGTAGTATAACTAAACGTGAGGGAGAGAGAGAGAGAAAAATGTGTAAGCCATCCGTTGTATCACTTTCTTTTCGTTTCGTTTTGTTGACCGTTCCATACAAAGCATGTTTGCACAATAAATCATTATACAATGAATTTTCGCACAACTGTGAAACACTGTCCGCAGAACGTGTATTTATGCACAATAATAAAGCAAAGTCATACGAGCGATGATCGCGTATCGTTGAAGCAATTGAAACAGCCACATTTGTGATAAGCCTAATAATATTTGTTGGTGTTTACTACTGAACCAATCTACATAATAGTTGTCATAACAAATACAATGCATAATTCACATATATTGAGAGCACCAATAATTGAAATTAGGAAAATGATATGAGCAGTGAAAAAATGGAAGCTATTTTCGTGGACTTAATTTCACTTAATACAAAGATTATAAAGCTGGGATTTAGTTTTGTCCACAGTTTCTTGTACTAACAAGTTACGCTCTGTATATTAGAGCATAGACAGATCAAAGTTCAACGAAAAACAAACTTGCATTTTGTACACAATGTGTGTTTTAAATAAAAAAAGTGGTCATATGACACATGAGTTAATTTTAAAAGTTCTAAATGAGTATTCAAAATCCTTTGTATTTGACATAGTTGATCAGCGGACAGTTGATGAATGTTGGATATTTTCTTTTCCGTATTCTTTTATCGTGGACAACTTTCCTGAAATTTATAAATTTGGAAATTAGATATGCGACACTTGTTACATCTAAATGCATAAACATCAAATCATGAAACTTCCAATCATGGGTTTGACGAAACTGACGCAGAGAAACTGACGACCATGATAAGGTGATGATGTTTGGAAAATTGAAAAGAACACGAATATACTAGACTCACATTCATTTCCATAAATGAATTCCATGTGGATGTCTCGTTTTTCAAAAGTGAGGTCATAATCAATGGTTCAGCAGGCTACAAGAAATTGTGGAGCACTTCAGCTTACTCAAAAGACAGATATACGATCTGATATCGGACACTTGAAATCATAATTGTCGCAATGCAACCGCACTCTTGTTATATCTCACTAGAAGTCTTCTCATAGGCACACAATGTGTTCATCGGTCATGTCGATCTGAGCATTTCACTAAATGATACGTGTCTTACTTGACAAGCACGTTACGAATGTTACAATTTCGACCGAATAATTAGATGATGAATTTAGGCTTTTTATCTGAATTATGGTAAATAGTCATTCTAATGTTAGCATTTCCCCACACTCAAACGACGTGTGGCATTCCGAGATGTTCAGACTAACGATGGGGACTATATATATCTGGAAAACAATAATTTGTAAACAACGAACTATCAATAATAGAGGAATATTTTTAGAAATTCGAATTGTTGACGACAAATTTCAGGTGAGAAATTACATTTTGAATTAACTGAATTCTCATTAATATTCTGAGGCATACAGAAGCCACACTACTAGAGGTAAATGACAAGCAATTCAGTCGGAAACATACACATTTGATTGACAATCGCCTGACTAGATTGAACTTAGTAGACCAGTTCTATTAACCAGACAATAGTTGCAGTTTCATAAGACTGATTTGAGTCACTAATGCTTGCCTTATCTCATCACTCATGGTCAGTATTCGGGTAGTCTTCAAATAGAAGTATATAATTGATATACGTCTACTCAGAAGCCATACACTTGTCCTTAATTGGCTGAGAGAGTGAATAATTCACCTTCATAAGTCAGTTAATCAATGCATGCAACATCGTCCTTAGTCGCTCATATATTTATTGTTCACTGTCGGATACATACCTTAAAATTCTTTGTGTCAAGTATCTCTTCAGTGATGACATATGAACGAAGAGAAGACATGGAGATGTTATATTTTATCATTTTTTACATCATCATATTTATTCCTGGTTGATATGTCACCATGGAACGCATAGTGTATATTTATCTGCGTAACCTGGCATTATATAACAAATGAGGGATATATATATGTATATGAATAATAAAACACATGGAAAACACTTCAATCAACATTGCAGACAGATTGACATGATGGACAATATATATCCGTGGAAAATTCAACATTTTGTACTTCCAACTTCAAATGAGCGCCCGCGCGATATGGGAAAATCTTTCTATTTATAATCACTTGAAGATCAGCATTTTCGAACATTTATACTAAAAAGATCATTCACAGATAATTCAAGCTGTTATAAAGAGTGTTTTTATGGAATAAATATTTGAAGTACTCTTAACATATTGTACAATATCATTAAGTGAAAATGATTTCACTATTTGCGGTATAAAAAACACAGAACTGAAGAGTAGTGAACAATTGTTTTAAAAAATGCTGGTAGACGTAAGTTTTTCATGATGGTCTCCATGTTTGAACGAAGTCGACAATCAAAACCTTCAGAAATACCCGGCGTGATGATAACTTCATGAAACGTGCTAGCGTTGCTTGTTCGTAGATATTTCACATCCAATAGAGATAATGATGTCAAAAATGAGTTTAGTTCATGTATGTGTATATGTATTCAAATGGTATTCTTGTCTTATTGTCTAGTTATATATTCCGAACTAATCGTGCTAAAACAAGATTTGACTATTTATGAATATCAAAGAATAGTCGTTTTCCGGTTGAATGTAATCGATATTTGCGTAATAATTAAGCTTTAATCGTATACTTTATCGAAATACAGCTATGTTTAAATAAAACTAGATTGAGAGTCAACTTCGTGGGAACTTACTTTATGACATGATGACGTTCTAGGATAAACTTCATTTGTTGTTTTGTTTTTTCTCAAGATCTTTTCGTGATCGAAGCAGGTTGAATCTGGACCCATATCCTCTAGATATTCATTATTTACTAGATCTGTTAAAAAGATGTAATTATTTATTCAATTTAGACCTACTGTATTTCTGAAGAATAAGAGCATAGTTCGAAGTGTTGATTACGAGTTTCATCTAGAACAAAATGATACTTCTATTCAGTGAATAATTTTGTTCTGTCAGTATAGCTGTATCTAGAGTTACAATAAAATCCAACTTGAAACCTGAATCTAAAGTTTCTGGCTAATGATGTGTTAACACCCAAATCAACACATGCTGTACATATCATCAAGGTTGACAAAAACAAGGTCGTAAAAAGATTAGATATATATCTTATTAAAATTATCATTGGTATATGACCAAATTGCAATGTCAGTAGTATTTCAAAAGACAGTTCCTTCACCAATTCACATATACATAAACCCAACATTTCCGGCTACATACGTTCTACTTGTTTAATTATGTTTATACATATATTTGGATGCTCACTGCCGAGGAATCCGCAATAGAACGAAACGACCGTCAAGTGCTACCAGGTTTCCCATGGTGGTCTAGTTTCAACTGACTCATGATCTTAACCATTGAAACATATTTGTGTTCATTATTATTTTGTTTGCGTTCCCCTAATATACTTACATATTATGCATAAAATGATACCAATACGAGTAATTTTTACATTCTTCTCATGTACAATACATGAAGGAAGTGGAAAAAACTGAAAACTGTACATGTATATACATGAATATAAAGATATATTCCTAACTAAATTGAATGCTTTTATCAGCAAACCTGATTTTAGGTTCAGATTGAATCTGCATGCTGATGTTCGACCATTGTATAGTTTGAGCATCTGTGAATAATTAAGCATAAATATGATAAACAATGTTTATAAACATATCAGATCATTGAAAAACATTGCAGTCTGAAAAAATGAACTAGTTATGCTAATGTACATTGACCATTTCGAACTAATGATTATATTTGCAGTCATTCTTAGCGATAGTGACAGTGTTATGTATCGTACTTTGTAAAATGGCAATTGTGAATGACTCTTAGTGTTGTCTCTCTGTATTACTACCTTTGTGAGAAATACCATGGTTCTAGCTTGTGATTGCAAACATTGTTAGTCGATTTCCCTCCATTTTGGGACTATTCACGTACATTATGGAAGTTATCCGATATCATTAAACGCTTAGAGATATCAACTGCCATAAACCACAGATGTTCATAATTTGCATGTGCGATTTTAAAAGAATAATGAAGTTTCAAACTATTTAAATCAAATTCGCACTGTTTAATTAGTTTAATACGCTTAGTAATCTACTGTTTGTACCTCAACGCCTCCTAAAAATATAAATATTACAAAAAACAGTGGATTGTAAATCGTAGAGTATCACGTATGTTTGTTATCGGATTTGTTCCTGGAACATCGATATGAAACAATATGATTGAACGAAACGTTTGCAAACCAATGTAACTTACTTCATAGACAGAACAGTAATCATATATATCGGGACCTGAATAATACGTTTGTTTTTCACGAGGTACATTAAAAGAATTATCGGCATACTGAAAGTGCAACGGCAGCTCAGTTTCCGAATCGAACAGTGAGCATCGACCTATTGCCCTGTCATAATTTATACATCTTTTTTCCCATGGAGTATCACAGAACGGCTGAATATCTTGTTTCCTGAAATCCAAAAGCGAAAATTAAAAAATATTGATCTTCTTGAATTGTTTTAAGATCAAATAATATGTTTTGGTCACGTTGTATATTTTTTTATTCAAATAGAGGCTGGTAACCAATACCGTGCGCTTCAAGAGCCACAGCGTTTTCCACTTAGCGACTGAGACCCGATAGCCATTTGCTTGTGCAATGGGGTGAAGTTTAAATTCACTTGATATAGTTTACTTGCACATTCCTATTGATTTTTAAGATTGCAATTGATCAGTCCCTTTTTGGCATATGTGCATGTATCTTTTGCTTATTGCTTCGATATAGCTTTACTTCACAAACATTCGAAGCGAACATGGATGTCAGCTATCAGTGGGAACCAGAACTCGCGTTTCGTCCTATTTGGGACTCGTCAGCTAAATTCCACTGCTAGCCAATATTCACCCTTGTTTATAATGATAGTTCTAACAATAATAAGATTATTTATCATTTTGAGTCCATTTCATTCTATTGAGTTTGATGAATGAAAACAATTGACCATAGTTTCATTTGATCATTTTATTAAAGTCATTATCCAATATATTTTCACCGATGATATAAATAAACATTCGTTTTCATTAAAAAACTTTAACCAAACTATGATTCTCATATTGGAGTCACACATCAGCAGATGTCGTTTTCTAAGGAATACTTTCTTGGAAATGGAAGATAGAAATGAAATGGAAATTAAAAGCCAAGTGACTTTCGTAGTGTTGTTCTTAGTCATACTGGCAACGAATTCAGGAAAACAATTTTTCACATTATCCATTATAACATACAAAAATGTTCCGAATACATATACAAAATTAAAATTCATCTTACAACATCTTCTTTTTCTGAATGAATTCATAACAGCTCTTCATTACGAAATCACAATCTAATCCTTTTCCCCATTTGAAATCATCGGCCATAGAATATTCGACATCATATATGCTTTTGTGGAGTAAAATATATGAATAAAAATTAAGTTTATATAAATAATCTTTGAGAATTCCAACAGAAATTCTATGCCAAGTTATTTTGAAGACTTTATAGTTAAAACTATTTGTTGTTATCAGTATTCAACATAACGAATAAACTTCATATATAGTTTGTTTTGATAACGGTCACTAGATAACTCTTCAACGATGTATTAGTCAGAAGGTCAATACGAAGTGTTGATAAAGCCAGTTATTGTACTACGCACAGATTATCAAAATTACAGGAACACTAAGCAAGCATGACATAGTAGTGCTGAAAAGCAAATGAGTAAACTAGTGAGCGTGCGACTAGAATGAACGAGCCGGCTAGTCCATGAACAGGAATAAAATGTACATATATATACACAGTGAAATGAATCATCGGATCAATTACCGACTAATAACAGAGCTAGCAGAATGAATATATGAGTAGGCAGTAAGCAATTCTCAACCATACATATTCATAAAAGTGTAAAAATGATAATGATACAATGGTACAGATAGTTTGTTATTGTACAGATGAATCAGTCTGTTGAATAAGTTACCGAAATAGCTCAATCACATTAAATGTGAACAAACTTAGTCGCTCGTGAGCTTCTACAAATTGTTTTCGGAATAATATCAGACATTGCAATTACGGAACAGTCATCTCGTCACCCTGCAACCTGGTTAGAGCTCCTTCATGGTAATCATCAGAGCTTATTGTGTGACTGTTTACGTATAAAGAATTAGTCTTACAAAAATACAGTGTGATTCGATTTTAATTTTAATTTTTTATTTTATAGTAGTTTTGATGGAGTTTTGTTATCTGAGCTGGATGGTTTGGTTGTGGAGCTTTGATCGTTCTTCTGAACTGAAGAAGTGATGAACTAATGAAAGCTCCACGAACAAACCACCCAGCTCAGAGAATGAAACTCCATCAAATTCATCCACCTGAGCTACAAATCTTCTCCACCACCTCAATTTATAGTAGTTCATCTTTCATTTCTTTTTATCACTGAGATTTATTTCAACAAAGGATCATGGTTATTATTATTGGAAATGACTTGGACTACTATTGTCATCGATTAAATTATCATGGTTGAATGTTTCCAACGAAAACGATTTAACGTACTGTGACTTCACATATCCATGAAACGCCTAAATTATAGGCCTGATAGACATTATTTTATTAGAAATTTAAAGATACGGAAGTAAATACAATCATATTGTATGTCCACTACTCGTGTTGTTCACTACTCATCAGATTACTACATTTATTACTCAACATAATAAATTCGTCTGATGAGTTTTGAAAGCGTTTTGAAAGGATTTAACACATTTTATGTGAAACCAATGAGTAATGGAAATTACATAATCACCCTTGTTTATTATTTCAGTATGTACAACTTACTTTGTATCCTTAAAGTAAGCCAGAAGTATTCTGGAAAACAGGTTTGACTCTAGTCTATTAGGCGTCAAGATATCATTCTGAATATAAAATGAAACATAAATGTAAACACTGAAGGTCAAACTTATCAAACGAAAAATGTGTGTTTACGTTCATCTCTTTTATTCAAGAGATATAATCATGAAGTCGCTTCATTCAACCGAAGATCTACAATTGGTATGTTTGTCGCGATGTCATTTTATGATAACATTATTTTATATATGGATGTTCTGAATGTGAATTCCCAAACTAATCCCACAGATCCAACGCTTATTGTGTTCATCATTAAATAGTCCCATATTCTATAACTGATCTAGTTGACACTTCATTGTATATGAGAAGTTCGCTATGTTGTTTACTGTGTCTGTACTGAAACTGAAGTTTATTTGGTAGTAGCCAATGGAATTCAGAAATGTACAGAGAGTTGTAGATGACATATCACATTGTGTGAAATGTCTATGAAATCTCAGTCAAATAGAGTGAGTGTTAGACGCCAAAAAAATTAGCCATAAAACTCATAGAGCTTTTTTTCTGATTGTCCGTCGACTTTATACATTTCGATTCCAGAAGAATACTTGGTCAAATTTGGCCTCCAGATGGATCCCTTCAATTCGAAACTCAACAGATATAACAGACGATAAAGGTTTCTGAAAAACTGTCAAACATATTTTCGTATCGATTGCCTTTATGATCCTGTCTTGAGAGGAATATATTAATCGTAAAAGTTACAGTGTATCCAATTAAACTAATAACCAGTTGTTCTTATTTGTTTCCATTAACTGTTATCCATTTTCGAAGTACTCTATTGTTCTCGAGGACTGAATGACTGAAATGACATAACTCTGGGATATCGCAAATGAATTCACAAATTACAAAGTTTCACTTCTTAAGTGTTTTACTTATTTCTTTGTGCAACTATTAGTAGAATAGGAGAGTCAATGTATGATGTAAATGAAAAACACCTGACAAACTATCCAGTTTGATTAGTTAATGAGTGGTGAATTATTTTTACCTTATCACCTGGTACATCCCGATGAGAATAATGAATTGTAACTGTTGGAACCTATTTGTGGACTACTATGACATGTATACATTTATTGTATAATTGTTAATCTGTAGTGGCATTGGACCATAACCACACAATCTTCAAAGCTGAACACAACACTACTCGGAAAATAGATATTCAATATTTAACGCGGAGAAATACCTAACGATGGAAAAGGCGAGAACAGATAATTGAATGAATTGGAGTTGATCGGATGGCATGGCTCGACCGTACAGGCGTGGTCCATCTGAATGTAGCCTTATATCTTCTATTCATATTACATATATTGTTCCTTCACTAGCCTAACCTTGGCCTACATCATGTATTGGTAATTGATGCGATACAGTGAGTTGATGTAGTCGATAGTGTAACTTCTATGTAAGATCTTCTAGATTAGGCAGTTATATCATGACAAATCTACAAATTTAGGATTAGGTCTATTATAAGAGCAGTACTAATATCATAGTAGACCATAATTCTACAAATTAACTAGACTATTAATATTGCTGTTCGTTTTCTTATAAGCTTTGTTTTGACCTATGAACTATTGTTATACCATTTATCATCATCGAGTCATACCCAGTCTATCAATTACTATCTCCCGTACTAACACCTAAATATTGTACAAGCGTTATTATCCATTTTATGGTAGGTTCTTACGAAACACTCATTTAAAATGGTGAACGTTCTAGAGTCCGCTCTCCCTCTTGAAATGCTCTCGCATGGCCACGTGTATATAGCCTCTGCCAAGGTAGTCCTACTCACTGCCTTTTCGTGGCGGGGGTTTTGTCTACGAGATTGAGAGGAAGAAAAGCGAATGTCTGAAGCTTTAACGGGGTGGGTAGACATGGAGATTCCACTTGGAGGAGTAGGAAAACCTTCATTCCAAACCAATGGTGCGCATAGGCTCCAGTATCCTGAAGAAACAAATGCCGTATGGACTAATCTTTGGTCACCGGCTACCATGGGACTGCATCTTCTTACGTTGCTCCACTGCCTTGTGGATCAAACCTTCAGGTCGAAGGTTCCGAGCGCGGCCCCCCTAAGAAAACCACCTGCTTCGGTTTGGGCACCCGGACAGTATCATAGCACTCACTCATATCAAATGAGCTTTGTGTGGCGCATATGTATTTGGTGCCTCCTTGTACCAATATCTATGTGTCAACATAAATAAATAAATAAAAAGTCATTAGTTTATTTAAGTTTTCCACTATTAGAAATATTATTCTTTAAATTACGTCAGTAGAAATCGTTGGTGTTGTCAGGTGTTATAATTTGTGTAATTTTGTAGTTCTTTTCAAATGTCTAGTAAATCATAGGCATCAGTCTTTATCTCACAAATTTTGGTCATCATAATAAATACCTCTTCAAATGTATGATATAGAGATGTTTTCATGTGAGATCCAACTGAATTTGTTTTCATACATAACTCCTGGAACTTGTTTACTATCAGTTTTTCATTCGATGATGTTGTATTACTCATTATGTACGTGTTCTAAACTACATCATTAGTGATCTGAGAAAAATGTTTTACTAAATGCATACTCATTAATACATGAGGATATTATAATAACAATGCAAATATATAACTGTCGGAGATCAAAACAACTCTTAGTAATTACATTACGTAAATGCTTACTCATTATTGGATAATCGAAATTCAGGTTTTTAAACGCGGTAAGGAAGAAAAGATATCACCATGGGATCCCTTAAAAGCAAACAGAAATAAATTCCATTATGTAAACAAATTTTAATCAAACTTGGTAGATGTGTTTCATCTTGATATTGAATATGATATAACAATACCTGAAACAAATGCTTATCTCCTTGGAAAACAACATGGATATATATTAGAGGATGTTCTGCTATAGCAATTGTTATACGGCATATAAACATCATCTATAATTCATTGATACTTAATCATTTCTGTAAGTAATGTATTTTGGCACGGTTTAAACGTTAGGTCCCTTCGAATGTGCCCGCCCTTTCGTTTTCAACGACCTTGAACGGCCTGACTAGAGGCGGTTATTCCATATTTCAATTGCCGTGGGTTGGTTGGATTGTATGAGTATCACGTTTTTTCATATATAAGTCGTCTTATGCTGCGTAAAAAAGCACGAAATAAATACCAAAGCATTAATTTGGCATTCTCTGTTTTGTAGTGTACACTTTGGCTCTGTTGTTGCTTTCTAATTCGATCTGTGATCCCAACAACTGTAATAAAGCTCAACGAAATTTCAAGTCACAGGTAAATCCTAAGTATTTGTAGTATTTCTTTGGGTTATTATTGTTGCAAGGAATAACTTTTTAATAATTAATCATGTCTGTTTTTAGTGACATTTCACTCGGCCTACCGATGCCTTTCGAAGTATGATACTGAACAAGCGTTTCGTGTTCTGGGATGATTTTTATAGCGCCTTAAAAGAGTTCCAAAAAGTATGGAATAGCAATTTTATCGCTTCTCAGACTACTTATACTCGTTACATCCACACGGCAAGCAGGTTGCTAAAGGATGTCAGGTTCAAATACCTGTTTGTAACGTTTAATTGTACGTTTGGACATAAACGGAAATCGGAAGGTTTGAAAGTGAAGCAAAAATCCTAAGATCTTTAACTAATATCTGATGTTTAAGGTCTAAATTCCGTAATTGTCAATCTAAATTCCGTGTAAGACTAGAGGAGCAAGGATATGTCATCAAATCCTACAACATGCTCCCCAATCATCCATATAGTAGTTCATGGATGGTATGTGATCTATGGACAAGGAGATTATCATCAGAAGAAAAAGAGAACTTGAAGCCAGTAATACTGCACTGTGAGTCAGCAGATGAAGTTATCGAAAGTATTAAGGAGAGAACTGGTTAGCAAGTAACCGCTGCCGATGTCAAAGATATGAAAGTTACACTCTCTACTGGTAAGTGTATATAAATATATTTCAGGTTGTGTTCGGAAGCAGGTAATGCACATGATGCGACAAAACGGTGAAGTTAGAGAGCATGTGCCGCCATCTCCTACTGGCATATGTTAAAAGACGAACTCTAACAGGTAAGCTATATACATTATAAAATGTAAACTGCATAGCTCATGAACTTCTTAGGTATTGCTGCAGATGGAAGTTAGACAATACGCACAACTTACTAAACAACACAACAATTTCATTACCGAGACGGAGTACAGAATATATATATATATATATATATATATATATATATATATATATATATATAATGTCAAACACTGCGTATGGTTGTTATATTTATATTTAAGTAATTCATTGGATGAATGAACATGGCAGTAGGCAATATGAATCAGTTATCGTAAACTTGTAAACCGGTTTTCCACACGATCTTCCGTAATCCTAAATTCCATAAGCTTCATACCATTCTGAAAAACAACAAATTAGTTTTGAGACAAGCAATTAAACTTTGTTCTCAGTATCACATTCAATAAATTGTTCAAATAGCAAGTAACTAATGTGCCTATAAGTCTTTTATTTGCAAGTAGTGACATTTATTCATAACTTCCTAAATAACACAACAACTGTATTACCGAGGCGGAGTGAAGAGTATATAAGAATTCTACGAGCCAAAGAATCAATAGGCATCACATGATTTAGAAGTATGGCACCCACATAACATATTCACCGTCAACGGTTTACATTTATTATCAAATTATTACCAGTAGCTAAGTGGATTATCGATAATCACTATATACATAGGTATATATATGCAGTTTAAGGTCAAAGGTTATTACTTTTTACAATCAATAAAACATTAAGGATGTGCTGTGTAATAATCGACTACAGTTCACAGACAGATAAATGGTGTGAAAATCAGTGGAATTAAGAACTGATAACTTCTATTTATTTATTTATTTATTTGAACACATGAATATTGGTACAAGAGAGCGCCAATATATATGCGCCACACAAAACAATGAGAATTCGAAGAAAAATAGAAAAAAAAACTAAGGAGCGCAAAAAAAAGAGAACAATAACGAAGAGATTGGTGTAAGGTAGTGTGGTAGTAACGAGGGAACGGAAAGGTACAATCAGAAGAAATCTTTCAGGTAAGGAGACACAACCACTTTTTATGAAGAAAGTAAAAGAAGGTTACAGCAGGATCGCCACTGGCTTCTATTCTGAGCCATATCTGATAACGTCTCTAGCCACTGTGTAGCACCATCTCTCGGACCCCAACCAGGGAGTCGTGAAGGACCAACACAAGCCAGTCCTTTGCAGCTTTCTTTCATGCCACGACACCATGTCATGCACTGACCACCTCTCCGCTTCTTCCAACCAGTCCCAGAGTCGGCAAATAATGCACGACGTGGAATTCTCTGGGACGACATTCGGAGAACATGTCCAAGCCACCGAAGTCGGTGTTTCAAGATGGTGACACCAATTGAGTTATCATCTCTGTGCCCGAACACACGATGCCGAACCTCTGCATTACTGACATGGTGTTGCCACTGAATGTCAGCAATCCTTCGGAGACAGCGATGATCGAACACAGAGAGTCGTCTAACGTCCTCAACTCGGAGAGGCCAGGTTTCACAAGCATAGAGCAAAACTGCTCTCACCGACGCGTTGTAGATCCGACCTTTTACAGCCAGACTAACATCACGAAGGCGCCAAAGGTGGCCCAGATTGGCATAAGCCGCTCTGGCTTTCACTATTCGTGCATTGATCTCATCACTCACACCCCCACCAGCACTTATGCAGCTACCCAGATACACGAACTTCTCAACTACGTCTATCTGCTCACCATCCAGGGTGAGTACAGGATTAGAATCCTGCCAGTCTTGTAGAAGTACTTTGCACTTCGAAGGTGCAAAGCACATACCATACCTACGGACACTGATTGCCAACTGATTAAGTGCGGATTGCATGCCTTGGGCATTATCGCACAGTAAGACAATATCGTCCGCATACTCAAGGTCGAGAAGTCTTTCTCCAGGCAACAGATCCACACCACCATTACTTACATTCATCAGAGCTGTTTCCAGAATGTCATCGATGGCAAAGTTGAAGAGGAATGGTGAGATTGGGCAACCCTGCCTAACCCCACTGCTCGAATGGAACAATGGAGAGAGGTGGTTGTATGCCCTCACTCTGCCTGAGGTGTTTTTATATAGGGCTTTTAGGATGTTAATAAACTTCTCAGGCACACCCTTCTTCAATAGACAATCCCAGAGAACAGTCCTGTCCAACGAATCGAAGGCAGCCCTGATGTCAAGAAACACTACGATTGTTGGCCTTTGAAAAAAATGGCGGTGTTCTAACATTTGGCGGAGGGTGAAGATATGATCAATACATCCTCGACCAGAACGAAACCCAGCCTGCTCCTCGCGAGTCAATCTTTCTCGGGTTTTGAACAACCTACGAAGAATGACGGAAGCCAATAGCTTGGACGCAATCGGAAGTAAACTTATCCCCCGATAGTTGTTACAGGAACGACGTGAACCCTTTTTAAAGATAGGGACAACTATCGACTCATTCCATGACGTTGGTACACTCTCTAGTTCCCAAACCTTTGTAAACAACGTCGTCAATTCCTTAGTCAAAAAGTCACCACCATCTTTAAAAAGAGCCGGAGGTAAGTCATCTGGGCCAGGTGATTTGTAACGCTTCAAGAGTTGGAGTTCCTTGCGGACTTCCTCCTCGTTTGGTGGATCAGTCGTCACCGGCCATGGAGGGCAGGACAGTCTGACCGATGTTGCCGGAGCAGCAGGCCAGTTGAACTGCCCTTCGAAAAATTCTGCCCATCGTCCAAGACGTCGATGGATGTTAGTGATTGGCATCCCATCATCCTCGCAGATTGTTTCACTCACACCAGACTTCTTGCTGCCAGTGGCTCGGATGAGCTGGAAGAGCTTCCGGTAGTTACCAGATGCAGCTGCTGCTTCCAGCTCATTAGCACGCATCGACCACCAGGCTTCTCGGTCCTTACGCAAGCTTTGCCCAATTTCCTTACGTAACATCCTTCGTTTATGGTCAAACTCACGGTCACCCGGAGTAGACCGACGGGCTTCAATGAGTTGTAAGGAACCAGAAGAAACCCAGTGCTTAAAGCGGGACGTTTCGCAAACCCACAACTGACTGTTCCCGCCATTTTCATGGCGTCATGCAATTGCAACCAATGCTCATCTATACTTTTCGGTGGAGTGGTAGCTAGCCTAGAGGCTAGCTCGGTTCGATACTTACTTGCAACAGAAGTTGCAACCAGCTTGCTAACATCAATCCGTTGATGGCGTTCACTTCGTTGTCCACTGAAAAGTAAGGCAAGATTGGCGCAGACCAAGGCATGGTCAGAGTCCAGATAGGTACTCCAAAAGGAGCGGCAGTCTTGTACACAACCACGCCAGCGGTAGCTGATCGCGATGTGATCAATCTGAGTCCAGGCTTGAGATGCAGAGGGAGGACGCCAGGTGGCACATCGGCGATGACTGTGCCGAAAGTTAGTGCTAGCCAGAAACAGGTTGTGGTCTGTGCAAAGTTGCAGTAGACGGTCCCCGTTATCTGACCTGCGACCAACGAGTCCCCATCGGCCACCTAAACGACTCTCTTCTGTGCCTAGACGCCCGACCTGAGCATTCAAGTCTCCGGCTAGTACTACAATATCTGTCGAACGCACTTTCTGGAGAAGAACTGATAACTGGTGGTAAAACTCATCCTTGATTGCATCCGGGCTGCAATCTGTCGGGGCATAGGCGGAGATGACGAAAAGACATCGTTTCTCACGCCGATTTCTTCTCACTTTGATGGAACTTTCTAATCTAACAGCACATAACCGACTGTTAATGGGGATCCAATCGACTAGTGCTGCCTCAGCTCTAGCGCTTAGTGCGACACCAACGCCAGCAAGACCAGACGAAGATGCCACAGGGTCCCCGGATAAGCGCACGTAAAACAAGCTTTTCGAAGCGACAGATGGAGATCGAATTTGTAGTACTTCGCCAGAGTCTTGAATACGGGTCTCGGATAGACAACACACATCGATATTAAGACTTTCCAAAGACATAGCCAGCCCTATCTGTTGTCCGACCTGCATAAATGTGCGAACGTTGAAGGCAGCCAGTTTGAATGGTGCACGTGGTTTCAGAAAAACTGCTTCAGTCCTCGTATTCGGTGGTAACATACAATTTTCAACCGGACAGTGACTCGAGAACGTTTAGATACAGTCGGATTTCCACCAAAGACGAGCCGCTGTATAAGTATAAAAGAGGGTGAATAATGTGGAAAATAATAATAATAATAATAATAATAATAATAATAATAATGACAATAATAGTAATAATAATAATAGTATTAATAATGACAATAATTGTAATGATAATAATCTGAATCAATTGTTTGTTTTTCAAAGCGAGAAAAGTAATTTCCATAGACATAAAGAGTTCATCATTTGTGTGTGGGCTGTGATACTGCCCGGGTGCCCAAACCGAAGCAGGTGGTTATCTTAGGGGGCCACTCCCCGAGCCTTTGACCTAAAGGTCTAACCCACAAGGCAGTGGAGCATCGTAAGGAGATGCAGTCCCATGGTAGCCGGTGACCAACGATTGGTTCATACGCCATTTGTTCCCGCAGGATACTGGAGCCCATGTGCACCATTGGTTTGGAATCCGGTTAAAGCGCCGGACATTCGCTTTTCGTCCTCTCATTTTCGTAAACAACACCCCCGCCACGAGAAGGCAATGAGTAGGACTTCCCTGGCAGAAACTGTATACACACGGCCGTGTGAGAGTAACTTCGGTTACGTAATAATGGATTACAATTTGAAGATTTCACATAACTAAAGGGGATTAAGTGAGCAGGTGTTAGTCACGGGGTGCTTTAATAAATCGGTAACTATATTGTAAAAAAGAAATGCATTATTACGTAATCCATCTAATTACTTGTCAATTACATGGATTATTATGAATTCATATTATTCTCTATCTATATTTGTTCTGGCGTCATATCGACTATTTATACATAAGTATACGTATGTATACGTATACATGTATAAGTATACATGATTTGTAAAGTAAAACACTGAGTACAGTTGCTATATTTCTATTTAAATAATCCATTAGGTGAATAAAAATTTCACTAAGCAATATGGAATACAGTTATCCTAAACAACGCACTTCAGTTTCTAACCCTTGTAATATTTCGTCTAGACATTTGGTTTTAGCAAAAAAAAATTGATAAACACAATTTAGCTGTTACTCGACAATATTCAATATAACTTTGTTCAGCGATTGTGGATTCCGATTACGGAAACTCATTTGTGAACCCTATAACAGACACATCATAAATCAGTATTAACTACGACATGGTTTTGTCACCATGCTCAAAAAAAACACCCATCGTTTTACTTATGAAGATTTGTGCCTACTTGATGTGGTGTTATACACTACTCCTGTATACGTTCAGAAAGCCGCTAGTCAACACTATCAACGTCATTTGTTACTCACATAATTTTTTTCTCATATGTTACATAATAATATGTCACTTCAGTACAAAACGATGGTACCTCTAATGGATATAACTTTTTATGGCTAAATACAAACAAGTTATGTAATATTCACAATTAGGTTAACGCTTAATTGCTTCTACTTACATTTTATAAACAACTACCGACATCCATGTTCACCGTCACCGCAATCAAGGAGGTGAACCATATGTAATAGATTTTACGGCTTATTTTCATGCATATTTTGGAATGCTTTGAAATTGTAAGTTCATTTAAACAAAATTTTCGCAACGAATCCCTGGAAGTGTTCTGCAACATGAAGTTATAAGATATTCAGTAGTTAAATTGATGAGATAAGGTGTGTTCTATGTTTTCATACGACTTCTAAATGTAGATAATACTAACTAAATAATTTGGTCTATTTTTGCATTAACAACACACTGAATAAAACGTTATCACTTAGTGTAAGTATTCATGCGTTCCATTGAACAAGTATTATTTAGAGACTTACCAACACATGACCTAATTCATGTTTGGCTGTTAAAATGAGATCATAATCCTCCGTTTGAGAATATCGTCCACCGATGGGCAAAAGTTCACAATACCCACAAATGGCCTATATGTGTATATATCAAACAAACTACTTATTTTCCATTCATGTATTAAGTAATTAACAAACAAATTCAGGCTAGAATATTCTTCATATTAACTTCAAAAATTTTTTTATGGAAGACACTTGATAAATTTGTATTTAATGCTCAATTTTGAAGCTATTTGACTTACCCATTAAAATCCAAGAACATTCAAAAATGTACTTCAAATTAGCATAGGATTATTTATCCAAACACTCAACACTGCAGTTTATGCTTATTGCTCACACCATTGGGTTTATATTCACTCATCCGTATATTGAACTATCAGCCTGCCAACGCAAGAGTTTGATAAACAGGATCACTTATTTTAATATTTTACATAACCATCTCATCTTAGAATCTCAATTGTTTCGACCAATAATATGAGATGAAATGGATTAACTGAATATGAGGGCGCGGCCAATTTTCATTATCCTATGATTGTTTCACATAAAGATAGTGGATAAAAACAATCACTTATTAAATTAACAAGTGGTAAATGAGAATAACTTGCCTTCCATTGGTTGGATCTCTGTCACAAAATGAAGCCCATGCAACTACATATTCATCACATACACCAAAATATACATTTTTCACAAATAGTACTAATTCATTTGGAGCTATTCCTTTCGCTTCAGGAAAAACCAGAACACTTTTATTAGATTTTTGTTGTTAGCATGCCTAAAAATAGTCCACATGTTGTGCAAAGTTATATGGACATATTCAAGCATTTCATATACAGTTAATATTTGTGCAATAATTCATTTATTCATTCATGTTCTGTTTATATCAATAACATTAAAACGGAGCTATCTATTTAAGCAAACTATTTGGAAAGATGAACTCAGTGAGAAGTTAGCTTTCATCACTGACTTAAAACTGGGATAGTTGGTTTTTTCCAAACTTAAAACTCTTCCCAATCTTTTGCTTACTATCACGACCGAATTCTAGTATGGTTTAATTTCACGAAGAGAACAGTTTACAGTTTAAATTAAGTCCTTCATGTTTTCCTATCTCAATCGACGTAACATATTATATGGCAGCAGTCAGATTTTTCTACTTGTTGATTAACCCATCCAACTCCTCATTAACCTTGAATATTCCATCTGTGCCAACTAAATCTGACCCATACTTCCTAGTAAAATCCAGAACTAGATGAATGGATAAGATATAAAATTGATAGTATTTCGTAAAATAAGATAGTTATTCAAATAATCTCATATATATATTATATTTGAGGGAACATCAACTCTGCGATACAGGTACATCTAACTGATAAGTCCCAACTGGATGAAACGCGAGTTCTGTATTCCTCTGCTAACCACTAACCATCATTGCTTGCATAATATTTTGTTAACTTAATTTTAAATGCTGTCAGTATAAATACTTGCCTTTGAAGATTATATCATAGAAGTCTTTTGTCTGTGAGTTATTTGTGATTTTGACAGATTCAACTTTTTTGTTGAGATCATGACTCAATTGATGTTAGACCACCTTTGAAAACCTTGAAGCACTGGACGGCCGTTACGTCCTATTGCAGTACTCCTCAGCAGTGCACATCCACGATTTCGCTCGCGGGATTCAAACCCAGGGACTTCGTTCTCGCGCATGAACGCCTAACCTACTGGACCACTGAGCCGGCATCCAATGGTGATAGTGTCTAACACCAACCAATCCATGAAATTATGTGACCACTTTCCATTGGATGAAACATCCGTCCACTGCTTCTAGGTTTCCAACGGTGTTCCAACATCAATCGATCCATGATTTTAATCAAAACGTAATAATCTCCACAACCCCTATACTACATTCAACTTTTGTCTGAACACTGTACTCCATCAGAAATCTTAGAGAATACAGTTTAAATAAACTCTTTTCAATTAGTTTTTCATCATGGCTCTACACTAATATATATACGTTTTACAATAATAATATAATACTCATCGAGTGGATACGTTACGTAATAATTACATAATTTTTTTTTTTTTAACATTCAGTAATTGGAAGAGAGAGGATTATTAATATTCAAAGTAATCAAGAAGTTGCTATGTTGCGTAATATAAGAAACAAAGAAGGAATAGAATTTTACCGGATGGTCAATAGGATAGTAGTTACGTAAGAATCAAGAGATGAATGTTGAGAAGTTATAAGGCTCAAAAGCGATAGAAACAAAATTACAAAAATTTTAAAATAAAAATAAAAATGGAAGAAGTATGAAAAATAGTTCTTCTGACGGAAATGTTATACTGAAGGCCAGGGTAGAGAAAGTGGTTGTACGAATTTCTTTTGGATGCAAAGGTCAGGTTTGTGAACATGGATTGCGATGGCTTCCGCAATGTGCAAAAGGCGCACTCGTAAACCATGTGGTAGATTTGATGGAATATTGTAGATAACCTTAAAAGCTTTATTCACTTCGACTTGATGACCTGTGTCAACCAAGTGAGAGAGAATAGAACTTTTAATCACTTTCACCTGTCCTTTGCTTAGCCATGTTGGATGATGTTCTGTAATGCGGTGACGGACCTGTCGAATTGTACGCCCAATATAACTGGCTCCACAGGAGCAGTTGAAACGATAGATACACATAGATTTGGCGAATTCTGGCAGTCTGTCTTTAATGGATGTTCTTATTTTTGGGTGGTTGTAGAAGATGACATTTAATTTGGCAGCATTGAATGTTTTTTGTACCGCTCTTCTTAGTTTCTGAGTCATGACTTCTTCAATGGTGTCATTTATGAATTGTAGTTTTATGAATAATACCTTCTTGGGGACAGTGGGTATTTTTGTCCTTGTTTTCTTCTCCGTCATATGTTTTTCGATGAATTTCATTGGGTACCCATTCAGACTGAGTAGGTTCCGAATATTGTTCAATTCATCTTCAATAGTGTCTTCAGAACAGATCATTCTAGCACGATGTGTCAAGATCTTTATTAAGTTCCTTTTGTATCTAATTGGAACTGCACTGTGGAAATGAGTGTATTGACCAGCTGCTGACTTTCTGTGTACTCTTCTTTTTATAGTTCCGTCTGTTCTTCTAGTTAGTTGGACATCTAGAAAAGATATGCTATTATTTTGTTCATCTTCTGATGTAAAGTTAATTGATGGGTGAACGTTATTAAATATATTAAGTAAATTATGCTTATCATTTTCTTTTTCTAATACTATGAAGGTACCATCTATATATCGATAGTAAGTTGGTAAATGGGTTATCTACAATATTCCATCAAATCTACCACATGGTTTACGAGTGCGCCTTTTGCACATTGCGGAAGCCATCGCAATCCATGTTCACAAACCTGACCTTTGCATCCAAAAGAAATTCGTACAACCACTTTCTCTACCCTGGCCTTCAGTATAACATTTCCGTCAGAAGAACTATTTTTCATACTTCTTCCATTTTTATTTTTATTTTAAAATTTTTGTAATTTTGTTTCTATCGCTTTTGAGCCTTATAACTTCTCAACATTCATCTCTTGATTCTTACGTAACTACTATCCTATTGACCATCCGGTAAAATTCTATTCCTTCTTTGTTTCTTATATTACGCAACATAGCAACTTCTTGATTACTTTGAATATTAATAATCCTCTCTCTTCCAATTACTGAATGTTAATTATGTAATTATTACGTAACGTATCCACTCGATGAGTATTATATTATTATTGTAAAACGTATATATATTAGTGTAGAGCCATGATGAAAAACTAATTGAAAAGAAATTTCTTCGCTCAATTCGTTCCTTCTTAATTTACCAAATGGCAAAATGGGAATTTTCACTATAAATAAACTCTGTTACAACTAACGAACAGTGATGTAAAATACAGACCAGATCTAAGAATTACTCTAAATGCTTATTTTATCATCAGATGACTTCAACAACAACAACAACAACGTCGTTTAAGTTACATGACACCAATGTGAATACAAACAATTTTTCTACGTAACACAAGTCAAATTATACAAACACTTACAGATAGATAATCATTAGGAATTTTAAATTCATAACATTCTTGACTCTGTTCACATCCATCCACATCACAGTATGTTTGTTTCTCTTTCCAGGAATTATCAATCTATGTTTTACACATTCTCTGAATAACAAAATCATTGGATTAATCATAATTAAAATTATATGGATACAAATTAGCTTTAAAGAATAATAACTAATTATGCAATTGTAAACACATACATGGTTGTTTAATATTAAATACAAGTCAATACAATACTAAATTACATTGTGTAGTGTTTACCATTAGTGGATGTTAGAAGGGAGGAGTTGAAATTTCGAGACTATAATTTATGCATAACCTTTAAGTGACTCTCAAGTGACTTTGAGTGTGTCCACTTAATAACGAGAAGTAAATTAGCGGTTATAAACCAGCATGAACAATAAGAACTGTGATTCACACTTGACAGTTAGTATTAAGAATTGGATTTATGATTTTCTTCACGAACTGACAACAACTGTAATGCCAAAATTCTATTTAACCAAATAGATGAGTGAATTGTGCACTAAAATCCGAGAGCTGTTATCTTACATCTGATTCGTTCGTTCATAATATATAGTCTCGCCGTTGAAATAATTTGAAAATTATTTAATTTTCAATAAGGACCTTGAGTTGGATGTTTTCTTATTCAATCAGTTTAATGAAAATTCTTAATCCAGTATCGAGAATGACAATAAAGTTATTGAGTTGAAGCAATTTTATGGCATTACTTGTACTAAGTGGTTATGTATACAGATATGAATCTAATAGGGTTAACTGAATTCAGATAAAACACATCACAATGGGAAGTTGAAGTGACATGATTTACATTAGGCCCAATTAGGAGTTCACCATACATAATGCTAAATATATTGAAAATACTTACTTTCATCTTGTTTTGTTACATCATATTTGAGAAATATCTTGCAGCTAATTCATAGTCTCAATTCACACACTCATTTTTAGAAGAAATAACCCAATTCCCTGACATAAAACATGGTATATTAGGACTGGGTTACAACAGCAAGTCGTAAGCGATAACGTTCCTGATCGACTATCTCAAGGGCATCATGTTGTGCAGGACGTCTTTGGCGGAAAATAAGTTTGACATCTGGTTTTTCTGGTAGGTGAGCTTTGATTTTGGTACAGTGGTCAGTTTGTTGTGACTTTGTGCTAGTGCTTTCATGCGGTTCGTTCCATGATGTCCTGCGTGCAACTGTCCAAGTGCTGCTGGTTATAGCTTTTTTGGGATTATGTCAGGATCGGTAGATAGTAGGTAGTCGTCGATGATTAAGAGAGAGTCTACGCTGGTAAAACTATTGAAGCTGTGTGGAATTGATCTTCGAGGGCCACCTTTCTAAATGAAAGTTCCCATCTTCCTGTAGGATTGAGTCTCAAAAGGTTTCTTCTCTGACTTCATCGGACGACACCGGAGTGTTTTGAGTGACATCAGCTATTATACACTGTATTTCTGGATCCACTAATCGGAGGCAATGATTATTTTCTCTGGTCCAGTATGTTGAACTCCAATCAATCGAGTAAGGGCGTCGGCTTGACCGATAGTATTTATCGAGTGACTCTTGATATTGAGGATTCTTGCCCAGCGCTGTAATCTATTAGCTGTATAGACAGGGATTCCTTTCTAAGAACCAAAAAGTGCGATCAAAGTTTTGAGATCTGTCAGTAGAGTAACCGTACGACTATGGAACATTTTATGAAATATTCTGACAGCAAAAATGGTTACAAAAGCTTCTTTTTTCAATTTGACTGTAGTTTCCTCGGCTAGAGAGGGTAATCTAGTAGCATGGGCAATTGTCTTCTCTAATTTGTCCGGAAACACGTGAGATATCACTGCTGCAACTCCATGACTATAGGCATCAGATAAAACAACAACTCCCAAACTGGGATCACACTGTGTCAAAAGAAGCTTTGAGCTGAGCATTGATCTGATTCGGTCGAAAGATGCAGAGTGAATACTCATTGTATGTCCTAGATAAAAGACTAATACATAGAGAACAGGATTGTAGACACTTTAAAAATTATATTTGTAGATTGTGTCAAAAGATCGGCTTAGTGATCGCCAATTTGGGAATAGTTTATGCAAAACTTGACTTTTAAACAATGTTTATAGAAATCAGAATAAATAGTGTGACTAGCTTTAATGTAAAGTCACTAGTACTATGTTCATATGTAAATTGTGGCCAAAAGCTGATACAGACATCATTTAATAAAACATTATAATTCATAATTTAGCGACGAACGAGTAACGATTCTTGTTTATCTACATTGACAACCAGTGCTCTCTCCCAATAACTGGAAGCACTTTAAATTGCGTTCTGTTGGTGTGAATAAAAACAAGCATAGAAGTCTTCACAGAAAACGAATGATAACAGAAATTTTTGTAAAAATAAATTAATGAGAAGTGACTGTGCTTGCAAAAGACTTTAGGTAAATGAGATACAACAAAACTAAATGAATTTGTCGTGGCACTGGATCCAAATCACACGACTTTTGAAGCCGAGAATATAATTCCTGAAACGGCACATATTAAATAATTGATACAAAGTCTAGGTTAACAGTGGAGAACGCGGAACATTGATTCAACTTTTTAAAGCTAGATAAACATAGTAAATGGGAATAAGAAGAATTTTTATGATGTAATTCGAGTTTGTAAGTGTTCGCACACATAGCTTGTCATTATTCAAATCTGTCATGATCGATAAACGATATAACCTCGTATGATAATGGAGAAGTTAATTTTGCGAACCATACTCTGGTGATGTTTTTTGAAAAGGTTGGAAATTAGAATCTTCATAACCTCTCTGTGGTGCACTGGAAGAGTTTCGGGAGTTATCTACATTTTTATCAGGATCTCAAGTAGATAAATAATGCAGTGTAATTTTAGCCGGACCTTCGGAATTGATATCCAATAAATAAGATTCGTCTAAACTATTACGTTGTTCGGAACAGTTATCGTTCAAAAAAGAAATTGAAATAGATGTTGACTCACAGGTTAGAGAAAAACATTCAGGGTTATCTGGAAGCGTTGATTGCTAAAACAAGGAAAGACCAGTGTAGAATTAGAGCTGGAATTAATGAAAGCTTTGAGATAGCTAATATTCGTTCATGAATTCAATTACAAATCTAGTGAACTCCACGAATATCTAATTCTTATATTAGAAAGACAAACATTTTATATGTTACTTTGCCTCGAACTGATCCTGACCATGAAAAACGTACGTTAAAAGTAGGAAGTACATCTGTAGTAAACTCAGTTTAAACGTCCATGGGAAGTTCTAATTTTGTGTGCTTACTGAATTTACCTTCGCACTACTGAATTGAACTAAAAGTGTAATACAGATTAGTGAAAATATATAAACTGAAGATTGTGTTCTTTGTCTAATCTCTGAAACAATTTAGTGTGAATACATGAAAATCCATTTGGTGTGCAATAGAACGAAAACATTAGGAGATGAAGTTGGACTAATGGAAGAAACTTGTGATTCATGACAGGTTATAGACAGTGTCAACTTAATACATTCCTTAAATGTTTTTTTTTGAATAAACATACTTTGGAAATGTGTTAAGCAAGAATTGATCGTCTACATTACAAACCTAATTCTCAAAATAAAATACAATGACAAAAGTTAAAATTATGAGCATATCTACTCTATTTATTGTTTCAACATTTAACACTCATTGAATTTACCATAAAAAGAACCATCAAAATAAACACCAAAATATGATAGATTGATCAAGCGATACATGTTTTAACGTAGTTAAGTTATACATACTAAGTTTATGTCAAGTTAAGGTAAGCTACCAATTAGTGAACAAAATACAGATACCTCCAAACAATATTCATTAATCAAATTTAATAAATGAGTTTCTCTCTCGACAACAACTGGAAGAATGTTGTTCCACGCGGTCCTCTTTTAATTTGGACAATATTCCTGAAAAAAAACATCCGAGCATAGATAGTTGCGTCGGTGATTATTTCTCAGCAATACAAACGTAAAACACTTTAAACATGAATAAACTCGGTTATTGAACTGTCGCTAAATAACTACTGACTGAAATATTTTGACATGAACCATGCAAAATAGAAATATGTATGTAATACACTGTGTGGTTCATGAATCCCTACTTAAGTAGCCTTGTCTAGGAAAATGATTGACACTTTCAGGTGAGACTGTGATTTATGGACTACTTCTGAGTGACTCTCAAGTGACCTTGAGAATGTCCACCCAATAACTAGAATTAAATGAGGGTGATAAACCAGTATGGGGAATTAGAATTGTGACTTACGGTTGACGGTGAACGTTAGCAATTAGATTTATGGATTTTATCACGAACTGACATCCGCTATAATGCCAAGATTTTATTTAGCCAAATGGATGAATGAATTTTGCGCCAAAGTCCGACACCCGTTATCCTATACCAGATTGGTTCCCCTATAAATTATAGTCCCGCCTAATTTCACAGTGGAAATTGTGTCTAGTAAAATATTCGGTCTTTCTCATCCGAAAGCTTCTACAAGCCCGGTGAGATGGGCTACCACGCTCGCTATAACATGCTAGTTTGTCTTCAGAAATACGTCAAACTTATTACTCTGACGTAAGTAACTTAGATCCGTTTTGCATTTAAGGTTTCTAATTATCACAAGTTGTAAGCAGCTGACGAGAACCAAACAAAATAAAGTGGTCTCCTATTATTCTGCCGAAATATTTGTTTCCTCTGTCCTCAATATGCATTTCATTGACCGGCTGAAATAACGTGTGTAAAGAGTGCGCGTGAATGTTGAAGGAGTAAGGGATTATAAATCCAATTTCGCAGGCTTAAAACATTATCCTCACTTAAAACACGTTACTCAGTAGTGATGTTTAAACGAACATGTCTACAGTCTAATCTGTTTACAGGTTTGCTACAATGTGAATACACTTGCACAGACTGACGAAGATGAGAGGAAAGTTGAGAAATAACAATGTCATTTGTTCTTGAATATAAAATCAAGTATAAGAGAGAAAATGATCTCAAATCAATTGATCAGTATTGTTTTAATTAGTTGAATACATGAGTCGATGTAGGCTAGACCACCACTGAAATCCTGGTGATGCTGGACGGCCGTTTCGTCTCAGTATGGGACTCCTCCATTCATGACAGCGACTTTAACTCAACAGTCTGCACAGCCCTATACTGATAGTTATCGTGTTCTCACTAATAACTAACGTCAAGATGAACTTCCTGGAGATCTTGAAGGAAGCTGTGGTCTTTGAATTTCAGTCTCTCTTTTTTGAGGCCGTCACTCACTGAAGACAACGATGGATAACCACGCGATGTAATGGGATGGTTGAAGTTAGACATTAACACTGTTGAATACCGGCCTTGTGGTCAAGAAAATGAGCGTTCGCACGTGAGACTGAAGCTCCTGGATACAAGTCTTACGTGAAGGGTCGTGGATTCGCACTGTTGATAATAATTTAATAATTTATTTATATTCTGAAAATAATAATTACGGAAACCATGCCAGTTTACAGGCATGATCAATTTGATATAAATAGTAACATTAGATGTAGTGAACAAACATGTGATAGAAGTAAGTTTTAAGTATACCATTTTAGTAGTTGTACATGTACATGTATGACAGCGATCAAATACATCAGCTGGGAATTTTTAATATTTCTTAAATGGACAACTCGTTGATTTATGAATGGTGTAATGAAAGTCATTTCGTGTGTCAGATCAAATTATTGATAATTATTTACAACTAGAGAAATTAAAACGAAACGGAACAACAAAGCGGTAATTACCAAAACATATGAATCAGGTCTACCTAAATGCGTGTATCATGTGACACAGTGATATACTGTTGATGTTATTCAAATTAGTTAAACTTTCTGCGGCTGGGTCTTGCCGTATAGTGACAGCAAATAACTGGTTTTACTTAGGTAATGCACTAATAATAATGGCTTAACATTTAAAGTCCCTATAATACTACTTGTGGAATGAGATAAACTTGCAGGTGCTAGACCATTCAATGCATTTTCAGAGAAGCAGTATGCATCGATGCAGCGAACAAACAATGGGAGTGATTTTATCGTACGGATAGATTGTGGTAGGTTATTCCAGAGTCTGAAAAATTTACAGGTGAAGAAATTCATATAAAGAGATGATTTAGAATGAGTTTGTTTCACTAGTGCCAAGGAATTACGGATGTCATAACGAGAAGTTTCTGCATATTGAATCGCGTAATTAGATGTAAACGATAGTTTATGAAGTAGGTTGAAGAAAAAGATAAGATTTATTTTGAGTCTACCCCTCCATAAAGGATCTAGCCCAAGTCTATTACATCTAGAAATATAAGTTAACATACAATTATCTCCAAGAACACAAGGTGTAAATCGTCTCTGTACTGATTTCAGCTTTAATTTGTCCTTTATGCGCGCACTGCCAAGAATAAACATGCAATATTTTAGAAGAGGTCGAGCAAAAACTTTGTACATTAGAATACGTGACTCATTGTTGTAAAGGTTTCGAGTTATGTAACCTAATGGACGTTAAAACTAAGAGGTCTGTTTTAATATCTGTTCTGTAAACGATAAGTTTTGGGAATATCTAAGTCCTAAGTCTACTACTGAATGTAACCTAGATAACACTACTCCATTTATGGTAATGTCTAGTTGAGTGATGTAACGTCGAAGCATATCCATCCACATTTAGCCGAATTAAGCTCCAGCTGCCATTTTAAGCATCATTGTGCCACCTTGTTAGGCTCCATACTACTTTAGATCATCTGCATATAGAAGGGGCTTATCGACACAAAAACTTTCACAAATATCATTGATAAACACTAAAAAGAGCAAAGGACCTAAGACACTACCTTGTATTACACCACTTCTAACAGGGACAGCGTTAGACAATGAAGAGTTAATTTTAACTATTTGATGTCGATTGCTGAGAAAGGAATCAAGCCAAGCAAGCAAAGGATTTTGAACCCCATAAGATGCGAGCTTACCTATAAGAAGTTGGTGGCTAACCATGTCAAAGGCTTTAGAAATGTCCAGATATAGCACTAAGACTAGATATCCTTGGCTACGTAGAGAATAGACTAAATTAAAGAAGTCAAAATGACATGTCATGCAAGAACGATTTTTAAGAAATCCATGTTGAGTATCATTGATAAATTTTCCAGCAAGTAAATAGTTGGAAAGTTCATCACTTATAATTTTTTCCATAATCCTAGAAATAACTGGAGTAATATTTATTGGCCGGTAATTGTTCATGTCAGTCTTATCTCCAGATTTGTAACGTGGTATGATGTACGCGGTTTTCCAACAGTAAGGGTAAGAACCGGTTTCCATAGAGAGAGTAAACAGCTTTAGAAGAAGAAGTGGAATATCTGGACCACCATATTTGTAGAGAAATGATGAAATCCCGTCTACTCCATGACCTTTCGAAAGCTTAAGGGTATTTATAGCCTTATTAATTTTCATGCATGTGAAGGAGATAGATTTTATTGAGTTGCTAGTCACGCACATAACTCTTGAAGCATAGCCACTTATGTTTTCTACACCATTCGCGAATATACTACTGAAAAGGTCGGCCATGGTTTTAGAGTCGTATATAAAAGTGCTATTATGCTGGATGCACGGTATATCAACATTTCGAGTTGCTTTAGTGCGTTTATTGAAAAGGAGAGTTAAGTTTTGTACTTTCGAGTTAGTATTAAGGGCTAACAGCTCCTCATTAATGGCTTTTAACCTATGTTTCTCTTTAATTTGATTAAAAATTATTGTTATTTGTGCAACTGCTGTGAAGTCGTTTGACTTAAAATAACGATTCTGTAGGCGTTTTAGTTTATTACGATATTTAGCTGGTATATATAATTCGTAAGGTTTACTAAACCTGTACGTTTTAAGAGGTACACTGGAATCTAAACAAGAGTTAATGATCAGATAGAATTCGTCGATAGCATCCATGAGACTATTACATGAAAAAAAGTTATCCCAGTCTGAAAGTTTAATCAATGAATGCAGGAGGTCCCAGTCAGCATGCTTATAGTCTCTATATTGACAGGTTTTTTGAATGGGTGGGTTATAAGAGAGATAGATAGGGAGAGCGCAAACTACTATCTTATGGTCACTGCTTTCAAATTCATCATATACTTTTACAGATAGTGGGATAACATCTCTACTAAATATTAGATCGAGTATACTATCGCCTCTAGTTGGGGCACGAACCCACTGTGACCAGCAGTGCATGTTAATGGTTGCCGAGAACTCATCATTACATGACTGACAACTACCGGTACTCCAGTTGATCCCAGGATAATTGAAATCCCCAGTGATAACCTTAGCATTAAAGTTTAGAGAGGATGCATGTATGAATGCATTGATAATAAGATCATTCCCACTATTCGGACTATCAGGAGCTCTGTATATACATCCAAGTAGTAGACTATGATTCAGGGTGTTGACTGATATCCAGACTGATTCTGGTAAACTATTCAGGACACTATCTTCAACTTTATTAGTTGTTAGGTTATCCAAAGCATATATAATACAACCACCTCCTCGCTTAGTTTCTCTGTCGCAGCGATAAAGTCGATAGTTCTGGATATTTAATTCTGAATTAGATACTGCTTGAGAGCACCATGTTTCAGTGATAAATATGAAAGGAGTTTTGGCTAGAAAAGATAATGTTCTCAATGCTGAAATTTTGTTCAGAAGTGAACGCGCATTGATAAGTAATTAGTTGGACCATGGATTTCTGAAGGCTAAAAAAATCAATATTTTGATAAAGTGGATTAATTTGTTGAACTTGACTAGGCGGACAGTTAAGATAAGCACCTGCCAGTTGGGGTTGGGTCAATGATGAGTAACCTAGTAATCCATGTTGCTCAATGGAAAAGTGTTGAGAATAGTTACGTCTTACAGGTTTATTATTTAAAACGTTTGAGGATAACCGTAGGGCGCGTTGGTTCATTGTGAACTGTCCAATATTAGGGCTGCTTACATATTAATTGCAGTGGCGGCCTTGTGAGACATTTGGATCAATTCTGCCCTTATAACCTCCCGTATGATACACACTGTTATTCATTTTTGTGAGGCAAATTTTTAGTTGCTTAATATAAGTTTACAAAAGTTCAAGCATAAACACAAAATGTGTCTATTTTACCTGCTTTTTCTGTCCTTGATGTATTCATAACAGCTCTTCAACACGAAATCACAACCCAATCCTTTTCCCCATTTGAAATCATCCGCCATAGAATAGTCGACATCGTACATGCTTTAGTGAGCAAAATAGATTGAATAAGACTGTGATTATGAGGGATTGTGGTGTGATGATATTTTGAATATCGATTTGTTATTTGAAATTAATCTAGTTTTCTCTTTTATTTTTCAATACAGGTTGTGAGGTCAGAGGACATGAAGACTGCAAGTGTTGTAGATCTAGACTACCAACATCATATATAAGGAGAAATAGTGAGATACTTCCAATGCGTTTGACCGATTGCTGTGTAACTAAGCATGACTAACAAGCACAAACGAATTTCAAACTTGAAAGGTATTTAGAGAGAATTATTCAAATATGGAAGTATCGCTTTATGGCTTGACCGTAATATAATGGTACTCTACATTGTACAAGTTGAAGTATTCGTCGGTTCCCTTATTACCGTTAGTACTATATTTTTCAGACATTTATTGACCAATCCACGATAGAAACCTATTGAATCATAAAAGAGTGGGAATAAATAACAGCTCAGAAAATTCGCTTTTTGATGATCCGACCTTGTGAAACTATACAGCTGTAATTGCGATTAGCTTCTGAGAATAGAAGTCTCAACTAAAACAGATGATTGCTTCGTTATTGTCACACGTGATGAAGGATACTCCAGTGTCAGCGTATTCCAATATTACATAACTTTAAATAAATGTAAAGAATTTTGCCCTGTGAACGATCATCAATTCCACTTCGGCGTATTGCCATTTTGGAGTATGAAAGCAATTAACTAGTTATACGAATATTTGTCACTATTAGAAAAAGTGGTTATACAAAAGGTGCATGCCGAGTAAAGTGAAGCCATCATATGTGAAAATTACATTTGAAATTATATCAACGTTCGAAATTTAGATCATTTCAACGTTTGATTGATCGATTTATACCGTTGTTACTGTAAACGTTTTCGAAAGAAACAGTTTTACAGATAATGTTAGATTGCTTTACATGCCTCAGATACGTATGCTACAAACGTAGCTTGAAGTGCAAGGTCTTATGTAGACTCACAGATCGCCACAAAACTTGGCTCATCGATTCTAAATAAGGACAGCAACACCAATGAAGCTTTATTCATAAAACTACTTCAGTACTACTTCAGTTTATATTGATTCATGTCTAGGGAAGACAGGTGCAGGAGTAAATAAGGCGTTTTAGTACGTCTTAACTATATTACGTCATATCAGGTACCTTCCATGTAAACATTTGTGAAGTCTATCACGATTTAATTAATCTCATATTTCAACGTGTAACACTTACTTTATATCCTCGAAATAAGCCAGAGTTATTCTTGAAACACTGCTTGTTTCCAATAGATAAGGTGTCATCAAATCATTCTGATGAAAAAGAGGTGGCATTGAAACATTAGGAATAAATCAGTATGGAACTTATTTGATTGTGGTTCTTCCATATTACGATTCAAATTTCACTATGAAAAGTAAACGCTCGCGGTTAACTTTTACATGGGATTTCTGCTATATCGTTCAAAACTGCCGTCCTATCGGTCATTTATTTATTTACAAAACGTGTATGGTTTTATCTTTATGTGGTGCTTCTATTCAGTACCAGAAGCTGTGTAAATATTGACGCTTTTAATTGTATTTTGAAAATAAATTGCATTAACAAAATCCTCAGTGATTTACGGTATTCATGTGTTGATGCATTTGTAGATACTACAGTTGGTTTTACTTCGACTTGACAACAAGAATTGCTTCGAAAACATGCTAAGTTATTACTTATCAGGCTAGGAGCATTTCTTATTTATGATGCATTGCTACCGATTTGTGACATCTGAGTTATGTAATGCTAAGTCGAGTGTGTTGAATAACTTTAAAATGTTGCAAACAATCTATGAAGCATCATACGAAATCTGTGAATGTCTAACTTGTTTTCTACTTCAATGGTACATGTTAAGCTATCTTCCATTTAACGCACTCAGAACAACGTTGTTACTTGTTATGTTTTACTTCTCTACATACTCAAACAACAGTGTGCATACAATCGTTTTCTGTATATGGAAAATCAAACATGTTCTACATGAACGGTATTCAGAGGACAGATTATTCTGCTGGATGAATAACTAACTTCAAAATCTATGGTATAAGCAAACTCACTCCCATTACTCTGTGACTCAAATGGTTTTCATCCAGCTCGATTCCTTGTAGTTGGCTGCAGTCGAAATGTTCTCTTGCTTCCTTCTTCATTCAGATAAACGATGTGAAGTGTCATTAGGCGTTATCAATAAAAAGTCAATTAATAATAAACGAAAATCCTCATGATGTAAACTCAAGTTAGTAATTGATGCATTAAAACAAGAGGCATAAGAAAGAAGCGAGTTGCAGATGAATCTGGTTCAGGTGCGTGATTTAGAAATATTCGTGTTGTTTTTGGATTGAATTTTCACCTCAAATCAACTACTTAACTCTAACTGTATTGATATTGGTGTGAATTATAATGCTATGGTCATTTTCACTGCATTTGGATCAGTCTGGATTGGCAAATGCTTGCACTGGATTCCACGTTCGGCTATATTCCATCCATTCTCAACAAACTCCTGCTACACTTTCCAATCAATTTCGTTATCACCGAATTCCAGTTGAACCAATGACAATGACTTGTATAAAACCTCTTCACAAATCTTGAAAGTATGAATGATACTAGTGACGAATGGCAAATGTATGCCGGATAGGGCTAATTCACTTTCTCATTTCTTACAATCATACGCTATCCTACTTACTGAAGTCAGAAAGCATCACAATTCATGATGCCGTACATGCTTTGACATTTCTCAAATAATTTCATCACATTTGTGGCTGTGAATAACGTGTTATGACCCATTGTAATTCCTCGTCTTATAATTACCAAACGACGAGCTGTTTATTGCATTGCATTCCATCCTATATAACAGGATCACAATGCCGACAAACAACCAAGACACAGATATATTAGAAATGAAGTAGAAGTGAACTGACAGGTGTTGTGCTCTGTCGATCATCGAATCTCAGTTTAACTGCACAAGGATAGCTCATAGATTTCACTGAGCCAATTAATGACGCTTCTACGACAGATTAACCCCAATATGTTAAAGACATGGGCTTCCAAATCACACACAAATGGACTGAATTAAATCAACTGTGAAGCAAAATCACACAGAATGCAAAGCAACGCTTGTACATGTATTAAGAAAAGACCCTAGGACATGGTTTTTATATCTAAAATGTAGTTCATATGAATTGTCGAACAAATCCGAGAAACGTTGAATATATATATATATATATATATATATATATATATTACTCGTGGAATCTATGTTTATGCATGTCACCTAGAATTCTTTGGATTTAGTTCGACTAAGTCGAAGTATTTATATTTCAGATGTTGACATGATACAGTCTGGTAAAAATGTTTCTCTGGTTATACAAAGTAAATATGCAACTTACCAACATCTTTGGTAGACTGAGTATTTTCTTTTGTATTTTGTAGGTTCCTTTAGTTGATTGCCAAGATAGCGTTATGTTTTGAACAGATCTAGGGATTGGAACAAAAACATACAATGATGTAGATTGAACTTTGTGAACTGTCACTTACTCCACTCAAAATAAATCTTTAATGTCTAGAAGTAAATTTCATGCATTGGCTAATTAGAAAACTATATTTTATATGATCTGTTACCCTGTCACTTCCACATGGATTATTCTGGCTTTTTGGCAAACCAGGTAGTTTATTCTTGATTATACGTTGGACACATATTTTGACCTTGTCAGCTATCCACTCAAAAGTTTGTATAGTAGGTTATCCATCACATTTCATTAGGTTATTTTCTATCACGTCTTTATCATAGGGAGTTAGAATGCTTTCCCTCTTTGCATCGTCGCGAACCTGTCATACTGACTTCTGTCTGAGTAAATCAGTGCCTGAAATATATTCGTCTAGCTCAATTGGTATTTGGATTTTTATCATAGCCACCTCTCAGACAAAGTTGTATGAAGTAGGATATGAGAAATCAAACGGTGAGTTTACATTAATCGTTCAATTTTTGTTTATTCATAAAGGAGTTAGAAAATGGTCTATAATTTTAACAGACACTGTGTAATGGAGATTTATTTAGGTTTAGCATTCTAACTGAGAAATGAGTACAATAAAATGTCACAAACTCTTTATCTGATGCTCGAATATTCCCATGCGACAGATCAGCCTGATTGTTGCTCTTATCAATGATCAACTACTGATCTCTTAGATAGAGAACAAAAGGATTAACATGTGAATGGACGCTTGGTCTCAAAGTTAATCTGCATACAGAAACATGCGTTGTTATACTTTCTGAAATTTCTATGCTTGCACCCTTTTTATGTTTCGAACTGCGACTTTCACTTTCCACCTACCGACATAAATAGTTACGTATATCCCTCTAAAGTTAAAATGTGGACGAATTTAAACACATGCTGACAGATAATAAAAACAACATTTTACGACCACTTTTATTATTACTCACGGAATTTTCGCTGACATCAACTTTTCCGACCCAAAAATTGAAGGATGAAATCCCTTATGAATAAAATAAGAAATTAATGTGATTCAATTTCTTATTCGACTTGCACTCAACGATTAGAGTCTTCAAATGAACCATAAAACTTGATTTATAAACAAAAATGTTATACTATTTGATTGATATCATGAGCCGATTGATGTTAAACCACCATCGAAAACCTGAAAGGACGGATGGCCGGTACGTCCTATTGTAGGAATCGTCAATAGTGCGCATCCACCACCCTGCTTGTGAGATTCAAGCACGCGACTTGCGTCCTCGCGAACGAACGCCTAACCTCCAGACCACTGTGCAGGCATCCAACATCAACCACTTCACAATCTCAATCAATAATATAATAATCTTCACAGCCCATACTGATAATTTTGTGGTATTTCGATTTTTCAGTGAATTCAAACATTGTTTTATACATTAAATCAACATATCGACATTTTATAATACACCATATAGAAATCGCTTAGTATCTTCTGTCTTTACTGCTAGACTGTACACTATTCGAATGAATTCAGCTTTTCATCAGTTTGAATTGTTTCTTACAGTGAGCAGTTCATATAAATAATGTACAAACTATATGAGCATCATAATGATAGTACGTAGTTATAATATTGTTCCCATATTTGGCTAATTTAGTTCAGGGAAACTTGTGTAATAATTAATAAATTGTGAGAAGTGTAACCGCAATTACACAAATTGTAAAAGTTTATACAGAACACAACAGAAATGAATTTGTGATCAAACTAATTAAACAACTGCACTACTCATCGTAATAACCAAATGCTGAACGAAACAAGATTACCTGTACGTCAATGTACGGAGACCATATTTCATTTTGAAGGAGTTTTGTTCTCTGAGCTGGATGGTTTGGTCGTGGAGCTTTCATCGTTCTTCTGAACGACATCATCAGCACAAACTTCAGATAGAAGGGAGATCTTTGAATTTCTCCATATGTGTTACACAGCTTGTTCTGTGCACCTCGATGTTGATTGGTTCCGTCAAAAAATTAGACAACCAAATCTCAAAGACTTTAAACAAGCTAGTCAAAGCAGGAGAAATAACAAAACAAGACCAATGGAGAATGAAATCCAGTGGACCAGTACTCCCTCGATTCTACGGCAGGCCCAAAATACACAAACCGAACATTCCACTACGTCCAATAGTAGCACTCCCCGGAACGCCAACGTACAATTTGTCAAAAGAAATTTCACGAATACTGAGACATCTAGTAGATTCAGCCAAACACTCCATCAAATCCCCAACACAATTCTTGGACCAAATTAGGGACATTCAAATCAACAACGACGAACTCATGATATCCTTCGACGTAACAGCACTGTTCACCTCAATTGAACCACAGTTAGCAAAAGAAACTATATCCCTGCTACTCAACAACGACACAAATCTCACCAAATACACGACGCTTCAAATTCAAAGTCTACTGGGGCTCATCGATTTATGCCTAACAACATATTTTCAATTCAACAACAAAATCTACAAACAAACAAAAGGGACACCAATGGGATCACCAATATCAGGACTGATCGCAGAAGCAGTGATGCAAAGACTAGAAGCCACGATATTACCAGTGATCAAGCCAAAAATTTGGATTCGCTACGTAGACGACACCTTCGTCATCGTCAAAAAGGATGAACTGGAAAACACATACAAACTGATCAACAACGTTTTCAATGACATCAAGTTCACAATGGAACAGGAGTCAAACAACCAAATAGCATTTTTGGATATATTGATCACTAGAACTGATACAGGAAAACTGGAAACTCAAGTATATAGGAAACCAACCCATACAGATCAAATTCTCAACTACAACAGCAACAACCCAAGGGCTCACAAAATCAACTGCGTACACACATTGTTCAAGAGGGCGAGGACACACTGCAGCACACTGGCAGCACGAAGAAATGAAGAGAAATACCTGAAGGACATATTTCAAAAGAACGGCTACCCAATCAACTTCATCAAAAAGCACCAACGGCACACAGCATCACAACCCAAGTCAAGCACAAAAATCAGTAAAAGGATCACCCTACCGTACATACAAGGAATATCAGAAACTGCAACGAGACTGCTGAAAACCTTCGGGATAGGTGTGGCACACAAACCAACAAAATCACTACAATCAATCTTATGCAAACCAAAAGATGAAATAACAAAGGAGAACAAATCAAACATTATCTACAAAATAAATTGTACCAACTGCGACAAACACTACATCGGACAAAGCGGACGTCCCCTCCACCTACGCCTACATGAACATCAATTAGCAGTCAAACGCCATGATATCTCTTCACTTATTTCAATACACGTGGATAACTACGGACACTCATTCGATTGGGAAAATGTAGAAATCTTAGACAGAGGAAACTCCAAAAACACCAGAGAATTTCTAGAAGCCTGGCACTCAGGTCAATCAGCAATCAACAAACATATTGAAATCAATCCAATTTATCAACCAATCAGGAAAACCATGCATAAATATAGGAACAAAAATCAAACCAATGGGAGACACAACCAAAACAAAGAAGTAAACAATGATAAATTTAAGGTCAACAAGAACCAATCAACATCGAGGTGCACAGAACAAGCTGTGAAACACATATGGAGAAATTCGAACACTTCACTTCTATCTGAAGTTTGTGCTGATGATGTCGTTCAGAAGAACGATGAAAGCTCCACGACCAAACCATCCAGCTCAGAGAACAAAACTCCATCAAAATCATCCACCTGAGCTACAAATCTTCTCCACCATCTCAAAATCATATGAGCGTAATACGCTTCTCGTTGTTCGAAAATGGGAGAATTTCGCCAAAAGGCAGGCTTCCACTCGAGAACAACTATATTTTCTCCATGAGTGTCTTCGCCAGCATGTTCTACCAACAAGTGTAAGATATAGACCTCCAATCAACTGCCCATTAGGATGGAGAATAGCTGAGCAAAGTGGAAGAAAAATGGTACACCTAATGATAACGGATGCACACTACAGGATCCGCAAATACCAGCACGTCATAGAGGACCAAAAGATAAAGCTACAAAGGATGCTCACGTCAGAACATTTAGACATCGTGACAACAGCCATCGAGATATCATGCAAACGACATAGAGAACAAAGAAGAAACACCTTAAAGAAAAAACTAATCAAGATCTCTAAACCACCCATGGAAGAAAACACAAACAACTGCGTGATCAATCTGTCAAAACAACCACTAACAAATACGGAAGAACACCTGCTCCAAAAAGGATTAAACTACAATACAAGCGACGCCTCAAAGCTGGAGTTCTTCGCAGCACTAGAGTCATCACTCAAAACTTCCGGAATCAGTGAAGAAACACAACAGGAAATAAGGCAAACTATAGTACCGATAACTCAACAGGTGAAAGAAAACAACCAACTAACTCCACAAGAACAAAAGGCCTTGAAAGAACTCAGAAATAGAAAGGATATTGTCATAATACCAGCGGACAAAGGACGCACCACAGTAATCATGGACAAAGAAGAATACGTCAACAAAGCCGAAGAACTACTCGAAGATAAGAGCACATACAAACTGATGGACACAAATCCCGTCAAAAAATTAGACAACCAAATCTCAAAGACTTTAAACAAGCTAGTCAAAGCAGGAGAAATAACAAAACAAGACCAATGGAGAATGAAATCCAGTGGACCAGTACTCCCTCGATTCTACGGCAGGCCCAAAATACACAAACCGAACATTCCACTACGTCCAATAGTAGCACTCCCCGGAACGCCAACGTACAATTTGTCAAAAGAAATTTCACGAATACTGAGACATCTAGTAGATTCAGCCAAACACTCCATCAAATCCCCAACACAATTCTTGGACCAAATTAGGGACATTCAAATCAACAACGACGAACTCATGATATCCTTCGACGTAACTGCACTGTTCACCTCAATTGAACCACAGTTAGCAAAAGAAACTATATCCCTGCTACTCAACAACGACACAAATCTCACCAAATACACGACGCTTCAAATTCAAAGTCTACTGGAGCTCATCGATTTATGCCTAACAACATATTTTCAATTCAACAACAAAATCTACAAACAAACAAAAGGGACACCAATGGGATCACCAATATCAGGACTGATCGCAGAAGCAGTGATGCAAAGACTAGAAGCCACGATATTACCAGTGATCAAGCCAAAAATTTGGATTCGCTACGTAGACGACACCTTCGTCATCGTCAAAAAGGATGAACTGGAAAACACATACAAACTGATCAACAACGTTTTCAATGACATCAAGTTCACAATGGAACAGGAGTCAAACAACCAACTAGCATTTTTGGATATATTGATCACTAGAACTGATACAGGAAAACTGGAAACTCAAGTATATAGGAAACCAACCCATACAGATCAAATTCTCAACTACAACAGCAACAACCCAAGGGCTCACAAAATCAACTGCGTACACACATTGTTCAAGAGGGCGAGGACACACTGCAGCACACTGGCAGCACGAAGAAATGAAGAGAAATACCTGAAGGACATATTTCAAAAGAACGGCTACCCAATCAACTTCATCAAAAAGCACCAACGGCACACAGCATCACAACCCAAGTCAAGCACAAAAATCAGTAAAAGGATCACCCTACCGTACATACAAGGAATATCAGAAACTGCAACGAGACTGCTGAAAACCTTCGGGATAGGTGTGGCACACAAACCAACAAAATCACTACAATCAATCTTATGCAAACCAAAAGATGAAATAACAAAGGAGAACAAATCAAACATTATCTACAAAATAAACTGTACCAACTGCGACAAACACTACATCGGACAAAGCGGACGTCCCCTCCACCTACGCCTACATGAACATCAATTAGCAGTCAAACGCCATGATATTTCTTCACTTATTTCAATACACGTGGATAACTACGGACACTCATTCGATTGGGAAAATGTAGAAATCTTAGACAGAGGAAACTCCAAAAACACCAGAGAATTTCTAGAAGCCTGGCACTCAGGTCAATCAGCAATCAACAAACATATTGAAATCAATCCAATTTATCAACCAATCAGGAAAACCATGCATAAATATGGGAACAAAAATCAAACCAATGGGAGACACAACCAAAACAAAGAAGTAAACAATGATAAATTTAAGGTCAACAAGAACCAATCAACATCGAGGTGCACAGAACAAGCTGTGAAACACATATGGAGAAATTCGAACACTTCACTTCTATCTGAAGTTTGTGCTGATGATGTCGTTCAGAAGAACGATGAAAGCTCCACGACCAAACCATCCAGCTCAGAGAACAAAACTCCATCAAAATCATCCACCTGAGCTACAAATCTTCTCCACCACCATATTTCATAAACTGAAAAGAACTTACAAGTACATAAGCTAGTTCACGCTTTATTACATTGATCAACTTGTCATCGGATATTGTGATTGATTCTTTCTCAGGCAGACAATAATTCAATACGCCCATAAAAGGCCTGTAGAATTAAATACAAGTATTGGATTACATTACTTATAAAGCTTTAGTTCATTACTAATTATTTTTCCATGAGATATTGTACCGAGGAGTGACGTTATGTGTATGATAAAGGTGAAGATAGACAGTCACACTGAATATAATAAAACTACATTATACAGAAAAAGTGCTTACATCCGAATAAAATAGTCATTCCAATTGAACGCAACACTACAGAAACGTCATACTCAATCCATCAACATATATCATGAGACATATGGTTTGTCCTGAAGCAAGAAAACATCATGGTGCTACACATATACAGTAACAAGGTGCATAGATGTGACATATTTTGAGCATTGAATCTGCTGATCCACATTTCATGTTTGATTGGGCATAAGTGGATCCAGTTGATAACACTATGAACGTGATCATATAATGGATTTCGAGATATTGTTCAACTAATTCGAGATAATTGAGGTGTACTTGTTTGTTCATCGTATCACACTGTAATATTATAATATTCTGCTCTGGGGCTGTTTGGTTTCTCTCATCACCGATGGAAATCACCATGATACAAGACGAACCTGTATCAAATAACGTACACCAATTTTCCGTTCAAAATGATATCTACATAGATATGAGGCGGAACGTAGTCAGTCGTTAAACAGCAAGAAATGTTTCATAGTGAACAGCAGTTAGTCTCTTAAGGAAAAGCTTAAATTTTTAATATTTCCATCGTCGTGTTTGTGTAATTGAATTTTTCGAATTTGATTAATGTAGTACGGGTTCAAGCTGGTCATTACCGAAATGTATCATTGATAAACCAGACAGTTTTTTACAGGTTTCCGGTGGTGATCTTTTAATCATCGACATGCAAATTGAAATACATAAATTTTTATTTGATTACTGCACTGAAAGTGTGTGTACAAGCCATCTCATCATAATTATTGAATCACTCAAATTTCAATCGCTATTATCACTTCAAATAAAAGTTTTCTGCTAGAGGTATTCCTCATACTTGGTGCCAAATATATGTCAGACGATCTGTTTAAATCACTATGGGGATTTGTGAAGACTGTTGTATTTTCACAATTTAAATCACGTGCATGATTGTGAACGTGCACTGCAGAGTAGTCTCATACGAGGACAAAACTTCTGCCGTGCGCTTCAATGTTTTCAATGGTGGTTTAGCTTAGATTCACTCATGACTTCCACTGTCAGAATAATTATTTCAATCTTGACGAATAGTCACAGACATTACACTGGAAAACGCTGTTGTTTATTATTAACGCCAGCTTCCATTTCACGATATTTTAATACAAGTGAACCTAAATATTTATTCTAGCCCATTGAATTCTCAAGTTGATACATAACTTTCAGAATAGAATTACTGAATTAACATTCAACAACATATTTACAGGTTCAGATTAGCTTCAAGCAGTACGGATTTAGGAAATTCTGATCATTCCAATTGTCGTGCAACATGCGCTAAATACTAGTTCAGTGAGGTATGTTTTCTATTTACTATAACTACGATATATGCTGGCTCAATGTTGACAATTATCTTGGTGAAGCTGAAAGAACCGCATGAGGTTTGTACAACAATAAAAATGTAATTGGAAATACGGTTTTGTTAAGCTAGAGTACACACAAGTTGAGCTATGTGAAGTGCATTTATTGTGCCCTTTATGGAAAATCAGTTGAGAGATTTACCTCAAAAAAGACCTTTGATTATTCACACACTTCAAATCCATCGTGTTTATTTGTAAGCGCAGTCTTAGAAAAGAGATTAAACAAGGACATGAGAAATATTTAATACAACCTGTATGCAGAGTGAAAAATTTGTAGGAAGTTCACATGCATCATCTATTATAAATACATTCAGAAAGGTAATACACGGTGGTTCACTGTGAAGTATACTAATGAAAGTTCACATATTTGTCCTTCTGTGTATTGTACTGTTGAAATCGGTGACTAGTAAACGAGACCAGCAAGTGGTCCAAGAACAACAGGTAAATGATCAATGAAAATACTGAACATCAATGTTTCGAAAACATTATACTTATCCATAAAATTTACAGAAAAGATCGTTGACCAGTGAAAAGTTGGAAATCATCTTAATTTATGATGAAGATTTACAACGGAATCAAGAATTTCCGAAAATAAAGGTAAGTCTTGTTTTTGATTATAGTTCAGTATTTGATGGTGTGATAAGTTATTAAGTTGATTGAACCTTCAACATTTGGATGACAATGAATGTAGAAAACCCTGTTGTTATTTAAGTCAATGGAAATAGAAAAACGTTTATGTATATGATCACTATTGTAGGCAGATCGCGATACGGTATTGACAGAAGTGTTATGGCGGTATTTGATGATTTATAATCATATAACTGTATCGTTCAATGTGGTATTTGTGAAATATATCACTTCACTTTCTATCAATGATTATTTGTGTGTTTTTCTTGTCAACAGGAAGCAATGCAGAGTGCTTCAAGTTATTGGGAGAAAACACTGAAGGTGAAGATAGGCAGTGAGAAACCAGTGTATTTGCCAAGGTTAATAATAATTGATAAGTTGATGAATTCAATACGAACTACCTAGCTTTAAAAAGTTTCCTGACATACATATATATAAATCTTTGAAGTAATGTCGACTGAACGAATACCTATATCTAACATCATTAGTGGTCATGATCCTTGAACATTTCATGCAATATACTTTGTAGATAACTTCCTATTCATATCATTCAACAAAGCGTTGAATGGGGAAAACATATTTATACAGTCTGTGAAAACACACTTGGGATCAGTTTCAAAATGGTTTAAAGGAGGTTCAGAGAGAAAACACCACTAATAGAGTTCACGTATATTGAGAATTTGTGAACAAATATTAACATATGAATTAAACTGAATCTGTTAACTTACACAATATTCACGTTAAAGCTATAACGCTAGAATCATTTGCCAATTTCTCACCATCGCTAATGCCTTCTTTATTTTTAACAAATTTCATTGTTTTCAAGAGAATGTTCGAATAAAGAACACTTTGTAGAAATAAAAAAGAATATTCCATATTGCCGGAAGTCGATATGTAAATATCATACATTCATTCAAGGTGCAGAGATTCCTGTAAAGTATTTGTCGGTAAGTGTAACAGTAAATAAGATGTGTTTTCATAGCATATGTAGACATACATGGCCGTTCTTAGTTTTGAGGTGATTTGTCTGGTTAATTCTGATAACGAACGAGACGTTGATCTGACGAATAGTAGACTGGCCCTCTGTGCTCGTTTGAGGCTATTGCTTTTGTATGGAGTAGTGTGGTCATGATCCATGAGCCGGCTTTCACTACTCAGAGGGTCAAGTGGCACACGAAATTGAACAATAACAGATCTCTGATACCCTCAGATATCCTGGGCCACGCGTGCGCTACAATGACGGTGCCGAGAAGTCGTGAATCCCGGTACGAAAGGGTGGGAAAACTGTTTCCTCCCTATCATGACCGGGATCAAGGATCGCAATTATTCCCCGTAAACGAGGAGTTCCTGGCAAGTGCAAGTCATGAGCTTGAACTGTGTTTCTGCCCTTTGTTCACACCTCACCTCGCTATTAACGATTGAATGGATTAGTGAGGTCTTTGGATTGGTGCCGTTGTAGTGGCTTTACCGCCCAACTGAGAAGATGACCTAATTTGACTATTTAGAGGACGTCCAAGTTGTGAAAAAGATTCCGAAGGTGAAGCTGCCTAGGGATCAATATCGTGGCCCAAGAATATATAATGTAGCGTGCACCTGACTTCGTGCTGGACTGCATGTACCCTGGCTTAGTGGTATCTACCATACGCTTCAGCGTTTGTTATATGTGTGATATATATTGTGAAAATCCTCATGATCACTGTGTCTTCATTTGTAATGAGGTACCGTTTTTCAACGAAACATAAAAACAAACTGAATGTCAATTGTATGCGCAAAGAGAGATCTTCATGTATATACTAATGAACTTAACAAATGTGTTCGTATTAACTACATGACATGACATTACGAACATCAACTTATCAGTGAACTTGATCAGAGATGATCACACACCAGATAAAGCAATGCAAAACGTAATGTGCAACAAATTTGAAACATATTATTTATGAATGCTTTGTGAACTGTCATGAACTACTCATTTTTAAAGTAGTTTTCTTTGGACGACTGAAATTATGAAGAAGGTACACTGCCACTGCTTCAACCGAACTTCATAAAACATCCCAAAAATAGTGTTTATCGTCATCAACGGTAATAACTTTTATCCATCACTAAAACGTCATGTGATGTATGAAACTCCTGATTTGTCTTAACTCAGGCAAATATCTGATCAGAAAGATATGATACAAAATGTTGCAGGCGTGAAACATAGAGAACGAGGTTTATCGTCAATAGACTATAATTTACAAATGCGGAAGCTTGATTTTGAACATCTCGACAGGTTAAGTAAGCAAACATTTGGGCAACTATTCTGAATTGGTGAAATACTATTTTGACCTACAAGTTAGATATTTCAGTTGGAAAGCTTTTAATGTTAGCTAATTTTAAAAATGTGATCTAGACTGTGTTCTGTGCAGTTAATCAAGCCAGAAGTGAACCTCTGATAGTTTTGTTTAGTTTTGCTTAGTTTAAATGACAGGACTTCAAAATCTGTATGACAACAACCAGTACACACTGCTCAACAGACGTGTAATGTATAGTTCGATATTTAAGCATTGTCTAGACATTTAATTTAAACTAATTGGAATCAAACCACATAATATGCTATCTCGTTCGTAAAATTCCAATATTTTTTCAGTCGTGCTATCATGAGAAAAACGGACAATATAGAAAAGTTTATTCAGAAGGCAGTGGGATAGCTCCCAATCAGTTATTGATAATTTTGACGGACTCAAGTAGAACACCGCGTGATAAATGCTCAAATATTCATGCTGCACATGTTGCCACACATCCAAGCACTGGGAGGTAAGCTATTTAGCTGGTGAAAATATTCTGTTTATTAGACATTAAGTGTTAAATACAACATGAGATTTTCTCCATTTCTAATTAGTTTTCTAAGTAGAAAAGCAATGATGAACTTAAATTTAGTTGACAATAGACGGTAACGCTTTTTATATTACCTTTGTTGTTTCAGTTTTTGTACGAATGACCAAAGAACTACACATTTTTTCAGCATCTACTATGAGTATTGACAAAAGAGTATTTGTTCAAATTAACCGATAGTTTGATAAGATCACCAAAACAAATGTTCTAACGAACCGACTTGGATCAACAACCAACTGGTATGAAAATCAACAAGATTTTTAATTCCTCATGTTGTAGCTGTTTACTTGCAACGAATGTCAAGTAAAAAGAATGCGTTGATTTAGCTTAATGCCGTGCTGCCCTCTCATTTAAATATATGTATGATATCACTCACTCGTTGACAATATTTGATTTCAAGTCAACTTCTCTTGAATTAGCCAACCTTCACAGGTCTTAAATTATACTATTCAGTGAAATGAAGGTACAAGCTGCGTTGGAGATGACTTTAATATATCCCTTATCAACTGACTGTTGTATCAATCAAAATGCGCTGCGGTGCGGATTAGTGCTCTGCTTCCAAGCAGAAAAAAAATATTTTCAATTGTTTTAAGTGCATGTCACCTACGGTCTCGTTAATAAAATTTTACGACCAAAAAAATGTTATGACTGTAGGATTTTACTTAAAAGACTAACTGCTGTTTACTATGAAACCGTTCTTGCTGAACAACGACTGACTACGTTCCACCTCATCTCTATGCAGATATCATTTTGTAAGAAAGAAAGATTAGTTCAGCGAAGAGTTCTCTTTTCTGCGAATTCATTTTCAAAGCTGCACAATCGCAAATATACTTATTTTTACAGGGTGATAATAATACTGATAATAAACTTCTGTTATACATAGTGACAGTGAGGTTAAATAAACAAAGGTCTGAGAAAAAAATTTTTGAAACAAGGAAAGTAAATAATCGTTTGATAGTAAATGGCTTAAGTATTCATCTGGTAAGGATGGCTCAGCATGATAAAATAAAATGTTGAAACAGAGATGAAACGTAATCGGAAAGATCGTGGAAATAAAAACAAACCGGTTGGGGGTAGAAGATTTGAAGGGAAGATCTAAGGTGAAGCAGGTGGCTGTAAGGGAACAAGAGTATGAAGAAGGAGAAAAATTTTGATGCATTAAGACCATGGTAGAAGAAGAGGTTGTACCAGTCTCTTTTGTACACATAATTCTGGTTTTTCAATATGTATGGCTATTGCCTTGGCAATGCAAAGAATATGCAGTCTAATTGTCTTAGCAAGGCTTCTACTTACCTTAAGGATGACTTTGAACACAGAGTCTGTCTTGATTGAGTGACCTGTGTTTACAAGGTGTTCGATTATAGAACTTATTATTGAGCCGTTGCCTCCTCTTTTTGGCTACGCGACAAAATGTTCTTGAATCCTTCTGGATAAAGTACGCATCGAACGACCTATATACCTAGTTCTACAAGAGCAGCTCAATTGGTAAATGCATATTGAGGTGGTCAGATGCAATAATTTATCTTTCAGATAAGACGATTTATAATCGAACACCTTGTAAACACAGGTCACTCCTCGGTACAATATCTCGTGGAAAAATAATTAGTAATGAACTAAAGCTTTATAAGTAATGTAATCCAATACTTGTATTTAATTCTACAGGCCTTTTATGGGCGTATTGAATTATTGTCTGCCTGAGAAAGAATCAATCACAATATCCGATGACAAGTTGATCAATGTAATAAAGCGTGAACTAGCTTATGTACTTGTAAGTTCTTTTCAGTTTATGAAATATGGTCTCCGTACATTGACGTACAGATAATCTTGTTTCGTTCAGCATTTGGTTAGTACGATGAGTAGTGCAGTTGTTTAATTAGTTTGATCACAAATTCATTTCTGTTGTGTTCTGTATAAACTTTTACAATTTGTGTAATTGCGGTTACACTTCTCACAATTTATTAATTATTACACAAGTTTCCCTGAACTAAATTAGCCAAATATGGGAACAATATTATAACTACGTACTATCATTATGATGCTCAAATAGGTTGTACATTATTTATATGAACCGCTCACTGTAAGAAACAATTCAAACTGATGAAAAGCTGAATTCATTTGAATAGTGTACAGTCTAGCAGTAAAGACAAAAGATACTAAGCGATTTCTATATGGTGTATTATAAAATGTCGATATGTTGATATGTTGAAAAATCAAAATACCACAAAATTATCAGTATGGGCTGTGAAGATTATTATATTATTGATTGAGATTGTGAAGTGGTTGATGTTGGATGCCTGCACAGTGGTCTGGAGGTTAGGCGTTCGTTCGCGAGGACGCAAGTCGCGTGCTTGAATCTCACAAGCAGGGTGGTGGATGCGCACTATTGACGATTCCTACAATAGGACGTACCGGCCATCCGGTCCTTTCAGGTTTTCGATGGTGGTTTAACATCAATCGGCTCATGATATCAATCAAATAGTATAACATTTTTGTTTATAAATCAAGTTTTATGGTTCATTTGAAGACTCTAATCGTTGAGTGCAAGTCGAATAAGAAATTGAATCACATTAATTTCTTATTTTATTCATAAGGGATTTCATCCTTCAATTTTTGGGTCGGAAAAGTTGATGTCAGCGAAAATTCCGTGAGTAATAATAAAAGTGGTCGTAAACTGTTGTTTTTATTATCTGTCAGCATGTGTTTAAATTCGTCCACATTTTAACTTTAGAGGGATATACGTAACTATTTATGTCGGTAGGTGGAAAGTGAAAGTCGCAGTTCGAAACATAAAAAGGGTGCAAGCATAGAAATTTCAGAAAGTATAACAACGCATGTTTCTGTATGCAGATTAACTTTGAGACCAAGCGTCCATTCACATGTTAATCCTTTTGTTCTCTATCTAAGAGATCAGTAGTTGATCATTGATAAGAGCAACAATCAGGCTGATCTGTCGCATGGGAATATTCGAGCATCAGATAAAGAGTTTGTGACATTTTATTGTACTCATTTCTCAGTTAGAATGCTAAACCTAAATAAATCTCCATTACACAGTGTCTGTTAAAATTATAGACCATTTTCTAACTCCTTTATGAATAAACAAAAATTGAACGATTAATGTAAACTCACCGTTTGATTTCTCATATCCTACTTCATACAACTTTGTCTGAGAGGTGGCTATGATAAAAATCCAAATACCAATTGAGCTAGACGAATATATTTCAGGCACTGATTTACTCAGACAGAAGTCAGTATGACAGGTTCGCGACGATGCAAAGAGGGAAAGCATTCTAACTCCCTATGATAAAGACGTGATAGAAAATAACCTAATGAAATGTGATGGATAACCTACTATACAAACTTTTGAGTGGATAGCTGACAAGGTCAAAATATGTGTCCAACGTATAATCAAGAATAAACTACCTGGTTTGCCAAAAAGCCAGAATAATCCATGTGGAAGTGACAGGGTAACAGATCATATAAAATATAGTTTTCTAATTAGCCAATGCATGAAATTTACTTCTAGACATTAAAGATTTATTTTGAGTGGAGTAAGTGACAGTTCACAAAGTTCAATCTACATCATTGTATGTTTTTGTTCCAATCCCTAGATCTGTTCAAAACATAACGCTATCTTGGCAATCAACTAAAGGAACCTACAAAATACAAAAGAAAATACTCAGTCTACCAAAGATGTTGGTAAGTTGCATATTTACTTTGTATAACCAGAGAAACATTTTTACCAGACTGTATCATGTCAACATCTGAAATATAAATACTTCGACTTAGTCGAACTAAATCCAAAGAATTCTAGGTGACATGCATAAACATAGATTCCACGAGTAATATATATATATATATATATATATATATTCAACGTTTCTCGGATTTGTTCGACAATTCATATGAACTACATTTTAGATATAAAAACCATGTCCTAGGGTCTTTTCTTAATACATGTACAAGCGTTGCTTTGCATTCTGTGTGATTTTGCTTCACAGTTGATTTTAATTCAGTCCATTTGTGTGTGATTTGGAAGCCCATGTCTTTAACATATTGGGGTTAATCTGTCGTAGAAGCGTCATTAATTGGCTCAGTGAAATCTATGAGCTATCCTTGTGCAGTTAAACTGAGATTCGATGATCGACAGAGCACAACACCTGTCAGTTCACTTCTACTTCATTTCTAATATATCTGTGTCTTGGTTGTTTGTCGGCATTGTGATCCTGTTATATAGGATGGAATGCAATGCAATAAACAGCTCGTCGTTTGGTAATTATAAGACGAGGAATTACAATGGGTCATAACACGTTATTCACAGCCACAAATGTGATGAAATTATTTGAGAAATGTCAAAGCATGTACGGCATCATGAATTGTGATGCTTTCTGACTTCAGTAAGTAGGATAGCGTATGATTGTAAGAAATGAGAAAGTGAATTAGCCCTATCCGGCATACATTTGCCATTCGTCACTAGTATCATTCATACTTTCAAGATTTGTGAAGAGGTTTTATACAAGTCATTGTCATTGATTCAACTGGAATTCGGTGATAACGAAATTGATTGGAAAGTGTAGCAGGAGTTTGTTGAGAATGGATGGAATATAGCCGAACGTGGAATCCAGTGCAAGCATTTGCCAATCCAGACTGATCCAAATGCAGTGAAAATGACCATAGCATTATAATTCACACCAATATCAATACAGTTAGAGTTAAGTAGTTGATTTGAGGTGAAAATTCAATCCAAAAACAACACGAATATTTCTAAATCACGCACCTGAACCAGATTCATCTGCAACTCGCTTCTTTCTTATGCCTCTTGTTTTAATGCATCAATTACTAACTTGAGTTTACATCATGAGGATTTTCGTTTATTATTAATTGACTTTTTATTGATAACGCCTAATGACACTTCACATCGTTTATCTGAATGAAGAAGGAAGCAAGAGAACATTTCGACTGCAGCCAACTACAAGGAATCGAGCTGGATGAAAACCATTTGAGTCACAGAGTAATGGGAGTGAGTTTGCTTATACCATAGATTTTTGAAGTTAGTTATTCATCCAGCAGAATAATCTGTCCTCTGAATACTGTTCATGTAGAACATGTTTGATTTTCCATATACAGAAAACGATTGTATGCACACTGTTGTTTGAGTATGTAGAGAAGTAAAACATAACAAGTAACAACGTTGTTCTGAGTGCGTTAAATGGAAGATAGCTTAACATGTACCATTGAAGTAGAAAACAAGTTAGACATTCACAGATTTCGTATGATGCTTCATAGATTGTTTGCAACATTTTAAAGTTATTCAACACACTCGACTTAGCATTACATAACTCAGATGTCACAAATCGGTAGCAATGCATCATAAAATAAGAAATGCTCCTAGCCTGATAAGTAATAACTTAGCATGTTTTCGAAGCAATTCTTGTTGTCAAGTCGAAGTAAAACCAACTGTAGTATCTACAAATGCATCAACACATGAATACCGTAAATCACTGAGGATTTTGTTAATGCAATTTATTTTCAAAATACAATTAAAAGCGTCAATATTTACACAGCTTCTGGTACTGAATAGAAGCACCACATAAAGATAAAACCATACACGTTTTGTAAATAAATAAATGACCGATAGGACGGCAGTTTTGAACGATATAGCAGAAATCCCATGTAAAAGTTAACCGCGAGCGTTTACTTTTCATAGTGAAATTTGAATCGTAATATGGAAGAACCACAATCAAATAAGTTCCATACTGATTTATTCCTAATGTTTCAATGCCACCTCTTTTTCATCAGAATGATTTGATGACACCTTATCTATTGGAAACAAGCAGTGTTTCAAGAATAACTCTGGCTTATTTCGAGGATATAAAGTAAGTGTTACATGTTGAAATATGAGATTAATTAAATCGTGATAGACTTCACAAATGTTTACATGGAAGGTACCTGATATGACGTAATATAGTTAAGACGTACTAAAACGCCTTATTTACTCCTGCACCTGTCTTCCCTAGACATAAATCAATATAAACTGAAGTAGTACTGAAGTAGTTTTATGAATAAAGCTTCATTGGTGTTGCTGTCCTTATTTAGAATCGATGAGACAAGTTTTGTGGCGATCTGTGAGTCTACATAAGACCTTGCACTTCAAGCTATGTTTGTAGCATACGTATCTGAGGCATGTAAAGCAATCTAACATTATCTGTAAAACTGTTTCTTTCGAAAACGGTTACAGTAACAACGGTATAAATCGATCAATCAAACGTTGAAATGATCTAAATTTCGAACGTTGATATAATTTCAAATGTAATTTTCACATATGATGGCTTCACTGTACTCGGCATCCACCTTTTGTATAACCACTTTTTCTAATAATGACAAATATTCGTATAACTAGTTAATTGCTTTCATACTCCAAAATGGCAATACGCCGAAGTGGAATTGATGATCGTTCACAGGGCAAAATTCTTTACATTTATTTAAAGTTATGTAATATTGGAATACGCTGACACTGGAGTATCCTTCATCACGTGTGACAATAACGAAGCAATCATCTGTTTTAGTTGAGACTTCTATTCTCAGAAGCTAATCGCAATTACAGCTGTATAGTTTCACAAGGTCGGATCATCAAAAAGCGAATTTTCTGAGCTGTTATTTATTCCCACTCTTTTATGATTCAATAGGTTTCTATCGTGGATTGGTCAATAAATGTCTGAAAAATATAGTACTAACGGTAATAAGGGAACCGACGAATACTTCAACTTGTACAATGTAGAGTACCATTATATTACGGTCAAGCCATAAAGCGATACTTCCATATTTGAATAATTCTCTCTAAATACCTTTCAAGTTTGAAATTCGTTTGTGCTTGTTAGTCATGCTTAGTTACACAGCAATCGGTCAAACGCATTGGAAGTATCTCACTATTTCTCCTTATATATGATGTTGGTAGTCTAGATCTACAACACTTGCAGTCTTCACGTCCTCTGACCTCACAACCTGTATTGAAAAATAAAAGAGAGGGCTGAATTAATTTCAAATAACAAATCAATATTCAAAATATCATCACACCACAATCCCTCGTAATCACAGTCTTATTCAATCTATTTTGCTCACTAAAGCATGTACGATGTCGACTATTCTATGGCGGATGATTTCAAATGGGGAAAAGGATTGGGTTGTGATTTCGTGTTGAAGAGCTGTTATGAATACATCAAGGACAGAAAAAGCAGGTAAAATAGACACATTTTGTGTTTATGCTTGAACTTTTTTAAATTTATATTGAGCAACTGAACAATTGCCTCTCTTAACGCTTCACATGTATGAGTAACAGTTGAATCATATGAACGGCATATGATTTCGATCTCGTTATCAGTCATGTTTACATTTTTCAACACACACAATCCATCAATTACAGTCTTTAACTCAGCTGTAAACTTTGCTGATTTGTTACACTTTGTAATAAAACTTTATCATATGTTTTATGATGAAGTGATTCAATGTGGAAAGGCTTCAAGTTGAGGAACAGTTATCTAGATAATACATTTACTTAAAATGTCAGATCCAGATCACAAGATCTCAGTGTTCTTGACGAGAACATACCCGAATTTCAAAATGTCACGAGAAGAGTGAGAATCTTCAACTATGAAACATGTTGAAGCGTTTATATTCATTAGTCATAACTATTTTCAATAGGATTTGTATTCTCCCTTGGTTGATTTTGAACCTGGTTTTTGATATATGTCCGTCAGTGTGTATCATAATGGTCACCATACTTGTTCGACATACTAATGTCTACCTGCATTGAGAATCCCCTGAAATACACGTCCACATTTGAGTCTGAAGTTACGAAGATCAGTCTGAGAGTGAGCTACTAAGCAAGGATGTAGGTATATTATCATCTACACAAAATAATTTGTCATCATTCTTGATTTATCTACGTGATGACGTAAGTAGATATAATTGCTGTTAACCTAATGTGGTAAATTTTCATCTCAATAAAAGTCAAATTTTTTTTTCTCAGAGGACAAGATATTGAGCCCTACTGTGATATTCCGAACGAACCGAAATGCGCCGGTTATGAAAACGGGATCAGTGGCTGCCTTCTATATGAACACGACAAACAATTAAACGAAAAGTTTCAGTATATGGATAATTTGTTCCCTTTTACTGCCAAACAAAAAGAGAAATATGGAGGCCATATGGCTTTTGACTACTGTCCAGTCCTCCTAGTAAGTTACAGTATTTTACAGTCGTATGATAATTTTGTCCGAAACAAGTGTGTTGATCAGACAACCAATGTGATCTTGTGATAGGTACCAAACCACTCACGTCGTGCATTTGACATTCTTCAGTTAGTTTTGCAAGTAATTATTCTGAAATGGAGTTAGTCATAGAAATGATTATCTGGTACAAGGCGCCTGGAATTTTTACATGAGATGAACCGCGTAATCAGATGTGGTTTGTGAAGATATCATTTCACTAGTTACTTAGTAATTATTTTAACTAAGAGATGCGTGTATTCGTATGTTCTTTCATATAGTGATACGCAAAGGTGTCTGTTGTAAATAATTTTATTTCTGATTCCTTGAGATTTTGAAGCCATTTACAGTTACGTTATCTCTAAAACAATATTTAAATAAATTATTATTTCAATCACCGAATCTGTTCTGCTTTAGAAGTATTGTGAAGTAATAAGATGATCTTATCGCTTTTCAGGAAATCACGCGAAAGCTTGTTCGTCTCCTTTCAGAGATAATCATCATTATTATCATCATGATCATCATAAAACACTGAATGTCTTATCAATGGTATCTGATGGAAACAGATTTCGATAATGTCTCTGTATTCCTATTCTAAATCATTCAGTCATATGGATTAAAATTTTCTTGAGACGATAGTGAACTTTGGATACTTCATACAGACTATAGTTGCTGTTTTTTTTAAACCATCCCATTTAGATTCAGCCAGGTGTAAATGGTAGTTCACTCCTGTGCGAGCAGAAAGATGATTTGAAAACAGGTTTGTTATAGACATATTTTGTTTGTTCACCTATTTGAATATTGATATTGATATTTCATGGTAAATCAATAATTAGTGTTGACACTGAGATGCGTGCTACTTACATCGACATGAGAAGTGGATAACGCGAGTCAGGAATATAATGTCTAGCAGAAGAAGATTGAGAAGATCAGGAAGGTAAGAACGAGGACAGAAAGCAGTAGGTATGGGAATACAGGAACAGTGAAGTTTGAGACGATTGACTGATATTTGCAAAAGGAGAAGTCAAGTTTGACACGATTGATATTCCGCAAAAGAAATATTGACTGTATGGTTTTCAGATTTTACTAAGTAATTCTGTAAATCTTGACCAAAGTACTTTCGATTGCCCCAACTCATGTTCTCGTTGACTGTGACACTTTTACAGGATCTGTCACACTTTATCCCAAATAAACTCTCGTAAAATTGAGAAGATTGTCGAAATAAATGATACTTGTACTCCCTTAGTTGATAACAATCAAAACATCATGTTAATCGTCTCATATTACTTTGGCGTTGTAGTAAACGGCTTACTAAAATGTCTTATGGCCAGTGCAAGTCAATAATAGACTTATATCTTTATGTAGCTTTTTGATATTTCTAGTTGGACACACAATTCTTATGCTGGAAAAGTGATGATTAAGAGAAAAAAATGGATTGTATGATTGTATTGTGAAAACATGTTGATTTCATGAACTGAAGTAAACTTTCATCTTGTCAGAATATATACGTGGGTAGAATGTTAATCTATAATCGTAAAACAAATTAGAACTCTACAAATTTACTGTTATATTAAATATACATATATATGTGATTATTAATTTTCTACAGATTCAATATCAAACATGTTTATGGAATATAGGGGTCCTAATTCAGGTTGTTTTAATGATGAAACACAAACATATGTTAACAAATCTGGAACTTACACTATAAAGAAGAAATCATCTTGTCATAAAGTAAGTCATATTAGAGTAAAATAGAATTCGTGTTGTTATGACTTGAAGTTGAGGGTTCAAAATTTTTTTTCACCCCGTCGCCAATTGTTGTGACTTGAACTTGGATCGACTTTTACCCGTGCCAATCGTTGCGTCCTTGACTGAAAAGATTGGAGAGCAGTGTGTTATCGATCGGACCAAAGACGCGTTTAACACGTAAGAACGAACTACAGTTCTTTTTGGTCCCGCTTTCCTGTCTAGCCCAGTCAGTTGAGTCCAAAACGCAAGTCTAGCCTCTGAGATATGAATCACTATATTTCAGACATACTCTGTTTATATACCAAACAACCAGACCACATCGTACCATAAAATCGAAACAACATTTGTACAATATTTGACAAGTGAAATAAATATTAACCAATAGGAAATGTCCATTCAAAGTCCAAGGACACCATTAGACTTAACATGATAATTATTGGTATGTTCCTCTGCACCCCTAACACATGTGCTCGATGATATTTATGTGTAACACAAGGAAATAAGATTGTGAAAAAGTAGTGAAGAGAAGGTAATCGTATTGAAAAATGAACAACAGATAGATGAAAATAAGTAGATGAGGGTTGACAGTTGTCAGAAAATGAATTAAATCAAATAGGATTCTTTTATTTGAATAAGATCCTCTCACTTATATGAGTAGGAAAAGGAAACTACATTTGGGCCACTACTCCTAATTTTCTAAGTCATGTCTGATAACAATCACAGAGGCTGAACTTCACCATCTGTGGGACGTTAACCGGAGTGTCATGAGGGACCAACAGCAAACAATCCTAAACAAATTTTCATGCCACCACAAAATGTCATGGACTGACCTCATCTCAGCGTCTGTAAATAATGCACGATGTTAAGTTATGTAAAACAACATTCATAGTACACGTTCAAGACATTAAAGTCGGTATATCAAGATGGTGATGCGAATTGGACTGCTTTGCCTAAACACACATGCCATTCCCTCACGTTACTGACGTACTGTTCAAACTGTGTTCCGTCAGGAACAATAAGGATCAAACATAGAGAGTCGTCTTTAATCACTTTGAAGGTGCAAAGCATATCCCATACCAACTGACACTAATTGCCGACTAGTTACATTAGGATCAGATGAATTAAGTAGCACCACACAACAAGACATTATCATCCCATTTCTCAAGGTCGTGCAGCTTTTTCCCAGGTAACAGAGTCAGATCGTTATTATCTGCTTCCAACAGAGCTCATTACAGAACGTCATCAACGGTAAATTTGAAGAGAGTTGATGAGATAACGGAATGAGAACAACCATAGGTTCATTTTTAACACATTGGAATGATATTTAATTTCTGAAACTTTGATATAGTTCCTGTCTGTTTCACCAGCCATTGAGTACAGGATCGTCTAAATTGTATTCAGTGGTTAGGAGGTCGGGAATCCGTCCATCAATGAAATCAAATCGTTGACCAAATTTTAGTCAAACATTAATGATAAGCGTCCGATTATCCTGACAGATTGTCTCATTCAACATAATTTCTTTTATCGGTGGCTCACATAAGTTGATAGGGCCTTAAGCAGTTAAGAGATACAGCTCCTGCTTCCAACTCGTAAGCATCCTCTGACTAATAAGCGACTCAATTTGACGTGAACGTTGCACCATTTTTCAAGGTAAAAATCTACATTTATTGTCAAGCTTGCGATCAGCTGGGTTAAACCGATGCATCGCATTTAGTTCCAAGGAGACCGGCGAAACCTATTGCATATAGATGGGACTTTTCGCGAACCAATGCTGACATATGTTTTCCGATGGATCGATAGCCTCTATTGGATTATCCTAAACTGCTTAAATCCCGATAGTAATAGCAACAGACGGTAAGAATAATAAACACAATAATTCTATGTCCACCTGCTGAGTTCAAATATCGTCAACACTTTTCTAAAACGTAGAGACAAATTAACTGTTGAATAATACAAAATGCCTAAAATTAAAATGGTGTACATATTCCTATGTGAAAATTCCGTCTGTTAACTGGTGTGGTTTAGATTTTTTCTCAAATAGTTAGACAGACATTTTCTTAGAAACTGATTCCTAATGCTGTTTTTTATTCAATTTAATACTAATTATCTACTGATTGTTCCTTAACTTGATTGCAAAAACTGTCAGTTCCAATGTTCAAAAAATATTGGTGTTCAAGTGATATTTAACGAAAAGGCATTTCAGTGTCCTGTTGGTGGTGGTCCACTACATATGGAGCAACAATTGGGAAGTGGAAATGCTTTCATCGATATACAATGTCCAAAGTGCACGTCATTGTGTAAGGTTAGTCAAGTATACTAATAAAAACCAGTAAATCATGCTACTCTGATCACACAGTTTTAGATTTAAAATTTGTTTCGTGATGAGGTGAGAAATTAAATGAAGTAAGTTTGTACAGCGTAGCGTGATTAGTGGTGAAAATCTGTAGAGAGTGAATATCCATTTGAAGTGTAAGGGAATTTAACATAAACATTACCAGTTGTTCAAATGTATCTAATCAAATGATGAAACAGACTTTTAAGTGGAATTGGATGATAATCAAGAACATATAGAAAAGTGATTCTGTTTCATCTCTGACGTCAGTATGTATGTTTATTCTGTTCTACTTATATCATGTGTATTCATAGTAACGTATATGGTGTGTTGTCAGTGTATATTCGATTCAAATCGATGAATGACTTTCGACTGCATTTGATGATGATTGTGTTGGTGTAATACTTTGTTCAGTTGAACAGTCACAAAACTCATACAGTAAATTGTGTTGAGTGCTATAATTCTCACCCATACTTTAAGCATCATATATGCCTTTTCAGCAATAGAATATCAGAATATTTTTCAAAAGCATCGAAAAAACATTATCAATAAACTGGGTTTTCGTGGATACTGTAGTGATGTTAATAGTTAAAACTGTGGATGAATTTGATCCAGAACATCAGTGAAAACCTAGTGACACTGAATGGTCTTTCCTCCCTATTATCAACAGTGCGAATCCACGACCCTTCACGTAAGACTTGTATCCAGGAGCTTCAGTCTCACGTGCGAACGCTCATTTTCTTGACCACAAGGCCGGTATTCAACAGTGTTAATGTCTAACTTCAACCATTCCATTACATCGCGTGGTTATCCATCGTTGTCTTCAGTGAGTGACGGCCTCAAAAAAGAGAGACTGAAATTCAAAGACCACAGCTTCCTTCAAGAACTCCAGGAAGTTCATCTTGACGTTAGTTATTAGTGAGAACACGATAACTATCAGTATAGGGCCGTGCAGACTGTTGAGTTAAAGTCGCTGTCATGAATGGAGGAGTCCCATACTGAAACGAAACGGCCGTCCAGCATCACCAGGATTTCAGTGGTGGTCTAGCCTACATCGACTCATGAATTCAACTAATTAAAACAATACTGATCAATTGATTTAAGACCATCAACAAGTTTGCGTGTTAAACGCCTGAAAATATGACAGACCTTTAATTTACATAGGTGTTATTTAAACAACGGAACAATGGCCACATATGCGGGTGAGTTTTTACCCATCAAAATTCGGTGCAAATAACGATCAATAATGACCAAATTATCAGTAAGAGTTTGTTTGGAAATGATTAGTAGAGTTATTTCAAATTCACGTGTATAATTTGCATAATCTTTTAAAGGAAAACATAAAGCTTTATAAATTGCTGAGTAACGTGATTATAATATCAACACCGGGGCCTCTTATGAAATATAAGCAGTGTTGAGCATCATGTGTGGCCGTCACAAATGCGATAAAACTAGTGCCTTGATAGGGTTCGAGTTTGTCTTACCATATACAGTGAACGAGTGATTCACTGACGTGGATTTCTCAAGCGTGCCATCAAGACCTTCCGAATTTCATTGGCTTTATTAGATCAGACGTTGAACAAAATGAATTCAAGCAAACAAAGAGTAGATCTTGACCTATTCACAGTTTTACCAAAACTGCATTTTCTCTCTTATACTTGATTTTATTTTCAAAAACAGATGACATTGTTATTTCTCAACTTTCCTCTCAGCTTCGTCTATCTGTGCAAGTGTACTTACATTGTAGCAAACCTGTAAACAGATTAGACTGTAGACATGTTCGTTTAAACATCACTACTGAGTAACGTGTCTTAAATGAGAATAATGTTTTAAGCCTGTGAAATCGGATTTATAATCCCTTACTCCTTCAACATTCACGCGCACTATTTACACACGATATTTCAGCCAGTCAATGAAATGCATATTGAGGAGAGCGGAAATAAATATTTCGGCAGAATAATAGGAGACCACGTCTCTGACTGTGAAGCTGGGTGACACGAGATCGAATCCGCCAGGGAGCACCAGTTCCCTCAAGATTACAGGTACACCTTGCTGACGAGTGCCAAGTAGCACGAAACCCGGGTCCAGGGTTTCCTGTTGACTACCTCCAACCACCATCTAATCTCAAGACCACTTTATTTTGTTTGGTTCTCGTCAGTTGCTTACAACTTGTGATAATTAGGAGCCTTAAATGCAAAACGGATCTAAGTTACTTACGTCAGAGTAATAAGTTTGACGTATTTCTGAAGACAAACTAGCATGTTATAGCGAGCGTGGTAGCCCATCTCACAGGGCTTGTAGAAACTTTCGGATGAGAAAGACCAAATATTTCACTAGACACATTTTGCACTGTGAAATTAGGCGGGACTATAATTTATAGACGAACCAATCTGGTATAGGATAACGGGTGTCGGACTTTGGCGCGAAATTCATTCATCCATTTGGCTAAATAAAATCTTGGCATTATAGCGGATGTCAGTTCGTGATAAAATCCATAAATCTAATTGCTAACGCTCACCGTCAACCGTAAATCACAATTCTAATTCCCCACGCTGGTTTATCACCCTCATTTAATTCTAGTTATTGGGTGGACATCCTCAAGGTCACTTGAGAGTCACTCAGAAGTAGTCCATAAATCATAGTCTCACCTGAAAGTGTCAATCATTTTCCTAGATGAGGTTACTTAAGTAGGGATTCATGAACCACACAGTGTATTACATACATATTTCTATTTTGCATGGTTCATGTCAAAATATTTCAGTCAGTAGTTATTTAGCGACAGTTCGATAACCGAGTTTATTCATGTTTGAAGTGTTTACATTTGTATTGCTGAGAAATAATCACCTACGCAACTATCTATGCTCGGTTGTTTTATTTTTCAGGAATATTGTCCAAAGTGAAAGAAAACTGCGTGGAACAACATTCTTCCAGTTGTTTTTGAGAGAGAAACCCATTAATGGATTTGATTAATGAACACTGTTTGGAGGTATCTGTATTTTGAACACTAAATGATAGCCCACCTTAACTTGACATAAACTCAGTATGTGTAACTTAACCACGTTAAAACATGTATCGCTTGATCAATCTATCATATTTTGGTGTTTATTTTGATGGTTCTTTTTATGGTAAATTCAATGAGTGTTAAATGTTAAAACAATAATTAGAGTAGATATGTTCAACATTTTAACTTTTGTCATTGTGGGTTATTTTCAGAATTAGGTTTGTAATGTAGACGATCAATTCTTGCATAACACATTTCCAAAGTATGTTATTCAACAAAAAACATTTCTGAAGTGTATTTATTTGTCAGTGTCTATAATCTGTCTTGAATCACAGGTTTCTTCCATTAGTCCAACTTCATCTCCTAATGTTTTCGTTCTATTGCACACCAGACGGATTTTCATGTATTCACACCAAAATGTTTCAGAGATTAGACAAAGAACAAAATCTTCAGTTTATATATTTTCACTATCCTGTATTACACACTTAGTTCAATTCAGTAGTGTGAAGGTAAATTCAGTAAGCACACAAAATTAGAACTTCGCATATACGTTTAAACTGGGGCTTACTACAGATGTACTTCCTACTTTTAACATAAGTTTTTCTTGATGAGGTCCAATTCGAGACAAACTAACATGCAAATTTTTTGTCTATATAATGTAAGAATAAGATATTTGTGGAGTTCACTTTGTTTAAAGTCCAAACGATTAACAGACATTGGATGAGGATCGTATGAAAATCAACTCTCCATAGTTCATTTATTCTGAATAGTTACCTAAAGGGTTCATTAAAAAGTTCACCTGATTCCGTTTGAAAATCCATGTAAATTGATCAACATTGACCTGGATATCATTTAACGATTGTACCGTTTGATAATTGCTGAGTATCTACAATGTTCCATTTGTAGAAAAAATATCTAAAATCTCTCTGTTATGCTACCATTTAACGTTGGCTCATCTACCAACGGGGAATGAAGTGTATGGTTTCTACGTGACTGAATAAGTAGTAATTTCACACATAATGAGTTTATTTGTACTGACTTATTATTTTTGGAAAGTATGATAAATATTATAATAAGATTTTACGAAATTAACAAGTTTAGCCGATTTCCATAAAAATTTCAGTAGGAAGTCTCCACCATGCAATTAACCTATGATAGACATAAACGACCGGAAAAGCATTTCAAAAAATAAGTTTAGACTTCAATTCTAATGAATGCGTCTTTCAACGAGGTACATGAAGAAAATCTAGTCTCACTGAAAAGCCTATTGCTGAAGTAGCCACAAAAGTTGACTATGTCAAAAGGCGGAATCCATACTTTACTTTCAACATACATATACGATAGCGTAACAGAGTGATTTAAGTGAGATAATGGTAGACATCTATGAATTTTTTCTTTGAATATCTAGTTGACAGTGGCGTACTACGTATTTTAACTTAAATCCTTACCACATTTTTGTTAAAATAATGTTCCGTTTTTAAATAATGAGCAATTGAACTTGTTGAGTTTATAGCAACTAATGCGCAGTTGAGTTTGTTCGCATTTCATTCGGTTAAGTGATCCTGTTAACTTATTAACAAACTGAGTCATCCATACAACAAAAACGTATCTATATTATTGTACCTTGATCATTGTTGAGAATGTATGAACATGTATGCTTGATCATTACCTACCGCATTTACTCACGCTGCTAGCCTTAATACCAACCACTTAATTGACTGGATAATTCATTCATTTCACTATGTATATATGTCCATGTTAGACGAACTTTATACGAAGTTCAAGGATTATATTAAATATCGACCACCACAAGTTTGTGACTACTGATGATAATAATTTTCTGCAGCTGATGTCATGTCTCGGTAACTATAATGCAGATGATTCTGCGTTTGAATACGTTATATAAGTACATTTTCTGCCCTGCTTGTAAGTAGTATTTACATTATGAAGATAACCCGTGGCTTTTATTCTTAAATAATTTCTTCATAAGTACATTTCAGTTTCATGTTTCATTACTAATTACTTCTTATTGAGTGTCCATTATTTCATTTTTCCAGTCTGTCAAACTGAATTTACCACAGTATATCACTAAAAGTAATTTACTGTTCACTGATTTAAAAGTGAACCACGCACTGAAGAATAATGATATTCACGATAATAAAGACGAGTTGGTTTAGTTTTCAAACCATTTGTTAGTTGCAGCAAACGCACTAGTAATATAGCCATGTGAATCACCTTACTAACAATACATTCTATAAAACATAATATCTCTAATTGAATGTATTTTTTCAATGAAGAACTATTTATGAAGACCGCATAGCATTTAGAATTATATTTCATGAGTTTCTGTTGCCAGTACATAATCATCGCCAATTACACAGTATTTCCTTTTCCGAATATTAATGGTAAATTGTACTACCGTCAGATGTGAAGTAGACACAGTATGTTGCAGATCAGTTTTGTGTATTTAATTTTACTAGCAATATTCCGCCAATAAACAACCTTCTTGACTGTTGTTGCTACCTCGACATGGTGGTTGGGCTTGCCTATCGTGATGAAGCAACCGAGCTACATTTGCCAGAACAACCGTTCCTCAACGTCCTACCATGCCAGACAGGTCGATTGAAGAGCTGTAGGACTAAAAGCAACAAATCGAAGGTACGAGGGCGAAGCCGTACTGCTGACTGTACAGAGGTGTGACAGCAGCAAGGTGTTTCTTTCAGACAAACAACCTAACAGTGATGCTGCCTTCCCACAAGGAGGGGTGGGGTTAGAAAAGGTCGACCCCAGAAACACACACCTCCCACGAATATCCGTCTCCGGTGGTAAGGCCTCAACATGTACGAAGCTAACACAAAAACTACTCACTAAAAAGGTCTGTTGTGACCAACCTCAAACAGTTGTCCCTTGGCCACTGCAGTCACGCTCCCAGGTCACTAAGACTACCTCTAAACCAATTTCCTCTTCAGATACCTCCAGAACAACCCTTCCACGGTGTGGGCACCCGGGAAGATATAATCGCTCTCATACCTCTAGCAGCACTCAAGACCACTGTTTTCGAAATCAACCTCCCTCTTAAGTTCATATTATTCCTCTAAAATCGACGTTCAATGCTATACTTCCTCTTTTGGCTCCCTCCTCAAGTGTCAACAAAGCCAAAGATTCTAGTGTGCAAAACATCGTCCCACGTCTACTGAAACCTCGCGCAAAACTGCACATTGGAGCCTTCAAAGTACGCACACTATGTCAAATCGGTCAGCAGACCTACTTGGTTAAAACCCTAGAATCTCGTACCATTGATGTACGATGTGTCTCCGAAACACGCATTCAGGATCCTAGTGTGGTGATTCACGGAGAGCCGACGAGATACAATCTGCGTGTATTTGGCGGCCCGGTAATCAGATCTCGTTGACTGGCAGGTGTAGGCATGAACGCTGAATAAGCACTATAAGAGTGGATCTCCACTAACAGTCGCTCATGTGCTGTTCCGATAAATGGCTCCGTAAAAACTCGGAAGGATATGGACATCTAAAATACTAGCCCCGATAATTTCCCGACGGCTAACTAAAACTCGTGAGCTGCAAACACGATAGAATCAGGCTGGCTTCAGACCTGGTCGTGGATGTATCGACCACATATTCACAGGCTTACTTATCGGCGTCCGACAACGGTGGTCTTTCTTGACTTTAAAGCAGCATTTGACTCCGTAAACCGCAAGATTCTGTGGCAGTGTCTGTCATTGAAATGCGTACATCAGAAGTACATAAACCTTGTAAAGGCACTACTAGTCGAATAAGAGGTTATGACGAATTGTCGTCTGCTTTTGCAACCTCACGTGGTGTCCGTCAAGGCTGTCCACTCTTTCAATTTTTGTTTAACTTCATCATAGACCTACTGATGGAAATAACATTCTCGTCGACTGAATTCTTAGGTATTGATCTCCTTCCAGGAGATCCACTTATCGACTTAGAATACTCAGATGATATAATCCTGTTTGGTGATGAGGCTGATAAACGCAGTCTTCTGGTAGCAACAAGCAACAATGCCAGAATGTTTGGAATGCGCTTTTCTCCCTCTGAATTCAAGTCGTTGTTTCAGGACTGGTCTGCGTCAACACATGAATTAAGGATAGGGAGTGAAGTAGTCGAACGCATTGACAACTTCACGTCACCTATGGCAAAGGCGAGATATCCTTCTATCAATAAAAGGACGATTATACTGTGTGGAAGTTCATTCCGTTACGGAGCATGACTGTTAAGAGTTGAAGATACTCGTAAGCTACAAGTCTTTGACCACAGATGCCTTAGAATCATTTCTCGTATCTTCTGGAATCACCGGATAATTAATAGTGAGGTTAGACGCAGGGTATTAGGGAATGCTGGTAAATCAATTGACGAGGTTGTAGATCTCCATCGACTGAGATGGTTGGGCCATTGTTGCGTATGCCTGAACACCAATTACCACGACGTGCAATGCTAACAGGCGTTGGTGATGTTTGGAAGGTGGCCAGGGGCGGCCAAATCGAAACGTGGCATCAGTCAACAAAGTTTGGTCCGACCTATGTTGGTAGATCCAGCTATTTAGTTGGGGTCCGCGTCACTATCGTAACCAATGGTTGGAGACTGTGGGTGACATGGCTCAGAATCGATCGCAATGGCGTCCGTGTATACACTCTCTGTCTTTCCTTAAACTAAGGGAATAAAATCGTACCATATCTTTCTTCCTGTACTATGTCCTTATGCAATACTTATGCAGTATTTCTTTTATATATAACCACCGCTGAATTAACTACTCCTCTGAATCCGGTGTTCATCTTGTTGTGCTAATGCGGTATGACAACTTGGACCGATGCATATATGTGCCTGGTCCTACGCTGTAGCTGACTGACTGGCTGACTGAATAAACGATCTTATATAATTTTAGGCCCACAATTTACGTGAGTTTGTATTTCATATCTGAGTTACAGAATTTTTATCTTACACAGATATGAATGAGTGGAAATTGTTCATCACACTTGATAACAAGAAACGGTCATATTACATGGAACGATAACGTCATCGTCATTTGCCATAAAACACACAACAATTAATAATGTTCAATTTATGAACGCTTAATTAGATATAATTACTCCGACTGAAGACCCTCTGGGGCTACTATGGGTTCCGAAATCAGATCAAAGAGGAGGGTTTGTGATGTACCAAAAAATACATCAACTGAAAAATAGCAATAAGGTAATTTCGTCCAAATTTTCATGTTATGATATGCAGATTATAAATTATAAACACAAATTAAAGTTAGGGGACGTTACCTAAATCAGCAGATTTGTGCGTGTTCGGGTTACATTTGGTACCAAAATCCACAATTATAGATAATTATTAATTCCAGTGGGGTTGCTGCGATTCCAGTAAGTTAACCAATCGTAGAACATAATGTAAATGTGGCTGCAGTCTATAGATGTAGGTAGTAGATGACTTAGAGGTCACTTATCATAAGCACAAGTAATGGAGAACAAGAGGTGTGTGTATATTAGTGCATTTACTAGAACACTATGAAACTAGTGAGTGTGTTAGTGTGTGAGTGAGTGTTAAATGTTCATATATATTTATGAGTGTCAATCAATTGTGGATAAATTGTTGATTGTCTCTTTGGTACAACAATGAGAGAATACATTAAACATTGATGTACAGAAGTGCGTTCAGCTTAATCGGACTCACACATAAGTTTACATAGTGGATTGAGTGTCTAATTTACAGTGAGCAAACAAATATTAAAATAGTTGGATGTGAATAATACAACCTAGTCTCTAAATCTTTTCATTTGAGAAAACTAAGCAATTTAAGTAAAACAGTGTTCTACATCTTACGTGGTAGTAAGAGTAAAATGTTGCTAATCAATTAGTGTGAACAAAATGGCATTAGGCCTACTGACTGATTTTCATGTGATTTATTTTTTTCTCATTGGACTCCACTCTGGATCCACTGAGAGTGACTCCTTGTTACTATTTGGAACAAGGCAGTGTCTAGTGTTCTTCTGGTTCTCTAATCTGAGTCGTGAATCCTGGATCTGATGTAACATGACTAGTCGTATCATCGTAGTATAACTAAGCGTGAGCGAGAGAGAGAGAGAAAAATGTGTAAGCCATCCGCTGTATCACTTTCTTTTCGTTTCGTTTTGTTGACCGTTCCAAACAAAGCATGTTTGCACAATAAATCATTATACAATGAATTTTCGCACAACTGTGAAACACTGTCCGCTGAACGTGTATTTATGCACAGTAATAAAGCAAAGTCATATGAGCGATGATCGCGTATCGTTGCAGCAATTAAAACAGCCACATTTGTGATAAGGCTAATAATATTTGTAGGCGTTTACTACTGAACCAATCTACATAATAGTTGTCATAACAAATACAATGCATAATTCACATATATTGAGAGCACCAATAATTGAAAAAATGGAAGCTATTTTCGTGGACTTAATTTCACTTAATACAAAGCTTGTAAAGCAAGGATTTAGTTTCACCCACAGTTTATTCTACTAACAAGTTACGCTCTGTATATTAGCGCATAGACAGACCAAAATGTAACGGAAAACAAAATTGCATTTTGTACACAATGTGTGTTTTAAATAAAAAAGTGGTCATATAACACATGAGTTAATTTAAAAGATCTAAACGAGTATTCAAAATCTTTTGTATTTCACATAGTTGATCAGCGAACAGTTGATGAATGTTGGATGTTTTCTTTTCCGTATTCTTTTATCGTGGACAACTTTCCTGAAATTTATAAATTTGGAAAATTAAACATGCGACACTTGTTACATCTAAATGCATAAAGATCAAATCATGAAACTTCCAATCATGGGTTTGACGAAGCTGACGCAGAGAAACTGACGACCGTAATAAGGTGATGAAGTTTGGAAAATTGAAAAGAACACGAATATACTAAACTCACATTCATTTCCATAAATGTATTCCATGTGGATGTCTCGTTTTTCAAAATTGAGGTCATAATCAATGGTTCAGCAGGCTACAAGAAATTGTGGAGCACTTCAACTTACTCAAAAGACAGATATACGATCTGATATTGGACACTTGAAATCATAATTGGCGTAATGCAAACGCACTTTTTTAATTATATCTCATTAGAAGTCTTCTCATAGGCACACAATGTGTTCATGGGTCATGTCGATCTGAGCATTTCGCTAAATGATATGTGTCTTACGTGATAAGCACGTTACGAATGTTACAATTTCGACCGAATAATAAGATGATGAATTTAGACTCGTTATCTGAATTATGGTAAATAGTCATTCTTATGTTATCACTTCCCCACACTCAAACTATGTGTGGCATTCTGAGATGTTCAGACTAAAGATGGGGACTGTATATATCTGGAAAACAATAATTTCTAAACAACGAACTATCAATAATAGCGGAATATTTATAGAGATTAGAATTGTTGACAACACATTTCAGGTGAGAAATTACATTTTGAATTAATTGAAGTCTAATTAATATTCCGAAGCATACAGAAGCTACATCACTAGAGGCAAATGAAAATAAATTCAGTCGGAAACATACATATTTGATCGACGATCGCCTGACTAATTGAACCTAGTAGACCAGTTCTATGAACCAGACAATAGTTGCAGTTTCATAAGACTGATTTGAGTCACTAATGGTGGCCTTATCTCATCACGCAAGGTCAGTATTCGGATAGTCGTTAAATAGAAGTATATGGTTGATATGCGTCTACTGGGAAGCCATACATTTGTCACACATCATTAGATGTCATTTTCTAATGAATACTTTCTTGGAAATGGAAGATAGAAATGTAATAGAAAGTAAAAACCAAGTGCTTTTCGTAAAGTGTTGTTCTTAGTCATACTGGCAACGAATTCAGGAAAACAATTTTTCACATTATCCATCATAACACATAAAAATGTTTCGAATACATATACAAAATTAAGATTCATCTTACAACATCTTCCTATTCTGAATGAATTCATAACAGCTCATCATTACGAAATCACAACCTAATCCTTTTCCCCATTTGAAATCATCGGCCATGGAATAGTCGATATCATATATGCTTTAGTGAAGTAAAATATATTCAATAAAAATTAGGTTTATGTATAATAATCTTTGAAAATTCTAACAGAAACTCTATGCCAAGTTATTTTTGAAGACTTTATAGTTAAAACTATTTGTTGTTATCAGTATTCAACATAACGAATAAACTTCATATATAGTTTGTTTTGATAACGGTCACTAGATAACTCTTCAACGATGTATTAGTCAGAAGGTCAATACGAAGTGTTGATAAAGTTAGTTATTGCACTATACACAGATCACCAAAATTACAGTAATACTAAGCGAGCATGAAATAGTAGTGCTGAAAAGCAAATGAGTAAACGAGTGAGCGTGCGAGTCAAATGAACGAGCCGGCTAGTCCATGGACAAGAATAAAATGTACGTATATATATACACAGTGAAATGAATCATCGAATCAATAAACGACTAATAGCCAGGCTAGCAGAATGAATATATGTGTAGGCAGTGAGCAATGCTCAACCATACATATTCATACGAGTGCAAAAATGATTTGCAAATTGTCCACCAAATGTCTCAAAATGACTCAGACTTCATTTTTCTTGCATTTTCATACAAGTTGCATCCTGTTTCCATTCTTTACTGTTCTATCCTCTTGTCTCTCTGCTGCCAGACCTTCTGTTCACGACTAACATCATATACTACTTATGTCAATATGAGTAGCACACACCACATCTTAACCACATTAAATGTGAACAAACTCAATTGCTCGTGAGTTGATATAAATTATTTTCAAAATAATATCAGACATTTTAATTACGGAACAGTCATCTCGTCACCCTGCAACCTGGTTGGAGTTCCTTCATGCAAATCATCAGAGCTGATTGTATGACAGTTTACGTATAAAGAATTAGTCTTACAAAAATGCAGTGTGATTCAATTTTAATTTTTATATTTTATTTAATAGTCGTTTTGATGGATTTTTGTTCTCTGAGCTGGATGGTTTGGTTGTGGAGCTTTGATCGTTCTTCTGAACTGATGAAGTGATGAACTAATGAAAGCTCCACGAACAAACCATCCAGCTCAGAGAACAAAACTCCATCGAAATCATCCACTCAAGCTACAAATCTTCTCCACTATCTCATTCTTATAGTAATTCATCTAACATTTCTTTTTATCACTGAAATATATTTCAACAAGGGACCATGGTTATTATTATTGAAAACGACTTGGACTACTGTTGTCATGGATTAACTTACCATGGTTGAATGTTTCCAACGAAAATGATTTAACATACTGGGACTTCCCATACCCATGAAACGTCTAAATTATAGGCCTGATAGACATTATTTCATTAGAAATTTGGAAATACGGAAGTAATTACAATCATACTGTATGTTCACTACTCGAGTTGTTTACTACTCATCAGACTACTACATTTATTACTCAATATAATAAATTCGTCTAATGAGTTTTGAAAGCGTAAAGATTTAACGTGAAACCAATGAGTTAACAGATATTACATAATCACACTTGTCTATTAGTTCAGTATGTACAACTTACTTTGTATCCTTAAAGTAAGCCAGAAGTATTCTGGAAACCAGGTTTGACTCTAGTCTATTAGGCGTCAAGATATCATTCTGAATATAAAATGAAACATAAATGTAAACACTGAAAATAAAACTTATCAAACGAAAAATGTGTGTTTACGTTCATCTCTTTTATTCAAGAGATATAATCATGAAGTAGCTTCATTCAACCGAAGATTTACAATTGAGATGTTTGTCACGATGTCATTTTATGATAACATTATTTTATGTATGGATGTTCTGAATGTGAATTCCCAAAGTAATCCACAGATCCAACGCTTATTGTGTTCATCATTAAATATTCACATATTCTATAACTGATATAGTTGACACTTCATTTTATATGAGAAGTTCGCTACATTTTTCACAATGTCTGTACTGAAACGAAGTTTACGTGATAGTAGTCAATGGAATTCAGGGATAAACAAAAAGTAATAGATGACATATCACATTATCTAAAATGTCTATGAAATTTGAGTCAAATAGAGTAAGTTTTGGACGATTAACTTTATGATCATGTCTTGAGAGGAATATATCAATCGTAAAAGTTACAATGCATCCAATTAAACTAATAACCAGTTGTTCTTATTTGTTTCCATTAACTGTTATCCATTTTCGAAGTAGTCTATTGTTCTCGAGGACTGAATGACTGAAATGACATAACTTTGAGATATCGCAAATGAATTCACAAATTACAAAGTTTTACTTCTTAAGTGTTTTACTTATTTCTTTGTGCAACTATTAGTGAATAATGAAATAATGCAGTCAATGTATGATGGAAATGAAAGCGTACACGCATAACTCTGTGACTCAAGTGGTTAGAATCTAACTGGATTCCTGGAATTTCGTTGCAACCAAAATGCTTTTGTGCTTCAGACTTTCAATGGAAAACAAAAATAAAATAATAAGAAATAATTCTATTGATGTTCAGTGGTAGACGACAATTATGACTTCGTTGAAATAAATTAGTTAGAATAATCTGAGTTATTATAAACAGCTGGGAGATTAATTCATTATTCAAGTTTCAGGGGTATGACCTGTTACATTTTAACTAGTTAGTGCACTCATATTGGAGGAGTGAACCTCAACTGAAATTGACATATTTGTGGTGGATTATCTTCGAGATAATTTCTAACGCTTTATTTCACATATCAATCATCCTGATAACAATTAAGAACTTAATCCAAACGATGTGTAGACTTCAGATCACAATACAAAGCGTTGACTACAGTTCATTATCGAATAACAGTATAAATCACTAAGCCACAAGCACATAAACTGAATTTCAATAGGAATGCGAAAGCCACCAAACGAGCAAATACAGGGGTAGTACATTAGTCAAGGAAAGTGATAAGATTAAAACACATACATACATAAAAGCAAATGATAAATCGAGAGAACTAGGCAAACAATATTTTAGCTGGATATCATGCAAACATGATCATGAAGACACGATAATAATAACAATACAATGACAATTCGCTACTGTCTAAATGACACTGTTAAACATGTTAATTGAAGGGCTTGACCATAACGTATGCATAAACTGTACTGACATTTGACGCAATGAACAGATCGCGGTAGTGATTATTAAGTGATGTGATGGCATTATGATTAATGCACTACACATTGAAAAAAAAGATTAATTTATAAAAGTGAACTAATTATGCAACCTACAATCATATTTGATAATCTTGTTATCGTTTTTTGTTTATTGAAGACCCCTCTGGCTGATTTCCATTTAATGGTAAAATTTTGAATAGGACTTGGACTTTGAACGAAAGAATGAACAGAAATGTCAATTTGTGTTTGAAAGCAGGACGGACAAAGACTATAGACTGCTCGTAGTTGTTTTATGTGTCATTGGTTCATTCAACAAATTACTGTTCTCTCATTACTCTATAAATGAATAGGGCACAAAACCACAAGTCATAACGCACCTAATCCAAATATGGAACAGTAGTTTCCGGACACATTTCCAGTACAGAATATCAGAGTTTAATTCTTGAAAATGTTGTGCCATAATAAGTTCTTAGAACTGAAATCTGATATTCTACTTCATTCTAATTACTTCAGCATACTGCTTAAAATACTGAGGATGGCTAGATACGGACGAAATTGATGTGTTTATTGTTACACTAAGGGAACGGAAAATGATGCTAAACTTGTTTTTCGTCCCTGAAATATAAATTGTATTTTTTGACTCCGTCTACATGGAACATCCAGCGGCACATTGATCATAGGCAATATCGACTTTCAAAATATATTAAACTATTACACTAATAATGGGAAAGAAAATATCTATGTCACTATACAACTTCAGATTAATCACTCAACATTTAAACATCTTCATTGTAAATTTGCTTTAAAAGTTTTTCAAGTCTCGTGATTTTACGAAACACTTATTTAAAACGGTAAATGTTCTAGCAATACATACAATGAAATATAACTACCGTAGATAATTCATACTTTTCCATTTATCTTGTATTTAGATGATAACAATTTATTGTTTGGTGGGCATTACTATTTCTTAAAGAGCTATAGTTTTACTCTATCTATAAAGTTCAATTTGTTATCATGAAATGCCCTGGTGCGGCTGAGAGCGGGGAGAGACAGCTCTCCATCTTGAAATGCTCTCACATGGCCACGCGTACATAGCCTCGAACAGGGAGGTCATACTCACTGCCTTCTCGTGGCGGGAGTGTTGTTTACGAAATTTAGAGGACGGAAAGAGAATGTCTGGAGCTTTAACCGGGTTGGTGGAAATGGAGAGTCCAGGTGGGAGAGTTGGAAAACCCTGATTCCAAACCAATGGTGCACATGGGCTCCAGTACCATGAAGAAACAAATGGTGTATGAACCAATTGTGCATCACCGGCTACCATGGGACTGTATCTCCTTACGGTGCTCCACTGCCTTGTGGATCAGACTTCTAGGTCGACGGCTCCGAGTGTGGCCTCCTAAGAAAACCACCTGTTTCGGTTTTCGCACCTGGGCAGTATCACAGCCCTCATACATACCAAATGAGATCTTTGTGGCGCACATATATTTGGTGCTTCCTTGTACCAATATCTTTGTGTTGAAATAAATATTTAAATAATAAATCATTAGTTTACTTAAGCAGTTCACTATTACAAATAGTATTCTTTATATTACGTATGTAGAAATCATTAGTGTTGTCAGGTGTTATAATATGTGTAATTTTGTAGTTCTTTTATAAATGTCTGGTAAATCATAGGCATCAGTCTTCATCTCATAAAATTTTTTCACCATGATAAATACCTCTTCAAATGTATGATATAGACTTGTTTTGATGTGAGATCCAACTGAATTTGTCTTCATACATAACTCTTGAAACTTGTTTACTATCAGTTTTTTTCATTCGATGATGTTATATTGTTCATTATGTACGTGTTCTAAACTACACCATTAGTGATCTGAGAAAAATGTTGTACTAAATGCATACTCATTATTACATGAGGATATTATAATAACAATGAAAATAGAAAACTGTCGGAGATCAAAACAACTCTTAGTAAGTACATTACGTAAATGCTTACTCATTATTGGATAATCGAAATTCAGGTTTTAAACGCGGTAAGGAAGAAAAGATATCACCATGGAATCCCTTAAAAGCAACAAAACAGAAGTTAATTCACTTTTATAAACAAATTTCAATCCAACTTGGTAGATGTATTTCATCTTGGTACTAAATATTATATGACAAAACCTGAAAAAACGCTTATCTCTTTGGAAAACAACATGGATACTAATTAGAGAATGTTTTGTCATAGCTATTGTTATATGGCAATATAAACATCATCTATAATTCATTGATATTTAATCATTTCTGTAAGTAGTGTATTTTCGTATTCTAATTTCGTAGTGTATTTTGGAATGCTTTGAAATTGTCAGTTCATTTAAACAAAATTGTCGCAACGAATCCCTGGAAGTATTTGGCAAAATGAAAGTATAAGATATTCAGTAGTTAAATTGATGAGATAAGGTGTGTTCTATATTTTCATGCGATTTCTAAAATGTAGATAATACTAACTAAATAATTTAGTCTATTTGTGCATTAACAACACACTGAATAAAACGTTATCACTAGTGTAAGTATTCATACGTTTCATTGGACAAGTATTAATCAGAGACTTACCAACACATGACCTAATTCATGTTTAGCTATTAAAATTAGATCATAATCCTCCGTTTTGAGAATATCGTCCACCGATGGGCAAAAGTTCACAATACCCACAAATGGCCTATATGTGTATATGTCAAAACAAACTACTTATTTTCCATTTAAGTAGCAAATGATTAACAAACAAATTTCAAGCTAGAATATTCTTCATATTAACTTTTAAAATCTTTTTTCTATGGAAGACACTTGATAAATTTGTACTTAATGCTCATTTTTGAAGCTATTTGACTTACCCATTTAAATCCAAGAAACATTCAAAAGGTACTTCAAATTAGCATAGGATTATTTATCTAAGCACTCAACACTGCGATTTATGCTTATTGCTCACACCATTGGGTTTATATCTACTCATCCGTACATTGAACTATTAACCTGCCAACGCAAGAGTTCGATAAACAGGATTACTTATTTTAATATTTTACATAAACATCTCATCTTAGAATCTCAATTGTTTCGACCATATATCAATAATATGAGATGAAATGGATTAACTGAATATGACGACATGGCCAATTTTCGCATTTCTGTGATTGCACAAGTTTCAGATTTTTCTACTTGTTGATTAACTCATTCAACTCCTTATTAACCTTGGATATTCCATCTGTGTCAAATAAATCTGAACCCTACTTCCTAGTCAAATGCAGAACTATATGAATAGATGAATAAGATATAAAATTGATAGTATTTCGTAAAATAAAGATATTTATTCAAATAAACTCATGCTTATATTTGAGTGAACATCAACTCTGCGATACAAGAACATCTAACTGATAAGTCCCAAATTGGATGAAACGCGAGTTCTGTATTCCTCTGCTAACCACTACCCATCTTTACTTATATAATATCTTGTTAACTTAATTTGACATGCTGTCAGTATAAATATTTGCTTTTGAAGATTACATCATAGAAGTCTTCTGTCTGTGAGTTATTTGTAATTTTGACAGATTCAGCTTTTTGATTGTGATCATAAATCGATTGAAGTTAGACCACCTTTGAAAACCTGGAAGAGAAAATATTTTTATTTTACTTTACATCGAACTGATCCTGACCAAGAAAAACGTACGTTAAAAGTAGGAAGTACATCTGTAGTAAACCCAGTTTAAACGTCTATGGGAAGTTTTAATTTCGTGTGCTTACTGAATTCACCTTCGCACTACTGAATTGGACTAAGTGTGTAATACAGGATAGTAACAATATATAAACCGAAGACTTTGTTCTTTGTCTAATCTCTGAAACATTTTGGTGTGAATACATGAAAATCCGTCTGGTGTGCAATAGAGTGAAAACATTAGGAGATGAAGTTGAACTAATGGAAGAAACCTGTGATTCAAGACAGATTATAGACTGTGAAATTTCAAACATGTTTGCTGAATATATGTGTTATGCAAGAATTGATCGTCTACATTAAAAAACTTATTCCGAAAATAACCCACAATGATAAAAGTTAAAATGTTGAACATATCTACTGTAATTATTGTTTTAACATTTAACACTCATTGAATTTACCATAAAAAGAACCATCAAAATAAACACCAAAATATGATAGATTGATCAAGCGATACATGTTTTAACGTGGTTAAGTTATACATACTGAGTTTATGTCAGTTAAGGTGGGCTATCATTTAGTGTTCAAAACACAGATACCTCCAAACAGTGTTCATTAATCAAATCCATTAATGGGTTTCTCTCTCAAAAACAACTGGAAGAATGTTGTTCCACGCAGTTTTCTTTCACTTTGGACAATATTCCTGAAAAATAAAACAACCGAGCATAGATAGTTGCGTAGATGATTATTTCTTAGCAATACAAATGTAAACACTTCAAACATCAATAAATTCGGTTATTGAACTGTCGCTAAATAACTACTGACTGAAATATTTTGACATGAACCATGCAAAATAGAAATATGTATGTAATACACTGTGTGGTTCATGAATCCCTACTTAAGTAGCCTTGTCTAGGAAAATGATTGACACTTTCAGGTGAGACTATGATTTATGGACTACTTCTGAGTGACTCTCAAGTGACCTTGAGGATGTCCACCCAATAACTAGAATTAAATGAGGGTGATAAACCAGCGTGGGGAATTAGAATTGTGATTTACGGTTGACGGTGAGCGTTAGCAATTAGATTTATGGATTTTATCACGAACTGACATCCGCTATAATGCCAAGATTTTATTTAGCCAAATGGATGAATGAATTTCGCGCCAAGGTCCGACACCCGTTATCCTATACCAGATTGGTTCGTCTATAAATTATAGTCCCGCTTAATTTCACAGTGCAAAATGTGTCTAGTGAAATATTTGGTCTTTCTCATCCGAAAGCTTCTACAAGCCCTGTGAGATGGGCTACCACGCTCGCTATAACATGCTAGTTTGTCTTCAGAAATACGTCAAACTTATTACTCTGACGTAAGTAACTTAGATTCGTTTTGCATTTAAGGCTCCTAATTATCACAAGTTGTAAGCAGCTGACGAGAACCAAACAAAGTAAAGTGGTCTTCTATAATTCTGCCGAAATATTTGTTTCCGCTCTCCTCAATATGCATTTCATTGACTGTCTGAAATAACGTGTGTAAATAGTGCGCGTGAATGTTGAAGGAGTAAGGGATTATAAATCCGATTTCACAGGCTTAAAACATTATTCTCATTTAAGACACGTTACTCAGTAGTGATGTTTAAACGAACATGTCTACAGTCTAATCTGTTTACAGGTTTGCTACAATGTAAGTACACTTGCACAGATAGACGAAGCTGAGAGGAAAGTTGAGAAATAACAATGTCATCTGTTTTTGAATATAAAATCAAGTATAAGAGAGAAAATGACCTCAAATTAATTGATCAGTCTTATTTGCATTATTTGAATTTATAAGTCAATGTAAGCTAGGCCACCACTGAAATCCTGGTGGTGCTGGACGGCCGTTTCGTTTCAGTATGGGACTCTTCCGTTCATGACAGCGATTGTAATTCAACAATCTGCACAGCCCTATACTGATAGTTATCATGTTCTTACTAGTAACTGACGTCAAGATCGACTTCTTGAAGTTCTTGAAGGAAGCCGTGGTCTTTGAATTTCAGCCTCTCTTTTTTGAGGCCGTCACTCACTGAAGACAACGATGGATAACCACGCGATGTAATGGAATGGTTGAAGTTGGACATTGACATCGTTGAATACCGGCCCTGTGGTCAAGAGGTCGAGCGTTCGCACGTGAAGCTGAAGCTCCTGCATACAAGTCTTACGTGAAGGGTCATGGGTTCGCACTGTTGATACTAATTTAATAAGTTATTTATGTTCTGAAAATAATAATTACAGAAATCATGCCAGTTTACAGGCATGATCAATTTGATATAAGTAGTAACATTAGATGTAGTGAACAAACATGTGATAAAAGAAATTTTTAAGTATACTAGTTCAGTAGTTGTTTAAGTAGTACATATATTACAGCGTAGAGAATAGACTTAATTAAAGAAGTCCAAATGACATTTCATGCAAGAACTATTTTTAAGAAATCCATGTTGAGTATCATTGATAAATTTTCAAGCGAGTAAATAGTTGGAAAGTTCATCACTTTTAATTTTTTCCATAATCGTAGAAATAACTGGAGTAATATTTATCGGTAATTGTTCATGTCAGTCTTATCTCCAGATTTGTAACATGTTATGATGTTTGCGGATTTCCAACATTAAGGGTAAGAACCAATTTCGATAGAGAAAGTAAACAGCTTTAGAAGAAGAAGCGGATTATCTGAACCACCATATTTGTAGAGAAATGATGAAATCCCATCTACTCCATGACCTATCGAAAGCTTAAGGGTATTTATAACCTTATTAATTTTCATTCATGTGAAGGAGATAGATTTAATTGAGTTGCTAGTCACGCACATAATGCTTGAAGCAGAGCCAATTATGATTTCTACACCATTCACAAAAGTACTACTGAAAAGGTCTGCGATAGTTGTAGAGTCGTATATAAAAGTGCTATTATGCTGATACATGGTATATCAACATTTTGAGTTGCGTTAGCGCGTTTATTGAAAAAGAAAGTTAAGTTTTGTACCTTCGAGTTGTTATTAAGTGCTAACAGCTCCTCATTAATGGCTTTTAACCTATGTTTCTCTTTAATTTGATTAAAAATTATTTTTATTTGTGCAATTTCTGTGAAGTCGTTTGACTTAAAATAATGGTTCTGTAAGTGTCTTGGTTTATTACGATATGTAGCTGGTATATATAGTTCGTAAGGTTTACTTAACCTGTACGTTTTAAGAGGTACACAGAAACCTAAACAAGAGTTAACGATCAGATAGAATTCATCGATAGCATCCATGAGACTATTACATGAAAAAACGTTATTCCAGTCTGAAAGTTTAATCAATGAATGCAGGAGGTCCCATTCAGCATGCTTATAGTCTCTATATTGACAGGCTTTTTAATGGGTCGGTTATAAGAGGGATAGATAGGGAGAGAGCAAACTACTATCTTATGGTCACTGCTTTCAAATTCATCATATACTTTTACAGATAGTGGGATAACATCTCTACTAAATATTAGATGGAGTATACTATCGCCTCTAGTTGGAGTACGAAGCCACTGTGACCAGCAGTGCATGTTAATGGTTGCCGAGAACTCACCATTACATGACTGACAATTACCGGTACTCCAGTTAATCCCAGGATATTTGAAATCCCCAGTGATAACATTAGCACTAAAGTTTAGAGAAGATGCATGTATGAATGCATTGATAATGAGATCATTCCCATTATTCGAACTATCAGGATCTCTGTATATACATCCAAGGAGTAGACTATGATTCAGGGTGTTGACTGATATCCAGACTGATTCCGGTAAACTATTCAGGACACTATCTCCAAGTTTATTAGTTGTTAGGGTATCCAAAGCATATATAATACAACCATCTCCTCGCTTAGTTTCTCTGTCACAGCGATAGAGTCGATTAATTTTGAATCAGATACTGCTTGAGAGCACCATGTTTCAGTGATAAGTATGAAAGGAGGCTTGGCCAGAAAAGCTAATGTTCTCGATGCTGAAATTTTGTTCATAAGTGAACGTGCATTGATAAGTAATAAGTTTAAAAAGGGAGTATGGAGTGTAAAAAAACAGAGAGCTTTGCTATTGATGTGTATTTTGAAATTGCATAGACTGTGGTTTATTATGTTTGACTGATCGTATGGGCTATCGCTTGAACAAACTGTATTGCTAGCTGGACCAGGGATTTCTGAAGGCCGGAAAAATCATGATTTTGATAAGGTGGATTAATTTGTTGAACTTGACTAGGCGGACAGTTAAGATAAGCATCTGCCAGTTGGGGTTGGGTCGATGGTGAGTAACCTAGTAATCCATCTTGCTCAATGGAAAAAAGTTGAGAATAGTTACGTCTTACAGGTTTATTATTTAAAACGTTTGAGGATAAGCGTAGGGCGCGTTGGTTCATTGTGGTCTGTCCAATATTAGGCCTGCTTAAATAATGATTGCAATGGCGGTCTTGTGAGACATTTGAATCAAGTCTGCCCTTATAACCTCCCGTACGATGCGTAAGGTAAAGCATGGCGTTGGGAAGTATAGTCTTATTTTTATTTGGTAGGGTCATCGTATTATTTTTGTTATTAGGTCTAGAACCAGAAGGTTCTGTACTTACATTCTTATTACGTAGCATAGGTTTTCTAATCTTGACAGTGTTTTTAAGAGTTGTGGCATTAAAACTAAGTACCTGCATATGAGCTTCTAATGGTAATATGGGTAATATCGGATTAGTGTCGTCATGAGATGTACATTGGTTACCAGATGTCACTACAGGCATAACGGACAATAAGTCCCATACAAGAGAGAATTATAATATTCAACACAATTTACGGTATGAGATTTGTGACTGTTCAACTGAACAAATATTACACCAACACAATCATCATCAAATGCAGTCGAAAGTCATTCATCGATTTGAATCGAATAAACACTGACAACACACCATATACGTTACTATGAATACACATGATATAAGTAGAACAGAATAAACATACATACTGACGTCAGAGATGAAACAGAATCGCTTTTCTATATGTTCTTGATTATCATCCAATTCCACTTAAAAGTCTGTTTCATCATTTGATTAGATACATTTGAACAACTGGTAATGTTTATGTTAAATTCCCTTACACTTCAAATGGATATTCACTCTCTACAGATTTTCACCACTAATCACGCTACGCTGTACAAACTTACTTCATTTAATTTCTCACCTGATCACGAAACAAATTTTAAATCTAAAACTGTGTGATCAGTGTTGCATGATTTATTGGTTTTTATTAGTATACTTGATAGTTATATCACTTGACTAACCTTACACAATGACGTGCACTTTGGACATTGTATATCGATGAAAGCATTTCCACTTCCCAATTGTTGCTCCATATGTAGTGGACCACCACCAACAGGACACTGAAATGCCTTTTCGTTAAATATCACTTGAACACCAATATTTTTTGAACATTGGAACTGACAGTTTTTGCAATCAAGTTAAGGAACAATCAGTAGATAATTAGTATTAAATTGAATAAAAAACAGCATTAGGAATCAGTTTCTAAGAAAATGTCTGTCTAACTATTTGAGAAAAAATCTAAACCACACCAGTTAACAGACGAAATTTTCACCCAGGTGAATGTACATCATTTTAAGTTTACGGTATTGTTTATCGTGTTCATATAAAAGGCAACCACCGATCTCGTTTCATAACCGGCGCATTTTGGTTCGTTCGGAATATCACAGTACGGCTCAATATCTTGTCCTCTGAGAAAAAAAAATTTGACTTTTATTGAGATGAAAATTTACCACATTAGGTTAACAGCAATTATATCTACTTACGTCATCACGTAGATAAATCAAGAATGATGACAAATTATTTTGTGTAGATGATAATATACCTACATCCTTGCTTAGTAGCTCACTCTCAGACTGATCTTCGTAACTTCAGACTCAAATTCGGAGGTGTATTTCAGGGGATTCTCAATGCAGGTAGACATTAGTATGTCGAACAAGTATAGTGACCATTATGATACACACTGACGGACATATGTCAAAAACCAGGTTCAAAATCAACCAAGGTAGAATACAAATCCTATTGAAAATAGTTATGACTAATGAATATAAACGCTTCAACATATTACATAGTTGAAGATTCTCACTCTTCTCGTGACATTTTGAAATTCGGGTATGTTCTCGTCAAGAACACTGAGATTTTGTGATCTGGATCTGACATTTTAAGTAAATGTATTATCTAGATAACTGTTCCTCAACTTGAAGCTTTTCCACATTGAATCGCTTCATCATGAAACACGTGATAAAATTTTGTTACAAAGTGTAACACATCAGCAACGTTTACAGCTGAGTTGAAGACTGTAATTGATGGTTTGTGTGTGTTGAAAAATGTAAACATGACTGATAACGAGATCGAAATCATATACCGTTCATATGGTTCAACTGTTATTCACACTTGTGAAGCGTTAATACAGGCAATTTTTTAGTTGCTCAATACAAATTTACAAAAGTTCAAGCATAAACACAAAATATGTTCAAGAGGGCGAGGACACACTGCAACACACTGGCAGCACGAAAAAATGAAGAGAAATACCTGAGGGACATATTTCAAAAGAATGGCTACCCAATCAACTTCATCAAAAAGCACCAACGGCACACAGCATCAGAACCCAAATCAAGCACAAAAATCAACAAAACGATCACCCTACCGTACATACAAGGAATATCAGAAACCACAACGAGACTGCTGAAAACCTTCGGGATAGGTGTGGCACACAAACCAACAAAATCGTTACAATCAATACTATGCAAACCAAAAGATGAAATAACAAAGGAAAACAAATCAAACATCATCTACAAAATAAATTGTACCAACTGCGACAAACACTACGTCGGACAAAGTGGACGCCCCCTCCACCTACGCCTACATGAACATCAATTAGCAGTCAAACGCCATGATATCTCTTCACTTATATCAATACACGTGGATAACTACGGACATTCATTCGATTGGGAAAATGTAGAAATCTTAGACAGAGGAAACTCCAAAAACACCAGAGAATTTTTAGAAGCTTGGCACTCAGGTCAATCAGCAATCAACAAACATATTGAAATCAATCCAATTTATCAACCAATCAGGAAAATCATGCATAAATATAGGAGCAAAAATCAAACCAATGGGAGACACAACCAAAACAAAGAAGTAAACAATGATAAATTTAAGGTCAACAAGAACCAATTAACATCGAGGTGCACAGAACAAGCTGTGAAACACATATGGAGAAATTCGAACACTTCACTTCTATCTGAAGTTTGTGCTGATGATGTCGTTCAGAAGAACGATGAAAGCTCCACGACCAAACCATCCAGCTCAGAGAACAAAACACCACCAAAAGCTTCAACATATTACATAGTTGAAGATTCTCACTCTTCTCGTGACATTTTGAAATTCGGGTATGTTCTCGTCAAGAACACTGAGATTTTGTGATCTGGATCTGACATTTTAAGTAAATTTATTATCTAGATAACTGTTTCTCAACTTGAAGCTTTTCCACATTGAATCACTTCATCATGAAACACGTGATAAAATTTTGTTACAAAGTGTAACACATCAGCAACGTTTACAGCTGAGTTGAAGACTGTAATTGCTGGACAGTGTGTGTTGAAAAATGTAAACATGACTGATAACGAGATCGAAATCATATACCGTTCATATGGTTCGACTGTTACTCATACTTGTGAAGCGTTAGGAGAGACAATTTTTTAGTTGCTTATAGCGACCCACGTGCAATTAAGTTTAGTTCAGTCAAGGTCTTTTGTTGACCTATTTAATGGACAAAGTCATCCATACTATAAAAACCTGTTGTACTGTTATTATTAATGTGCTTGTATGAAATACATGTGCTTGAACATTGTTTAGCACCCACGCATGTATTCATTCTGCTAGCTTCATTATTAACTGCTTAATCTATTCGCTGACTCATCCATTTTCCTATACATATATATATGTGTACTTTTACATCCATTCATTACAACTACTCGCTACTGCTACTGCTACAATCGTAGTTCACTTGCTCATCCAGTTTGCCTCTATGCTGTCTGGTCCGAACTATCTGCTAAATAAACTGTAGTAGCTGCTTCTTTTTGCCTTCTGATTTCAAACATCGTTGAAGATTATAAGGTAACTGTTCGAGGGTGATTAGTTATCGAAGCACAGCAACTACATGCTCAATATAAATTTTAAAAAGTTCAAGCATAAATACATAACGTGTCTATTTTACCTGCTTTTTCTGTCCTTGATGTATTCATAACAGCTCTTCAACACGAAATCACAACCCAATCCTTTTCCCCATTTGAAATCATCCGCCATAGAATAGTCGACATCGTACATGCTTTAGTGAGCAAAATAGATTGAATAAGACTGTGATTACGAGGGATTGTGGTGTGATGATATTTTGAATATTGATTTGTTATTTGGAATTAATTTAGCCTTCTCTTTTATTTTTCAATACAGGTTGTGAGGTCAGAGGACGTGAAGCCTGCAAGTGTTGTAGATCTAGACTACTAACATCATATATAAGGAGAAGTCGTGAGATACTTCCAATGAGTTTGACCGATTGTTGTCTAACTAAGCATGACTAACAAGCACAAACGAATTTCAAACTTGAAAGGCATTTAGAGAGAATTATTCAAATATGGAAGTATCGCTTTATGGCTTGACCGTAATATAATGGTACTCTACATTGTACAAGTTGAAGTATTCGTCGGTTCCCTTATTACCGTTAGTACTATATTTTTCAGACATTTATTGACCAATCCACGATAGAAACCTATTGAGTCATCAAAGAGTGGGAGTAAATAACAGCTCAGAAAATTCGCTTTTTGATGATCCGACCTTGTGAAACTATGCAGCTGTAATTGCGATTAGCTTCTGAGAATAGAAGTCTCAACTAAAACAGATGATTGCTTCGTTATTGTCACACGTGATGAAGGATACTCCAGTGTCAGCGTATTCCAATATTGCGTAACTTTAAATAAATGTAAGAATTTTGAACTGTGAACGATCATCAATTCCACTTCGGCGTATTGCCATTCTGGAGTATGAAAGTGATTAACTAGTTATACGAATAGTTGTCATTATTAGAAAAAGTGGTTATACAAAAGGTGGATGCCGAGTACAGTGAAGCCATCATATGTGAAAATTACATTTGAAATTATATCAACGTTTGAAATTTAGATCATTTCAACGTTTGATTAATCGATTTATACTGTTGTTACTGTAACCGTTTTCGAAAGAAACAGTTTTACAGATAATGTTAGATTGTTTTAAATGCCTCAGATACGTCTGCTACAAACATAGCTTGAAGTGCAAGGTCTTATGTAGACTCACAGACAGCCACACAACTTGTCTCTTTGATTCTAAATAAGGACAGCAACACCAATGAAGCTTTATTCATAAAACTACTTCAGTACTACTTCAGTTTATATGGATTCATGTCTAGGGAAGACAGGTGCAGGAGTAAATAAGGCGTTTTAGTACGTCTTAACTATATTACGTCATATCAGGTACATTCCATGTAAACATTTGTGAAGTCTATCACGATTTAATTAATCTCATATTTCAACATGTAACACTTACTTTATATCCTCGAAATAAGCCAGAGTTATTCTTGAAACACGTTTTGATTCAAATGGATAAGGTGTCATCAAATCATTCTGATGAAAGTGAGGTGACATTGAAACGTTAGGAATAAATCAGTATGGAACTTACATGATTGTGGTTCTTTCATATCACGATTCAAATCTCACTATGAAAACTAAACGCTCGAGGTTAACTTTTACATGGGATTCCTGCTATATCGTTCAAAACTGCCGTCCTATCGGTCATTTATTTATTTACAAAACGTGTATGGTTTTATCTTTATGTGCTGCTTCTATTCAGTACCAAAAGCTGTTTAAATATTGACGCTTTTAATTGTATTTTGAAAATAAATTGCATTAGCAAAAATCCTCAGTGATTTACGGTATTCATGTGTTGATGCATTTAGACATTAACACCGTTGGATGCCGGCTCAGTGGTCTAGTGGTTAAGTGCTCGCGTGTGACGCCAGTAGGTCCTGGGTTCGAGCCCGCGTGGTGCGGCATCGTGGATGTGCACTGCTGAGGAGTCCCATACTAGGACGAAACGGTCGACCAGTGCTTTCAGGTTTTCCATGGTGGTCGAGCTTAAATCGACTCATGATTTCAACCGGTGATATAGATACTACAGTTGGTTTTATTCTGACTTGACAACACAAAATTGCTTCGAATACATGCTAACTTATTACTTATCAGACTAGGAGTATTTACTATTTTATGAAGCTTTGCTACCGATTTGTGACATCTGAGTTATGTAATGCTAAGTCGAGTGTGTTGAAAAACTTAAAAATGTTGCAAACAATCTATGAAGCATCATACGAAATCTGTGAATGTCTAACTTGTTTTCTACTTCAATGTTACATGTTAAACTATTATTCACTTAATGCACTCAGAACAACGTTGATACTTGTCATGTTTTACTTCTCTACATACTCAAACAGCAGTGTGCATACAAACGTTTTCTGTATATGGAAAATCAAACATGTTCTACATGAACGGTATTCAGAGGACAGATTATTCTGCTGGATGAATAACTAACTTCAAATATCTATGGTATAAGAAAACTCACTCCCATTACTCTGTGACTCAAATGGTTTTCATCCAGCTCGATTCCTTGTAGTTGGCTGCAGTCGAAATGTTCTCTTGCTTCCTTCTTCATTCAGATAAACGATGTGAAGTGTCATTAGGCGTTATCAATAAAAAGTCAATTAATAATGAACGAAAATCATCATAATGTAAACTCAAGTTAGTAATTGATGCATTAAAACAAGAGGCATAAGAAAGAAGCGAGTTGCAGATGAATCTGGTTCAGATGCGTGATTTAGAAATATTCGTGTTGTTTTTGGATTGAATATTCACCTCAAATCAACTACTTAACTCTAACTGTATTGACATTGGTGTGAATTATAATGTTTATGGTCATTTTCACTGCATTTGGATCAGTCTGGATTGGCAAATGCTTGCACTGGATTCCACTTCCGGCTATATTCCATCCATTCTCAACAAACTACTGCTACACTTCCCAATCAATTTCGTTATCACCGAATTCCAGTTGAACCAATGACAATGACTTACATAAAACCTCTTCACAAATCTTGAAAGTATGAATGATACTAGTGACGAATTGCAAATGTATGCCGGATAGGGCTAATTCACTTTCTCATTTCTTACAATCATACGCTATCCTACTTACTGAAGTCAGAAAGCATCACAATTCATGATGCCGTACATGCTTTGACATTTCTCAAATAATTTCATCACATTTGTGGCCGTGAACAACGTGTTATGACCCATTGTAATTCCTCGTCTTATAATTACCAAACGACGAGTTGTTTATTGCATTGCATTCCATCCTATATAACAGAATCACAATGCCAACAAACAACCAAGACACAGATTTATTAGAAATGAAGTAGAAGTGAACTGACAGGTGTTGTGCTCTGTCGATCATCGAATCTCAGTTTGACTGCACTAGGATAGCTCATGAATTTCACTGAGCCAATTAATGACGCTTCTACGACAGATTAACACCAATATGTTAAAGACATGGGCTTCCAAATCACACACAAATGGACTGAATTAACACCAACTGTGAAGAAAAATCAAACCGAATGCAAAGCAACGCTTGTACATGTATCAAGAAAAGACCCTAGGACATGACCTTTTGTATCTAAAATGTACTTCATATGAATTGTCGAACAAATCCGACAAACGTTGAATATATATATATATATATATATATATTACTCGTGGAATCTATGTTTATGCATGTCACCTAGAATTCTTTGGATTGAGTTCGAGTAAGTGGAATTTCAAGTCACAGAGAATGTGAAGAAAAGTAAAGTTAAGGAATCCATCAAATGAAGTAAAACATTTTCCCAAATTGTCATTTTCAAGGACTCAGTGAGAATGACGATCATTGGTAGTATTTATATTTCAGATGTTGACATGATGCAGTTTAGTAGAAATGCTTCTCTGTTTATACGAAGTAAATATGCAACTTACCAGCATCTTTGGTAGACTGAGAATTTTCTTTTGTATTTTGTAGGTTCCTTTAGTTGATAGCCAAGATAGCGTTATGTTTTGAACAGATCTAGGGATTGGAACAAAAACATACAGTGATGTAGATTGAACTTTGTGAACTGTCACTTACTCCACTCAAAATAAATCTTTAATGTCTAGAAGTAAATTTCATGCATTGGCTAATTAGAAAACTATATTTTATATGATCCGTTATCCTGTCACTTCCACATGGATTATTCTGGCTTTTGGGCAAACCAGGTAGTTTATTCTTGACCATACATTGGACACATATTTTGACCTTGTCAGCTATCCACTCAAAACTTTGTATAGTAGGTTATTCATCACATGTCATTAGGTTATTTTCTATCACGTCTTTATCATAGGGAGTTAGAAGGCTTTCCGTCTTTGCATCGTCGCGAACCTGTCATACTGACTTCTGTCTGAGTAAATCAGTGCCTGAAATATATTCGTCTAGCTCAATTGGTATTTGGATTTTTATCAGAGCCACCTCTCAGACAAAGTTGTAAGAAGTAGGATATGAGAAATCAAACGGTGAGTTTACATTAATCGTTCAATTTTGTTTATTCATAAAGGAGTTAGAAAATGGTCTATAGTTTCAACAGACACTGTGTAATGGAGATTTATTTAGGTTTAGCATTCCAACTGAGAAATGAGTAGAATAAGATGTCATAAACTCTTTTTCTGATGCCCGAATATTCCCACGCGACACATCAGTCTGATTGTTGCTCTTATCAATGATCAACTACTGATCTCTTAGATAGAGGACAAAAGGATTAACATGTGAATGGACGCTTGTTCAAAGTAATTCTGCATACAGAAACATGCGTTGTTATACTTTCTGAAATTTCTATGCTTGCACCCTTTTTATGTTTCGAACTGCGACTTTCACTTTCCACCTACCGACATAAATAGTTACGTATATCCCTCTAAAGTTAAAATGTGGACGAATTTAAACACATGCTGACAGATAATAAAAACAACAGTTTACAACCACTTTTATTATTACTCACGGAATTTTCGCTGACATCAACTTTTCCGACCCAAAAATTGAAGGATGAAATCCCTTATGAATAAAATAAGAAATTAATGTGATTCAATTTCTTATTCGACTTGTACTCAACGATTAGAGTCTTCAAATGAACCATAAAATCTGTTTTATAAACAAAAATGTTATACTATTTGATTGATATCATGAGCCGATTGATGTTAAACCACCATCGAAAACCTGAAAGGACTGGACGGCCGGTACGTCCTATTGTGGGAATCATCAATAGTGCGCATCCACCACCCTGCTTGTGGGATTCAAGCACGCGACCTGCGTCCTCGCGCACGAACGCCTAAACTCTAGACCACTGTGCAGGTATCCAACATCAACCACTTCATAATCTCAATCAATAATATAATAATCTTCACAGCCCATACTGATAATTTTGTGGTATTTCGATTTTTCAGTGAATTCAAACATTGTTTTATACATTAAATCAACATATCGACATTTTATAATACACCATATAGAAATCGCTTAGTATCTTCTGTCTTTACTGCTAGACTGTACACTATTCGAATGAATTCAGCTTTTCATCAGTTTGAATTGTTTCTTACAGTGAGCAGTTCATATAAATAATGTACAAACTATATGAGCATCATAATGATAGTACGCAGTTATAATATGGTTTCCATATTTGGCTAATTTAGTTCAGAGAAACTTGTATAATAATTAATAAATTGTGAGAAGTGCAAACGCAATTACACAAATTGTAAAAGTTTATACCGAACACAACAGAAATGAATTTGTGATCAAACTAATTAAACAACTGCACTACTCATCGTACTAACCAAATGCTGAACGAAACAAGATTATCTGTACGTCAATGTACGGGGACCATATTTCATAAACTGAAAAGAACTTACAAGTAGACGAGCTAGTTCACGCTTTATTACATTGATCAACTTGTCATCGGATATTGTGATTAAATCTTTCTCAGGCAGACAATAATTCAATACGCCCATAAAAGGCCTGTAGAATTAAATACAAGTATTGGATTACATTACTTATAAAGCTTTAGTTCATTACTAATTATTTTCCATGAGATATTGTACCGAGGAGTGACGTTATGTGTATGATAAAGGTGAAGATAGACAGTCACACTGAATATAATAAAACTACATTATACAGAAAAAGTGCTTAGATCCAGATAAAATAGTCATTCCAAGTGAACGCAACACTACAGAAACGTCATACTCAATCCATCAACATATAACATGAGACATATGGTTTGTCCTAATGCAAGAAAACATCTTGGTGCTACACATACACAGTAACAAGGTGCGTAGATGTGACATATTTTGAGCATTGAATCTGCTGATCCACATTTCATGTTTGATCGGGCATAAGTGGATCCAGTTGATAACACCATGAACGTGATCATATAAGGGATTTCGAGATATTGTTCAACTAATTCGAGATAATTGATGTGTACTCGTTTGTTCATCGTATCACACTGTAATATTATAATATTCTGTTCTGGGGCTGTTTGGTTTCTCTCATCACCGATGGAAATCACCATGACACAAGACGAACCTGTATCAAATAACATACACCAATTTTCCGTTCAAAATGATATCTACATAGATATGAGGCGAGACGTAGTCAGTCGTTGTCCAGCAAGAAAGTTTCATATTAAACAGCAGTTAGTCTCTTGAGGAAAAGCCCACATTCTTAATATTTCCATCGTCGTGTTTTTGTAATTGGATTTTTCGAATTTGATTAATGTAGAACGGGTTCACGCTGGTTATTAACGAAATGTATCATAGATAAACCAGACAGTTTTGTACAGGTTTCCGATGGTGATCTCTTCATCATCGACAAGCGAATTGAAATACATAAATTTTTATTTGATTACTACACTAAAAGTGTGTATACAAGCCATCTCATCATAATTATTGAGTCACTCAAATTTCAATCGCTATTATCACTTCAAACAAAAGTTTTCGACTAGAGGTATTCCTCATACTTGGTGCCAAATATATGTCAGACGATCTGTATCACTCCTCAATATTTGATACTTATTGGGTTCAAGACAGATCTATTTTTAACACGCTCTTAAATATGCGTTAACTAAATAGAACTACAATTTTACTGGTTGACGGCATGAGTCAATTGAAGATAGAGCACCATGGAAATCCTGGAATAACAAAAGCTCAATTTCGTGGATTAGTTGAAGTTACACATTAACATCATTGGATCCCGGCCGGATCAGTAGTCTAGAGGTTGAGGGTACGTGAGCGAGACCGATTGGTACAGGGTTCGAAACTCGCTTGTCCTGATCGTGGATGGGCACTGCTGAAGAGTCTCAATAGAAAAGAATGGCCGTCCAGTGCTTTCAGGTTGTCAATGGTGGTCTAGCTTCAATTGACCAATAATCTCAACTATTAAAATTCCTATAATATCCATAAGAAACCCATTCTCATATACATGTGTTAACTGAATAGAATTACAATGGTACAACTTCAGCAAATAATATTGTAAATAAAGAAAAGCTTAGAAAAATGGATAATCTTTATTTGTTAATCACTGAAAAGTAAACAAAACGAATGTTCGTAATATAGTTCACTGAATTAAAACAAAAGATTTGTGTGGAAATCAATTAATTATCAAATATATATGAGTGTCAATGATGATTGTTTCACTACGATTGTAAAATCGGATTCATTACTTTAGCTGCCATTATCGGCATTGTTAATTGTTGATCATATATAAAGCATATAAATGGATGAGTTACATGAAAGTCTACTTCTGGTATAATGGCTGAAATAGGCACAAATATAGGTGAAGTTACAGTGGTTGCTTCAATTCCACTTTCATTTAATTTCAATACATTTGTTTGAATAAATTTATTCACATATAGATTGTGATTAGGTGTGATACCTGACGGGAAAAGAGCAAAAGCATGAAGTATTTGAATTAATGTGCTTGAATTTAGAGGTACACATCAAATCAACAATGCAAGTACATCTTGCTGACGAATATCAAATATTATTCTATTATTAGCTACATTCGCTCGCTTCTATATATATATATATATATATATATATATATATATATATATATATATATATATATATATATATATATATATGATAGATTGATTAAATTTCTAAGATCATTTACCCACTGAATCTACTATTTCAAATGTCCAATTCAATATCCACAATGTCAAAAATTAAGGAATGATTACATGTTGAATCAAAGTTCCGCTTCTACTGAATTATTCTTTTCCAAAACTGCGGAATTTTTAATCTATGAAACAGAATCGATTGGATTTTGTTTGGGAGATTACTTCCAATACTACTCTGATGGTTACTTATTTTCTCACATTATCTATGACTAAGTATAATTTAGACGATGTCGAAGGTTAAGTCTTACATATTCATCAACTGTTCTGGTAATTGTTATTACACAGCTCAACCTTATTCTGTTCTATTTCTTTATAAACATTTTGAGAACCGAACAACTTATAATCGATAGTCAAGCACTGAATTATAAACAGTTTAGGTCCATCTAACTGACCTTGACATCAGTTATACAAAAATAATCATAACACAGCCTAATACATTTATTCCTAGTTGTGATTTACTGAGTTGTACTATTGCATGTGCTCATGTAATACAACAGTGTATTAACCAATTCAAATAAATGTTTAGGTAGTTAGATCTCCACTAATGAGGTGTCATGCCAAAATGAAATGGTTGTGTTCATCCTCAATCACACTCTTATGTATAAATATGTCAATATCTGTGATAATTTTGAATTTCAAATAATTAGGTTGTAAGCAGCTGATGAGAACCCAACGAAACAAAATAAATTCATATTATTCTGCACCAATCTTTGTTCTTGCCCTCTTTAAGAAATGGTTGTAGTTATTCCCATCGATTTCTGGTTATTAATGTTAAAAAGATAAACATTTGTGGCGTCTCATTCGGTTGTGTAAGCGAATTATTTCTAATGAACAGTGTCATTCGGTCGGGGATAATTTCTTTGTACTTACTTACTTACACCAGTTACCCTCGTGGAGAATCAAAGACTGCCAACTATAATTCTCCATCAAACTCTGTCCTGAGCAATCATTTACAGTTGTTTCCAGTTCCTACACATTCTTTGGATGCCTGCCTCCGATTCTCGGTCCAATGTGTTCTTTGATCTGCATCTTATTTTTTACCTTCAGGATTCCACGTCCGGGTTCACCTTGTAATGCAATGTGTATCCTACCAACCCTCAGAATTGCTTCCTAATTTCCTCTTCATCCGACAGCAGGTTTGTTCTCTGCCACAGTAGGTCGTCGCCGACAGTGTTTGGCCAACGGATCTGGAGTATCTTGAATAGACATCTGCTTGTAAATACATGTACTTTTCGGAAGATTATTGAAATAGTTCTACACGTTTCAGCTCCATACAAAGGAAATGTTTTTATGTTTGCCTTAAGAATTATGACTTTGGTCTTGATTACATATGTGTACATTATAATTGTGTTTGTATGTGTATGTATGTTTGATTATGGATTACAGCCTACACGCATATTCTGTTCACTAGCATGTTACTTACTTAAATTGTTCCACGATTTATTCGTTTTCCCATAAAATGTGTTTCTGAAGCCCATTCATTGATTTGCGTTCAAATTCTCATTCGTTCTCATTCATTATTAATCGCTTAGAATGCTTGAGATTCATACTTTACATCAATAAACTGTAGTAACCGCGTCGTATTTCCCTTTGAAATCTATTCATCTCTTGGAGTTATCTAACAACTGTTATAATGGCAGGTGATACACGAAGCATTGCAGTCATCTTGAAGAAACTCCACTACTCATTGACTTCGAACGTTTGAATAAAACCACATAAAATATCTGGCATAGAAAACATACTAGTAATCTGAGGTGCTAATATCCACTCAAATTCACAATAGAATAATCAGAATTGATAAAAAGAACAATGTATAATATTTTATGTGAATTTACCAACTTAGATATTCTCACCTGACAGATCAGATTTTACTGGATCAAACAAATCGACAACACCGATAGACTTTAATGTTGGCACAAGGTCAAGTGTATTCTTCAATGTAAATTTCGGTAATCGTAATGACACTGTAGTTTCTTTCAAATTCTTTACGTATTCACTCAAAACTTTATTGCCATTCAAAAGTTCTGTGGCACCATTTAACGACCACTTTTCAAGAGGTAACACGATAACAAATGTGAAACGTGTGTTCTGGAGATGTTTGAAGAAAGAAAGTGCGAAATTAAATAAATGAGAGTAAGCCTGATGTTGTAACTTATAAAGAAGCAAGCACTTGCAAATGATGAGACCACATGAATTTTCAAACGACTGATTACTTTGAACAGGTAACGACATTACGCAAATAGTAAAAGAAAGAAGGCTACAGAGAAAACTGATTTACCACTTCTGAAATATTTTGGACTGGGTTCGTATCCATTTAAATATCCCCCATTATCATGGAACCCGTATGACTATTCGTGTGATCACCAAATTGGCGGTATAGGAATTATGTAAGGGCGGCCTAGGACAATTACAACAGTGGCCTCAGAGGCCTTAGAACAGCCGAAGAGTTTCATTCAATCTCAACGCAATGGCGCTTTCCAGAATACCAACGTGGTATTCTACGTTTAGTCTATAAAACATCATGCCTCTTTGTGAATTTGTTGAATCATAATGTTGATTTCACAAACGCCAATATCTATAAATACCCGTAATTTTCGGTACATTTGATACTTGCCCAACAAGCACTTTATCCAGTCACTTCTGTCTTCTCATTTACGACTTGGGAGGGTTCTAACGTTCAAGTGCTCAGGGTCTACACAGTATATAAAAAAACTAAGCTCTAGATATAACAAAGTATAAAATTCTTTGTATAATTGCTGGGGTGAAAATAACTGTTCAATGTAAACAGTTTATTAAAAATGAGTGCAATCTCACATCGATAAGCCTAATCCGAAAAATCTACAAATAATCAAACATTTATGGTACCAAACTGTAGCACGGGTAAATGAACTGTTAATTTTCAAGTGAATGATACTAGATAAGGCACTTTCTCCACAAAAATAAATCTTGATAATCTGTGCACTTTGGACTAAACGACTGTCCTGTATTTCCAGGTTTCCCATGGTCGTCTAGGTTCATTTGACTCATGAATTCAACCATCAAAATATAGAATGAAAAGACTGACAAACTCAAAACATAACAGAAGTTAGAAAAAACACACTTTTAATTACTAACATTTAATGGTTTACTGACGATCTCAAATCCTTCATCTTCGAATTTTCCATACTTCATTACTCCTTCTTGAGTCATCATATCAACTGTTATTTGACGATCTGGTGAAATATCAAAATCCTCCTTTCTAGTGTAATGAGGCTCAAATGGACTTTGCCAAAAATCTAAAATCAACGAGAACTGTGTTATTTCGATGGATATGCAGTACAAAAATATTATCTTTTCATTTCACAGTATTTTATGAACTGTAAACATCCCGAAACAAATGACACTCTAGTTTGTTTAGGGGTATAATGGAATATAAAAATTGCTTTGCAATAAGACGTAGGGAAAAACATGTTAAAGCAGCATTAGAAATGATCATAATACTTTCTGACTGTAGTTACTTACTTATTTACCTACTCACTTACGCCTGTTACACCCCGCCGACTAGCATTCTCCAACTCAATCTGTACTGGGACTTCCTTTCTAGTCCTATCCAATTTTTGTTCATTTTCCTCATATCTGTCTCCATTTCTCGGAGTAATGTGTTCTATGATCTTCCTCTTTTCTTTTGGCCTTGAGGATTCCATGTGGTAGTTTGCCTCGTGACACAGTTGGCTAATTTCCTCAAAGTGTGTCCTATCCACTCCCACGGATTCTTCCTGATTTCTTCCTCCGCTGGGATCTGGTTTGTTCTCTGCAACAGAAGGTTGTTACTGATAGTGTCTGGACAAAGGATGCGAGGTATTTTGCACAGACAACTGTTAGTAAACACTGGTATCTTCATTTATAAGAGTTATGACGTATTGTGTTGAAAGCCGAGTTCCTTCTATAATCACGAGGATTATACCCCTCTGACAACCAGAGCAACCATTAATTGAAGTACATGGAATGCTCGTACAATATGGAAGACCGGGAGAGTCATCCAAAGTGATGCAGAAATTAAAAGATACAACCTGGAAGTGTTTGGAACCAGTGAAATACATTGCACGCAGTTTGGGCAACAACGACTAGCTTCAGGAGAGCTTCCGTTATACTACGGCACAAAATGCACTTATAGGATGGGAATCTCATGGATCCAGGATCATTAGAGCCTCCATCAAAACAAAGAAAGAGGGCATGACAATGAACGTGATCCAACGCTAAGGGCCTGCCAGTGACTGCAATGAAGATCTTAAAGATCAATTCTACAATATTCTGCAGTCAATCGTCGAGAAGTGCCCAGCAAAGGATTTGACCATTGTGATGTGAGATCTGAATGCCAAGGTTGGAATGGACAACACTGGATATGAAGACATCCTGGGACGACACGGACTGGGAGAAAGGAACGAAAATGGTGAGAGATTTGCAAACCTATGTGCCTTCAATAAATTGGTCATAGGCGGCACTATATTCCCAAATAAGCGCGTTCACGAAATCACATGGACTTCACCGGGTCACACCACGCAAATCCAAATTGACCATATCTGCATCGGAATTGGTCCGTGGCGGTGATTGTGTGGCTTTTGGAAGCATCGGATTGTGAAACGTCCTCAATTTTATTCCTATGAGGATTTCTGCTGGGGACTTTTGCTCGCATAAAACTGGCAAAGACTGGCAAAGAACGAACAGCAGATGTCAGGTAATATTGCGCGTGGTCCTCTGTCATTGTGGAGGCAATAACTACATCTTCGTCGGCCGTACGGTGTTCGCTGATAAGTCGTGACAGGGCGTCTGCCTGACCGAATTGTTGAGTGCGTCGATACTGGGTCTCGAAATCATACCCCAAGAGTGACAAGGCCCATCTCTTAAGACGATTTGCAGAATGAGCTGGAATGTCAGATTTCGACTCGGATATTGCGAGCAAAGGCTTGTGATCTGTGAGATGCTCGTTTCTGGCTGTTTACAGAATATACTTCCCATTCCAAGCTCAGAATTCTCCCTCTAGTTAGCGGGGCTGGACGCATCAATAGCTAGCTTACTAGACTTTGGTCACCAAGTCTTGTTCTCGTTCGCAGATTAAGTGAACTCGTGATAGCTTCAAACCTAGCACTTTTACAGTTCCGCCTATTTCACAAGTCTCAAACATCACAAATCTTAAATCACGAACGTCCTACCTGCTCACTTTATTCGCCCTATAAGCAAAATACAAAATACTTAACATGAACAATTCAGGCTATTATTGTGATTCTGATTATTAAAGTCATCACATTTTATGCAACAAATAGTCTTCAAGTCTGTTCTTGTATTAAACTCTAAACTTTAAACAGTCGGATCATAGCTTACCTCTAAAGTAGAAAACATTTACCAGTATCATCACAGTATCATCTGAAATATCATCTGTAAAGAATTTCTCCAATAAACCATTAGACTGTTGATCAACCCAATCATTGATATCAACTGTAGCACTAGTTCCATTAGAAAAATCCACCTAGAGTAATGAACATTAAAAATTTGTAAGCGTTAATTAATTCTGATCAACAAAACTAACAGAATTAATGACTTCATTCAGATTATGATTACCGATAGAAAGCTTTGCAGATGTCGTGAACTTTAAGCTGGATCATTTAGTTGTATATAGTTCGTCGTTGTGAATAACATCAGCAGCATATGCTTCAAAGATAAGTGAGTCATTACAATGGCAGTAAATTTTAAAACAAAATAATTCATTACATGAATAGATCTGTGACTAGATCACACTCAGAGGTAAAGTCGTGCGACATTCCAACCACTAGGATTCCGATTCATGATTTACCAACCAAGCAATCGATAATGTGACATGTGGTAGTATGAAATTTTGTTTTGAATTAGAATTAGAATTTACATGGTCGATAATTGAATTAAGGTCTACTCTGGATTGTAAGATCCATATTGATGGCTTCGTGTGTGAAAATTCCTCAATATATACACCTGTAATTCACTCCTCATGATCTTTTCAAATGTACACTCTGTTGGTCTATTTAATTCCATTTTAAATGGGTAATGTTTGTATTTTATTATAGATTTCGTCTTCATTACTTCTTCACTGAGTCCCCATGTCTCCTACCGAACTATCTAGACAGTTGTTCTTTTGATCCAAACATTACTATATAGAACCCTGTTTAGTATATTGCGAGAAGAGCTCACAATGTGAATTTGAAAATAAGTAAACGTCAGAGAGCTCACGGGAGACATTTAATCTCAGTTTGAAACAGTGCGCATAAGTGATTTTAAACTTATTCGAACATATTGCATGAATATGCCACAATGTTAATAATATTATTCAGCTGCTCAGCTGAAATTCAACAGCATTATTTTTCTCCACGTGAATCCATAAACGATTTAGAGGGGAAATATTTCTAAATCATAACTGACTTGATAAAAGCTTCGTTCCATTCATACGTTATGATCTATCACTGGAACTGTTCTAAATCCAACTTAAAGTAACTCAAAGTGAATGTATGGTTATTTATTATTCAGATGAGAAAAGACAGTCAGCCAACTCATCTCTTATTTCTAGTGGTTTTTCTGGTAATATATCCACTCTACACTTTCAAAATAAGTAAACCATCCAGGTAAATATGATGGACTTTTGCGAAGTATCACATCACGAATAATAAACTATTTTAAGAACATTCTATGAATGAGACAGTCGATTACTTATCGATTGATGCTTGCGAAAACGACTGATTCTTCATTACATTAAGATTTACACAAAATATAATGACTTGCCTGTTTTAATTCTCCTTCAAAATCACTTGCAATACTTTCGGTAAAACGTCTTTCAACTTCGTAAGTTTTTTGTACAAATATACCTGTTGATATTCTAACAACATTTTCTTCCTTCTCATTTAAAAATGTTTTTTCTGAAGTGAGCGAGTTATTAAGCTCTTGATATAATGATTTCATTTCTTGTTGAGCTTCCGAAGAATTCCATGAATAAGATGTCGATTTCAGTCTCATTGCTTTTCCAATTTGATAACCTGTTCTACCTTGAGCACCGCCAGAGCCCAACAGGATACCGAGTGTGAAAAGTATACCAAGTGGACATGTCAGGAAGTTGTCCTCACCTAAATCATTTCGAAAGTAAATAAAGTTAAATAAATAAATAAACAGTAAACAATAGAAACACATTCTAGTTATAAATATCGAGGTTAAATTAGACATCATGCTATAAGTTGGGTAATATGCCATTGAATCACTTCAACAGTAAGGTCTTCTAGTGTTGAATTTGTTAATATTGACAGAACCTATAACACTATTCGTATTTTCAACTATATCACCGAATGTCACATCTCAGGTAGAATAATATCGATACTACACACCTCATCATTCTGATCTACTTGATGTACAGTATTACTCAAGCAAGCTTCTGTTTCTTCCTCACTGTTACGAAAGAAGCAGAAAAAATGGCTCGACCATTGAATCGAGATGATTCAGGTTAGGAAATCATCTTGTGGTATAACTTTGGTGTTGGTTTGCTGGTCACACTATGTCATTGAACACGTGCAGAGTAAACATCTTCGCAAGTTAACTCTAGGAAAGAACTTTAATAATTGTCTTATGACTGTTTTGATCTGTCATCCCTAATAAAAATTATCGGAAAGACAAGAATATGTGGAAAGAATGCCATTTAGATTTTCTGTATTAACAAGGAGTTTTTCCACACACGAATAAATACAATTCAACTGCAATAATGAGTCGCATCGAAAAGAATCCTCTCCTGTGTATTGTGTATTTTTCCACATTTTGTGAATGATTTTATATGATATTATTAAGATTCTAACCCACTACCTATCAGTTTCGATCGCGAACACTTAAATTCTAGAACACAGGGCATGCCAGGATCCAACAGTGGTAATATCTAATATCAACTAATCCACGAAATCGAACAACACATCAACCAATGTCTTCAGTGAGTTACTATATCACAACAGACTCAGTTGAACTCCACTGATCACTGTTTCTCACTGAAACTCTAGGAAATTTTCATTGATATAATGCTTTGATTAAACTCTTATTTATCAATGACGTTATTAGTCAAGTTATAAATTAATCAACTAACGAGAGGTAAATACGAATTCAATCGTAAATAATTAATAAAACTTACCAAAGTCTGCAGTAACTGTCGAAAGATACGCATGGGTAAATGCCTTATGAATTGGAATATTAGCATATGGATCATCATTTTCTGGAGTAAATAGTATACCCATATCTTAAACTACTACAGAACTAGATAACATTAATGACTGATATAGCTATATATATATATATATATATATATATATATATATATATATATATATATATATATATATATATATATATATATATATATATGATCTTAACTAATCACCATTTTTTAAGCACGTCTTGGTTTAATCCCACAGATATGTGTCTTACTAGTCATCAGTAGTATGATTCAGATTGGTTAAATCGGATTAACTTGTCCAGCACAATGCGTATAACACTAGAAACCAAACTACTGTTCGACCAATTAAGTCTAATAATATTATCGCAGCTTTACGGATCAATACTTGCATGAATAGACCATTAATATGCTTTCAACATATGACATTTAAATAAATATTTATTAAATTAGAAATTAAATAACAATCTGAAATTTCATCTGATCTAAACGTATGGAAAGTGAGACAGATTTCCATCTTAAATTAGGACTAAATAACTAATCAACAATTCCTGGTTATTCATGTTGATGTATCTCTGTACCACTAACCAACTTTAATGTGTAATTTGTAATCGTTTGGAATATCATGTTGCACAAACGAGTGGATATCTAGGCTCGGTAGTAGCTAAGCGGAACGAATGACACCAGTTTTGAATCTCAGAGTGAAAATCAATTCTGAGATGCAGGTATAACTAGCTGACGGGTACCAGTTAGAAAGAAATGAGCAGTCGGGATTTCACTGATAGCCACACACACTCTCCCTCTATCCTATATCATTTTCAAAAAGTTAACTGTTAGATCACACGTCAAAATAAGTGTGATTTTTATGAGATGTGTGTAGTTCCATTACAAATGATATTTATTGTTTAGTATAATTTAGGTTGTTTTTTAAGAATTCTAGGCTTTGTAATATTAGTAAACAGAGAGTTTGTAACTTCATACATATCAGCTACTTGTGATTTTAACAAAAGAGTAGTATTGTAGAAACTACTTATTGATTTGAACACAAAATATTGTTAAAAATGGGCACCGAATACATATAAGCCACACAAGTCACATGATTTAAGTGTGGGCTGTGATACTGCTGAGTGCCCAGACCGAAGTATGTGGATTTCTTGGGGTTCAAACCTCTAACCTTCGACCTAACAGTCTAATTCAGAAGGCAGTGGTCCGAGGTAAGTAGTTGCAATCTTATGGCAGTCGGTAACCAATAATATGTTCATACGCCATTTGTCCCATCAGGATCCTAGAGCTCATGTCAACCATTAGTTTATAATCAGGTTTTTTTTGACTCCACCAGATCGACCCTCCGTATCCACCAACCTGGTTAAAGTCCCGGACACTAGCTTTTCGATCTCTCATTTTCGTAAAAAACACTCTCACCACAACAAGTTAGTGAGTAGGATTTCCCTGGCAGTGCCTATATACGTGTGGCCATATGAGAGCATTTCGAGAGGGAGAGCAGACTCTCCCCACTTCCCGCTGTAACAGAGCATTTAGAGTGTTTTCTCATACCAGCGAGTAGAAAAACAATTTGTTCAACCATCTCGCTGATGGGTTCAACGTTGTACATTCTATTTCACTTAAAACATTTAATTATGATTTATTCTTCATTAATAAGTAAGTAGGGTTATTTATTATGAACTAGTTTGTCCAAACAACTTCAGAGAACATTATAAATTAATCCATCATTTCCAATACTTCTAACTTAAAATCAACACAGCCTAACTTTTCCTCGTTGGACATCATCACTACTTGTATTTGACGATCTGAAGACACTTCAAGAGTTTCACTTTCTGTTAACGTTTCTATAAAACGCACCTCCCAAACATCTAATTCAATTGAAAGTATTTAAATTAAGAGAAATATAGCACTGCATCAATTTCGGTAAAATAAAATATAAATTCACTAAAACTACAGATAAAATAATATATCGGTGCTACTTAAAAATAAGAAAATTTTTCACACTTTAGTTCATGGACTTGATTTCATTGAAAAACTATTCAAAACCACGGTACAATCAACAGATGTTTTGTCCCGCATTGCTACACCTCAGCGGCGTACATCCAATATGGTCATACAGTATTTAGAAGTATTTGATGTTTGACTCTTGCACTATAAGATTCCGAATCATTGATCCAGCGGTTACTCATTGGTGTCGCGATTGGACATCTTTGTTTTGATGTTGGGTAGGGTCGTGGTTGCCTTCTGCTGAGGAGTACGCCACCATTAAGAAACAGCTGTCTAGTATACACTGCTTCTCAATGGTTTTCTAAATAAGATCAATCTGTGATCCTAATATTCAATACAAACCCTTGTATTAATAGTTTAATGAATTTGTCATTAACATATAATTTACATATAATGCGTTTCTACTCAATTTACTGGATATAGGCACAAATACAGGGAAATCCAGTTAAGTATTCTTCTACGTAATGCCTGTAGTGGTTTCGCTTCGATAATCGATCACCTCGATAACCGTTATAATATAAATATCAACGGTGTTTATAATCAGAAGGCAATGAGAAGCGGAAAATTTATAGTCAAATTGCATAAGGACGAAACGGATCGGAGAACTCAAGTCAGCCAACATGACTGAACCAAACATCACTTAATATTTATGGTCTGAAGAAAATAAATGACAAACATTTAATGAATAGGGTGAGTAATTAACACACATACACACACTCACAAATCAAAACAGTCAGAGTTAATAAGTGAGTATGTGACAAAATCAAAATATGCATTCAGAAAAATGAATAAATTGATCTATCCAGAAGCTAGAATAGCCTATGTGGGCTTGACAAAGTACCACACACTGCATAATTTGGTAACAAAGTATTCAGTTTGGTGTTATTGTTATCATTTCACTTGTTATTAGCATCATTCATTTGAATCAAACTGAAACCATTGTAATATTAGATGAGTACTTTTCATGTTGTATAACATTGAACGTGGACAGTAAGTTTTACCAACACAAGATCGGCAAGCATTTCGAAATCTGGTTACAGATTATTAGTGATATTACAGTCTCCTTTAATGACTTATGCAAACGCCACACTACATTGTACATCATCTGGAACCAAATATGTAGGGCATTAAATATAAATTCAATGGTCCAAGGCCGTCACATTTATTGAGACACTTCAAGGATATTACTCCTATCCTTTTTTCGTGATTGTTATTTACTATCGACTGATCTTAAACTAGGATAAAATAGCTATCCAATCCTAACTTAAGCTACCGTTTATTTATTACAAACCTATTACTCGGTCCTCTCCCATTTATGTCGCAGCTGTGCTCTTATTACAATTTGAAAGTATCACTTCATAGTGTACATATGTCATATCTGCAGATAACGAATCTAATATTGATCTACATAACCGCACTGCAGCTGATGCGAGACTTTCCCAGTCATCATTATCATGGTCGTTTTTGCCAAGAACTGTGTTACCAATCTACACTGACGTATTCTTCCTAGTCACAAATTTTTTCTTGAATAAACAAATAGATAACATTTAACCAAACGCTTCGATCAGAATTTAAAGGCACTATGATCGTGTGTCAATTCTTTTGCCTCATGCGTTAATTAATTTAACCGCTTCCATTTCAATTCTGTTAACTGTAGACGTTATGGTTTCTCATTAAAACTACACAAAATGACAATTCTCTACTCATTGGTTAAGAGATTGGAACTGATTAAAGCTAATTTTTAATAGGTTCAGACCATAATTTATGGACAACCATTGAACGACGCCGAACTGACCTTTTGTGTCTACCTTCTTACTAGGACTAAAGCGGGTTATAAACCAGTTTGAACAGAAGGGATTAGGATTCGCAGTTGATGGTAAGAGTTAGGAATCAGATTAACGGTTTTTCATCACGAACTCACATCAGCTAAAATGTCAAGACGATATCTGGCCTGATGGATGAGTGAATTACACACCAAAATCCGAGACCTGTTATCTTAAACTTGATTGGGTCCTCCATATTCTCGCCTCTCAGTAGCAACTGTAGGGAGTAACTTCCTACAGGTGTAATTCCAAACTATTCTCTAGACTGTCGAAAACAGAGTGTGGTAACCTACTTTTATCAAGAGAACGCGTTTGGTGTAATGGAAACAATCATTATTATAACCGATTGTACCAGTGATTGTTTTACCGTACTTGTTTGTTTATCTGTACTAAAGACATTCTTCCTTCCTTCGAGTGTGACCTTGCACGAATTCGGTTACGCTCAGTAATCACACCTGTACTCCTTCGGCACGATCTCGGTATTCTTTCGATACCACGAGATCGCCAACTAATACATCTCGACTAAAGCCATCAACTGCTTTCTGATATTTGGCCTACGGAGGGGTATAGCCTGGTAACTGGCACGTAGTCTTCCTGTAGTGGTGATCATAGTCAACCGCGACTCGATGCCACACTACAAGAGTCGTAGCTCAGCTTAACCAAAGTCAGTTCAAGTAAGCTATTCGGCTTGAAAAACTTTATCTGTTTCTAAAACGTAAATCAACACTGTCACTATACAAAATAAACAATACAGTCTATAAATCAGGGAAAAGGAAAAACAGAAACAACATACCGAACAGTAACTTGACTATAGGAGAAATGAGTCAACAAAACGAATATTGATTTAAGATGAACATAAAATTGTGATTGGTGGATAAACAAGGCAGAGTCAAGGTCAAAGAAAGCTGATGTGTTGGTGGGAATTTCATGTTAGCATTGGTGAGTTCGTTTATCGATCACACGTAACAGCAACTACGTTTAAATAACCATACATTTCTATAAAACCAACTGTAGAGCATCTTACACTTATCAGATTAGATTAGTAGCCTTAGGATCTTACTAAAGCTTTTTACTTTTTTTCTAATATTCACAACTGATTCCATACAAGGAAGATGCAGACTACTTCGGTGGGGTCTGCATCATCATCGTAATCGATGGTTGGAGACTCTGGGTGACATGACTCAGAATCGATCACAACGGCCTCGGTGTACATACTCTCTGTCTTCCTGTACTATGCCCTTATATGCAATCTTTCTCTTATATATTACCACCGAATTAACCACTTCTAGGAATCCGGTGTTCCTCTTACTGTGCTAATGCAGTATGCCAAATTGAACTGATGCACATATATGCCTGGTCCTACGTTGTAGCTGAAAGAAAGACAGACAGACTGACTGACTGGCTTTCTGACTGACTGACTGACTGCTGACTGACTGACGACTGCTGACTGACTGACTGACTGACGATACAAGGAGTATTCTAATACATTTGAAGTACTAAATAAAATGATATGTGACCTAATTTACTTAACTGATGTAACTGGTTTCTTTTGTAAACAGATTGTTACACTGAAATCTGTAAATTAGTAGTAGTCAGAGTAATATCTTCATTATGTTATAGGTCAAATATTGTTTACATTCTTATTTACAATGTTGCATTTATAAAAATCACAAATTGAGAATATCTTCTGAAAAGAACATTTCTCTCTCAGGTTTAGTTCGAAGTTTTTCAGAGGTCATGAAACCATTTTGCACTCATTTGGTGTGTACTACTCATCTCGACAGATATAAGTAGTATGTATCATCAATCGAAAGTGAAATGCCTGGCGACATAATGTTAATTAGATCGAATGAAAGAGAACGAGAACAGAGAATGATTGGTGAGTAAACGAAATAACAATGAACTCTGAGACGATTGATTGACATTTGGCAAATGAAGAATTTACTGTATGGTTCTGAGATTTTATTAAGATGCTCTGTAATTTTGTACTGTAGTACATTAAGTTGACACCGATTGTGTTCTCCTTCAATACACTTAGAGATTGTTCATTTATGTTAGACTGTTGATTCTGAATTCTAAAAGTGCAAAGTAGAGACTACAAACCTTGAAATATATTCGAATTAAAGAATATGGAGAAACAGATTGGTATATAATCAGTTCGAGTATGAAAACCATTGCCTAAATATGAAGTAGGACTTTCGTCCAATTCCAACTAGTCAATAATTGGATTATTTAGTGAATTTATTTCGACAGATATCATAAATCTCTAATTGTGATCAAACAAGTCGGCATATGAGAAGTTTATCTCGTTCCATCTACTTAAACAAAACCGGAAATGTATAAATCGACCACATAATGCACTGGAGTTCAGTAATACACCTATTCAGAGAATAATAGGGAGGTAACTCCCTTTCTAAAAAACATGTATGATACACAAGAAGTGAGTAGTCACATATCACTGTCATACGCACATGTATGAAACATGCTCAAGGTTAGACGTCGTTTGGTTGACGAGCGAAAATATATGCGTAAACGAACAAATGAATGATGAAGAGAATTCATCTGTTCATAGGTCAGGATTAACCACGTAGGTCTACAACAATATCAATCACTACATGACCATATTTATAATAAGCATGTCAGCATGTGCATTACGGATGGAATCGGTTAATAATTGTCTGTTCAAAATAGGTCATGCACACATATTTTTCTTGCCGATATTGACTAAATTCAGTTGGCTCATAAAGAGTTGAACAAACGTGACATTAGTCACCACTCATTGTTCAATCGGTAGAGATTACCTCAATCATACAGGAAACCAGTCAGTATCCGAATAGCTCAGTCGTAACTTCCCTGGCTGCTCAACCGAATAATACGGATTCGAGTAGGTTAGGAAACATCAGATATGCGTTGCCGATTAGTGTCAAATAGCATAAAACCTAGGTATAGAATTTCATTCTGACTGCCTCCAACCACCCAATATTTCTATAAGCATACTAATTTTCTATTAACACATCAACCCACTATAAATAAATAATATATTTGTAATATCCCAATGAGTAGAAAAATTAGATTTTCAGACGTTTCGTAACCTGGTGTAAGCCACTTCTTCAGAGCATGAGTAACCAAATCAAAACCAATCGAAGTTTAAAAAGTACAATAAAACAACCTTGGTAATGATACCCATCACCCCACTATATTTTTCGCCATACATAGCAGGTGAACAATTATTTACCTCTGAAAACTAGTCCTATACTACGTTGATGAATACTACCTATACCGAAAGACAGAAGTAGTACACACCACCAGTCGTATGTGGAATGTCTATCAGTGGAAGATTGAACTGAATAGAACGGGATAAGAAACAGTGAAAAGTCGTAACAAAAATAAAATCCAAAGAATCATAATGAATGTTAAAGACAACTGAAAGATGTGCAAATAACGTGTTTTCAATGCACTCTGTAATTTCTCATCAAATATTAAATCGGTTTATCCCACCTGAGCTATTATATTGTGACGAGAATAATGAGTGGTAACTCTTGAGAACTATTTATGCACCAATATGATCCATATATTTTTATTGTAGAATTATTAAGTGGCTAAACGATGCATATTCATGTTCCTCTTATTAGAAAATTTATTTTGACTTATGGAATATTATTATACAATTTACCGTGATTGAGTTCTGTCCAGTCTGTTAATTATAGTCTCCCACATTCACAGACACTTTCGGCTACATGTTCTACAAACGTTATTTTCTATTTTATTGTGCGATGTGGTCTGTTTGATTTGTATCTGAACCCAGTATGTTTGAAGTACATGATTCATATCACGGACGCTGAGATTGGTGTTCTGGACTCAACAGGTAGGGCTAGGTAAGAAGAAGGACCAATAAGGACTATAGACTGCTCGCACGGGTTTTACTCATCATTGGTCCGGTCGATAACTCACTTTTCTCTAATTGGCGGTATCATTACGTCATATATCAATAGTGCACAAAGCCACAAGCTGTAACAAAGTCTTCTTACAATCCATTGACACATCTCATCAATAATTCAATCACTCCTCAATATTTGATATTTATTGGGTTCAAGACAGATCTATTTTTAACACGCTCTTAAATATGCGTTAACTAAATAGAACTACAATTTTACTGGTTGACGGCATGAGTCAATTGAAGATAGAGCACCATGGAAATCCTGGAATAACAAAAGCTCAATTTCGTGGATTAGTTGAAGTTACACATTAAGATCATTGGATCCCGGCCGGATCAGTAGTCTAGAGGTTGAGGGTACGTGAGCGAGACCGATTGGTCCAGGGTTCGAAACTCGCTTGTCCTGATCGTGGATGGGCACTGCTGAAGAGTCTCAATAGAAAAGAATGGCCGTCCAGTGCTTTCAGGTTGTCAATGGTGGTCTAGCTTCAATTGACCAATAATCTCAACTATTAAAATTCCTATAATATCCATAAGAAACCCATTCTCATATACATGTGTTAACTGAATAGAATTACAATGGTACAACTTCAGCAAATAATATTGTAAATAAAGAAAAGCTTAGAAAAATGGATAATCTTTATTTGTTAATCACTGAAAAGTAAACAAAACGAATGTTCGTAATATAGTTCACTGTATTAAAACAAAAGATTTGTGTGGAAATCAATTAATTATCAAATATATATGAGTGTCAATGATGATTGTTTCACTACGATTGTAAAATCGGATTCATTACTTTAGCTGCCATTATCGGCATTGTTAATTGTTGATCATATATAAAGCATATAAATGGATGAGTTACATGAAAGTCTACTTCTGGTATAATGGCTGAAATAGGCACAAATATAGGTGAAGTTACAGTGGTTGCTTCAATTCCACTTTCATTTAATTTCAATACATTTGTTTGAATGAATTCATTCACATATAGATTGTGATGAGTTGTGATACCTGACGGGGAAAGAACAAAGGCATGAAGTAATTGAATTAATGTGCTTGAATTTAGAGGTACACATCAACTCAACAATGCAAGTACATCGTGTTGATGAATATTAAGTATTATTCTATTGTTAGAGATTGATTAAATTTCTAAGATCATTTAACCACTGAATCTACTATTTCAAACATCCAATTCAATATCCACAATGTCAAAAATTAAGGAATGATTACATATTGAATCAAAGTTCCGCTTCTACTGAATTATTCTTTTCCAAAACTGCGGAATTTTTAATCTATGAAACAGAATCGATTGGATTTTGTTTGGGAGATTACTTCCAATACTACTCTGATGGTTACTTATTTTCTCACATTATCTATGACTAAGTATAATTTAGACGATGTCGAAGGTTAAGTCTTACATATTCATCAACTGTTCTGGTAATTATTATTACACAGCTCAACATTAGTCTCTTCTATTTCTTTATAAACATTTTGACTATATATGTGTGTATTATAATTGTGTTTGTATGTGTATGTATGTTTGATTATGGATTACAGCCGAAACGCATATTCTTCTCACTAGCATAAACGTTACTTACTTAAATTGTTTCACGATTTATTCGTTTTCCCATAAAATGTGTTTCTGTAGCCCATTCATTGATTTGCGTTCAAATTCTCATTCGTTCTCATTCATTATTAATCGCTTAGAATGCTTGAGATTCATACTTTACATCAATAAACTGTAGTAACCGCGTAGTATTTCCCTTTGAAATCTACTCATCTCTTGGAGTTATCTAACAACTATTATAATGGCAGGTGATACACGAAGCATTGCAGTCATCTTGAAGAAACTCCACTACTCATTGACTTCGAACGTTTGAATAAAACCACATAAAATATCTGGGCATAGAAAACATACTAGTAATCTGAGGTGCTAATATCCACTCGAATTCACAATAGAATAATCAGAATTGATAAAAAGAACAATGTATAATATTTTATGTGAATTTACCAACTTAGATATTCTCACCTGACAGATCAGATTTTACTGGATCAAACAAATCGACAACACCGATAGACTTTAATGTTGGCACAAGGTCAAGTGTATTCTTCAATGTAAATTTCGGTAATCGTAATGACACTGTAGTTTCTTTCAAATTCTTTACGTATTCACTCAAAACTTTATTACCATTCAAAAGTTCTGTGGCACCATTTAACGACCACTTTTCAAGAGGTAACACGATAACAAATGTGAAACGTGTGTTCTGGAGATGTTTGAAGAAAGAAAGTGCGAAATTAAATAAATGAGAGTAAGCCTGATGTTGTAACTTATAAAGAAGCAAGCACTTGCAAATGATGAGACCACATGAATTTTCAAACGACTGATTACTTTGAACAGGTAACGACATTACGCAAATAGTAAAAGAAAGAAGGCTACAGAGAAAACTGATTTACCACTTCTGAAATATTTTGGACTGGGTTCGTATCCATTTAAATATCCCCCATTATCATGGAACCCGTATGACTATTCGTGTGATCACCAAATTGGCGGTATAGGAATTATGTAAGGGCGGCCTAGGACAATTACAACAGTGGCCTCAGAGGCCTTAGAACAGCCGAAGAGTTTCATTCAATCTCAGCGCAATGGCGCTTTCCAGAATACCAACGTGGTATTCTACGTTTAGTCTATAAAACATCATGCCTCTTTGTGAATTTGTTGAATCATAATGTTGATTTCACAAACGCCAATATCTATAAATACCCGTAATTTTCGGTACATTTGATACTTGCCCAACAAGCACTTTATCCAGTCCACTTCTGTCTTCTCATTTACGACTTGGGAGGGTTCAAGCGTTCAAGTGCTCAGGGTCTACACAGTATATAAAAAAACTAAGCTCTAGATATAACAAAGTATAAAATTCTTTGTATAATTGCTGGGGTGAAAATAACTGTTCAATGTAAACAGTTTATTAAAAATGAGTGCAATCTCACATCGATAAGCCTAATCCGAAAAATCTACAAATAATCAAACATTTATGGTACCAAACTGTAGCACGGGTAAATGAACTGTTAATTTTCAAGTGAATGATACTAGATAAGGCACTTTCTCCACAAAAATAAATCTTGATAATCTGTACACTTTGGACTAAACGACTGTCCTGTATTTCCAGGTTTCCCATGGTCATCTAGGTTCATTTGACTCATGAATTCAACCATCAAAATATAGAATGAAAAGACTGACAAACTCAAAACATAACAGAAGTTAGAAAAAACACACTTTTAATTACTAACATTTAATGGTTTACTGACGATCTCAAATCCTTCATCTTCGAATTTTCCATACTTCATTACTCCTTCTTGAGTCATCATATCAACTGTTATTTGACGATCTGGTGAAATATCAAAATCCTCCTTTCTAGTGTAATGAGGCTCAAATGGACTTTGCCAAAAATCTAAAATCAACGAGAACTGTGTTATTTCGATGGATATGCAGTACAAAAATATTATCTTTTCATTTCACAGTATTTTATGAACTGTAAACATCCCGAAACAAATGACACTCTAGTTTGTTTAGGGGTATAATGGAATATAAAAATTGCTTTGCAATAAGACGTAGGGAAAAACATGTTAAAGCAGCATTAGAAATGATCATAATACTTTCTGACTGTAGTTACTTACTTATTTACCTACTCACTTACGCCTGTTACACCCCGCCGACTAGCATTCTCCAACTCAATCTGTACTGGGACTTCCTTTCTAGTCCTATCCAATTTTTGTTCATTTTCCTCATATCTGTCTCCATTTCTCGGAGTAATGTGTTCTATGATCTTCCTCTTTTCTTTTGGCCTTGAGGATTCCATGTGGTAGTTTGCCTCGTGACACAGTTGGCTAATTTCCTCAAAGTGTGTCCTATCCACTCCCACGGATTCTTCCTGATTTCTTCCTCCGCTGGGATCTGGTTTGTTCTCTGCAACAGAAGGTTGTTACTGATAGTGTCTGGACAAAGGATGCGAGGTATTTTGCACAGACAACTGTTAGTAAACACTGGTATCTTCATTTATAAGAGTTATGACGTATTGTGTTGAAAGCCGAGTTCCTTCTAAATCACGAGGATTATACCCCTTCTGACAACCAGAGCAACCATTAATTGAAGTACATGGAATGCTCGTACAATATGGAAGACCGGGAGAGTCATCCAAAGTGATGCAGAAATTAAAAGATACAACCTGGAAGTGTTTGGAACCAGTGAAATACATTGCACGCAGTTTGGGCAACAACGACTAGCTTCAGGGAGCTTCCGTTATACTACGGCACAAAATGCACTTATAGGATGGGAATCTCATGGATCCAGGATCATTAGAGCCTCCATCAAAACAAAGAACGTGAGCATGACAATGAACGTGATCCAACGCTAAGGGCCTGCCAGTGACTGCAATGAAGATCTTAAAGATCAATTCTACAATATTCTGCAGTCAATCGTCGAGAAGTGCCCAGCAAAGGATTTGACCATTGTGATGTGAGATCTGAATGCCAAGGTTGGAATGGACAACACTGGATATGAAGACATCCTGGGACGACACGGACTGGGAGAAAGGAACGAAAATGGTGAGAGATTTGCAAACCTATGTGCCTTCAATAAACTGATCGTAGGCGGCACTATATTCCCAAATAAGCGCGTTCACGAAATCACATGGACTTCACCGGGTCACACCACGCAAATCCAAATTGACCATATCTGCATCGGACTTGGTCCGTGGCGGTGATTGTGTGGCTTTTGGAAGCATCGGATTGTGAAACGTCCTCAATTTTATTCCTATGAGGATTTCTGCCCGCATAAAACATCACTAGGTGTCACTCTGTAAACGAAGACGTTTTGCGGTGTTTCCACTGGCGTCCCCTCCCCTTTCAACTTGATCAGAGCTCTCTTAAATGTATTCACAAATCTTTCTGCTTGGCCGTTTAATTGCGGCTGGTAGGGTGGACAACGGAGATGCTTGATGGATAACCGTTGGCAGAAATCTTGTAACTGCGTTGAGGTGAACTGAGAACCGTTGTCTGATACAACTGCATCCGGTGACCCGTTGCGAGCGAGCGTCTCCATCAAGAGTTGTATCGTTTTGGTAGTCGTCAGTGGCATATTGGGGAAAATTTCTGGCCATTTTGAAAAGGCGTCACTTTCGCATCAAATTTCGCCGCTTGCTGACATTGCGTGCGTTTGCCTACTAAATCCATGATGTGTTGGTCCATGAGGGGGCCAATAAGCATAGTTTCTGGCGATGGGTTTCATTCGTTTTATACCAGGATGACCAGTGTGGAACAGCCTTAACACCCTGGCACCACTACTCTATCTCCAAACATCAAGCACTCTTTCACGACGCATAATCAGTCTCAACGGTGGTAAAGCTTCTTCAAGTCACCATCGAGTCCAGTTGACGGCCAGCTATTGCTGACGTATCTCAACTCTCTCTTAATGATGGAGTCGTTCCTGGAGGAAGATTGTATTCTAGCTACCGAGACTGGCAAAGAACGAACAGCAGATGTCAGGTAACATTGCGCGTGGTCCTCTGTCATTGTGGAGGCAATAACTACATCTTCGTCGGCCGTACGGTGTTCGCTGATAAGTCGTGACAGGGCGTCTGCCTGACCGAATTGTTGAGTGCGTCGATACTGGGTCTCGAAATCATACCCCAAGAGTGACAAGGCCCATCTCTTAAGACGATTTGCAGAATGAGCTGGAATGTCAGATTTCGACTCGAATATTGCGAGCAAAGGCTTGTGATCTGTGAGATGCTCGTTTCTGGCTGTTTACAGAATATACTTCCCATTCCAAGCTCAGAATTCTCCCTCTAGTTAGCGGGGCTGGACGCATCAATAGCTAGCTTACTAGTCTTTGGTCACCAAGTCTTGTTCTCGTTCGCAGATTAAGTGAACTCGTGATAGCTTCAAACCTAGCACTTTCTTATGGTGATCGACTGGATCATGAAGACATCAACATCTTGGGGGTAGCATGGTATTCAGTGGACAGCGAGGATGCAGTTGGACGATCCAGACTTCGCAGATGATTTGGCTCTTCTATCGCACACGCAACAACAAATTCACGAGAACAAGACCAGTGTAGCAGTAGCCTCATTAGCAGAAGGTCTCAACATTCACAAAGGGAAAAGCAATATCCTCCGATTTATCACAACATGCATCAATCAAATCACACTTGACGGACAAGCCTTGGAAGATGTTAAAACATTTACGTATCTATGCAGCATCATTAGCGAACACGGTGGATCTGATGCAGATGTAAAAGCAACATATCTACGATTGAAGAACATCTGAAAATCAAAATAACTGTCAACCAACAACAAGGTCAGGATTTTCAATACCAATGTCAGAACAGTTCTACTGCATGGGGTGGAAACTTGGAAAACTACCAAAACAATCATCCAGAAGATACAAGTGTTTATTAATAATTGTCTATGCAAATACTTAGGACCCGTTGGCTAGACACTATCAGCGTTAACATACTATGTTAGAGAACAAATCAGATCTCAGTGGAGGAAGAAATCAGGAAGTGCTGGAAGTGGATAGGAAATACATTCGGGAAGGCACCCAACTGCGTCACAAGACAAGCCCTCACTTGGAATCCTCAAGGTGAAAGGAAGAGAAGGCGACGACAATGGAACACATTGCACCGAGAGATGGAGACAGATATGAAAAGAATGAACAACAATTGGATAGAACTAGAAATGATGGAACAGAATAGAGGGGTTGGAAATGCTGGTCAGTGGTCAAAGCTCCACTGGGGTAACAGGCATAAATAAATAAAAAATAGCGTGATTCAATTGGTGCCTGCTGCGTTATATCGGACAATCTTGCTTGTTCCTTTATATATACTGAGACTTACATCAGATTTGGCGGCTGCCACACTGGTCGCGTTCTCATGCAGTTGTTGTGGCGTGTGGCGATCGAAGAGCCAGATCATCTGCGAAATCTAGATCGTCCAGCTGTATCCTACCTGTCTACTCAATACCGTGCTTCCGCCCCCACAAATTATAAAATGATTCACAATAATATGGTGGACAAGAGTTTGGAAAACTTCACAAACTCGTTGATCAATATATGGTATCTCTCAGAGTTTCAAAATATGCAGTAGTAACCATGGTGGTCCAGACATACGATTACTGGTTGTCCACATCCATCAACATGGCTTATTTCGATGACCCAAATTCAAGTCGTACTAGCATAAACCTTCACTCAACTTTTACAGTTCCGCCTATTTCACAAGTCTCAAACATCACAAATCTTAAATCACGAACATCCTACCTGCTCACTTTAATCGCCCTATAAGCAAAATACAAAATACTTAACATGAACAATTCAGGCTAGTATTGTGATTCTGATTATTAAAGTCATCACATTTTATGCAACAAATAGTCTTCAAGTCTGTTCTTGTATTAAACTCTAAACTTTAAACAGTCGGATCATAGCTTACCTCTAAAGTAGAAAACATTTACCAGTATCATCGCAGTATCATCTGGAATATCATCTGTAAAGAATTTCTCCAATAAACCATTAGACTGTTGATCAACCCAATCATTGATATCAACTGTAGCACTAGTTCCATTAGAAAAATCCACCTAGAGTAATGAACATTAAAAATTTGTAAGCGTTAATTAATTCTAATGAACAAATACTAACAGAATTAATGACTTCATTCAGATTATGATTACCGATAGAAAGCTTTGCAGATGTCGTGAACTTTAAGCTGGATCATTTAGTTGTATATAGTTCGTCGTTGTGAATAACATCAGCAGCATATGCTTCAAAGATAAGTGAGTCATTACAATGGCAGTAAATTTTAAAACAAAATAATTCATTACATGAATAGATCTGTGGCTAGATCACACTCAGAGGTAAAGTCGTGCGACATTCCAACCACTAGGATTCCGATTCATGATTTACCAACCAAACAATCCATAATGTGACATGTGGTAGTATGAAATTTTGTTTTGAATTAGAATTAGAATTTACATGGTCGGTAATTGAATTAAGGTCTACTCTGGATTGTAAGATCCATTTTGATGGCTTCGTGTGTGAAAATTCCTCCATATATACACGTGTAATTCACTCTTTTTGATCCCTTCAGTTGTACATTCTGTTGGTCTGTTTAATTCCATTATAAATGGGTAATATTTGTATTTTATTACAGATTTCGTTTTCATTACTTCTTCACTGAGTCCCCGTGTCTCCTCCTGAACTGCATTTTTGATTGTGAATTTAAGCACTCTTCCACAATTGGAAACAATCGGTGTTATAGCTCAATCAAATATTATCATTCGAACGAATCTGTACGTGATCTATCTAGAAAGGATAGAATACCGTTTATTGCTTGCACTTGATTTGATTATTGATTGGACAATTATTGGTTGAATAACTGGGTGGTAATATTTGTTTAGGTAATAATGTACATTTATATTTATAATAAAATCTAGTACCCTCATTTACCCAATTACATTGTTTGTTTGTTTTTGTTTCAACTAAGTAACAGCTCCTATCTAAACTATCTAGACAGTTATTCTTTTGATCCAAACATTACTATATAGAACCCTGTTTAGTATATTGCGAGAAGAGCTCACAATGTGAATTTGAAAGTTAGTAAACGTCAGAGAGCTCACGGGAGACATTTAATCTCAGTTTGAAACAGTGCGCATAAGTGATTTTAAACTTATTCGAACATATTGCATGAATATGCCACAATGTTAATAATATTATTCAGCTGCTCAGCTGAAATTCAACAGCATTATTTTTCTCCACGTGAATCCATGAACGATTTAGAGGGAAAATATTTCTAAATCATAACTGACTTGATAAAAGCTTCGTTCCATTCATACGTTATGATCTATTACTGGAAATGTTCCAAATCCAACTTAAATTAACTCAAAGTGAATGTATGGTTATTTATTATTCAGATGAGAAAAGACAGTCAGCCAACTCATCTCTTAATTCTAGTGGCTTTTCTGGTAATATCCCTCAATACTTTCAAACTAAGTAAACCATCCAACTAAAGAAGATGGAGTTTTGCGAAGTATCACATCACGAATAATAAACTATTTTAAGAACATTCTATGAATGAGACAGTCGATTACTTATCGATTGATGTTTGCGAAAACGACTGATTCTTCATTACATTAAGATTTACACAAAATATAATGACTTGCCTGTTTTAATTCTCCTTCAAAATCACTTGCAATACTTTCGGTAAAACGTCTTTCAACTTCGTAAGTTTTTTGTACAAATATACCTGTTGATATTCTAACAACATTTTCTTCTTTCTCATTTAAAAATGTTTTTTCTGAAGTGAGCGAGTTATTAAGCTCTTGATATAATGATTTCGCAGTTTCTTCAGCTGCGAAAGCATTCCATGAACAAGATGTCGATTTCAGTCTCATTGCTTTTCCAATTTGATAACCTGTTCTACCTTGAGCACCACCAGAACCTAACAGGATACCGAGTGTGAAAAGTATACCAAGTGGACATGTCAGGAAGTTGTCCTCACCTAAATCATTTAGATAAATAAGAGATAAATAAATAAATAAACAGTAAACAATAGAAACACATTCTAGTTATAAATATCGAGGTTAAATTAGACATCATGCTATAAGTTGGGTAATATGCCATTTAATCACTTCAACAGTAAGGTCTTCTAGTGTTGAATTTGTTAATATTGACAGAACCTATAACACTATTCGTATTTTCAACTATATCACCGAATGTCACATCTCAGGTAGAATAATATCGATACTACACACCTCATCATTCTGATCTACTTGATGTACAGTATTACTCAAGCAAGCTTCTGTTTCTTCCTCACTGTTACGAAAGAAGCAGAAAAAATGGCTCGACCATTGAATCGAGATGATTCAGGTTAGGAAATCATCTTGTGGTATAACTTTGGTGTTGGTTTGCTGGTCACACTATGTCATTGAACACGTGCAGAGTAAACATCTTCGCAAGTTAACTCTAGGAAAGAACTTTAATAATTGTCTTATGACTGTTTTGATCTGTCATCCCTAATAAAAATTATCGGAAAGACAAGAATATGTGGAAAGAATGCCATTAGTTTTTCTGTATTAACAAGGAGTTTTTCCACACACGAATAAATACAATTCAACTGCAATAATGAGTCGCATCGAAAGAATCCTCTCCTGTGTATTGTGTATTTTTCCACATTTTGTGAATGATTTTATATGATATTATTAAGATTCTAACCCACTACCTAGCAGTTTCGATCGCGAACACTTAAATTCTAGAACACAGGGCATGCCAGGATCCAACAGTGGTAATATCTAATATCAACTAATCCACAAAATCGAACGACACAGCCACAACTGTCTTCAATGAGCAAATATCTCACAACAGACTCAGTTGAACTCCACTGATCACTGTTTCTCACTAAAACTCCAGGAAATTATTATTGATATAATGCTTTGATTAAACTCTTATTTATCAATGACGTTATTAGTCAAGTTATAAATTAATCAACCAACGAGAGGTAAATACGAATTCAATCGTAAATAATTAATAAAACTCACCAAAGTCTGCAGTAACTGTCGAAAGATACGTACGGGTAAATGCCTTATGACTTGGAATATTAGCATATGGATCATCATTTTCTGCAGCAAATAGTAAAGCCATATCTTAAACTACTACAGAACTTGATAACATTAATGACTGATATCTATATATATCTAAATATATATAATTAGCTAATCACCATTTTTTAAAGAACGTCTTGGTTTAATCCTACAGATATGTGTCTTACTAGTCATCAGTAGTATGATTCAGATTGGTTAAATCGGATTAACTTGTTCAACACTATACGTATAATAATAGAAACCAATTAAGATTAATAAAGTTATCATAGCTTTATGAATCAATATTTGCATGAATAGACAATTAATATGCTTTGAACATATGATATTATTAATCAATATTTATTAAATTAGAAACTAAGTAATAATGTAAAACGAAGAATATTTGAGCGAATAATTGTTTCTGCAATAACACCAACATCATCAGCATCATCATCTTCATCATCATGAGACTACACAGTTATAAGTCCATAAATATATATGATCTTTTACAAAGGCCAATATAAGGCATTTAGTGATGAATATGACAATGTTACGTGTTGAAATTGGTGAACGTTTACATCTGTTACGACATGTACACTTCAAAATTGTGTTATTTGCAAATGAGAAAGGTCATTCAATGAAGATCAGAATGATTTGGAGTAATGTGCCCTGTCATAATCAGTAGTAGCAAAAATGAAAATGAGAAGAAACTTTTGTCAATAAAATGCATAGTAGGAGAATTTCATCTTGTTAATTGAGATAATAATGATTATATTAATAATAATATTGTTGTTGTGTAAATATAATATGTTATAAGAGGGGTGTTATCAAGGTTATTACGACAAACAAAAAAGGATCCATGTGAATTGGTAATGATGGATGTGAGGATTAAAATAGATGTAATTAAAAAAAGAAGAGAATAAGAGGTTTATAATATTCAGTTTAGGTATGCAGTGATCCAGTCGTAGGTTAAAGTAAACATAGAGGCTGGATATACATTTTCTGGATACATATGTTCAGCTTTCTAGAGTTGATCCAGATGGCTTCAGCTATCTAGAGTAACCGTAATCTAGCTCCTTGAGGTGGTTATTTTGGAACCTGATATAAAACAGAGAAAGCTTCCTCTATGTTGATATGATATTTACTATCTAACAAGTGAGAGAGGATAGTGCTGTTTATCGATTTTGTCACTTCTTTTCCCAACCATGCTGGTACACGTTCACGAACACACAAGGATAAAGCCCTCTGAGTACAGCCTATGTAATTAGCTCCAAAGAAGCAGTTGAATTGGTATACACATATGGAGGAGTCCATCACTGGTAACCCACCCTAGATCTTTTGTGTGAGTACCGGTTTAGTTGAGAAAATTATCTGTAGCTTGGCGGCGTGAAACGTTGACGTGTTAAAATATCACCGGCTATGTCCCATTTAAAATCTAGTCTCAGATATAGGGTTTTTTTACTGACTGAGTCACAATTTTTTTTAAACACATTCGACTCGGAATCTTTTGACGAAATTATCTGGATAGCGATTATTTCGTAATGTGTTCTTCAGTATATCTATTTCGTTGTCGATACTGTCCTCACAACACAATAGCTTGATTCTGTGGCTGAGACATCTAACCAAATTTATTTTATATTCAAGAGGTGTGAGGCTCTGGAAATGGGTATACTGACCCATCCATGTATTCTTTTTAAATATATTTCGTTTTATGGAACAGTCTATCCTTATAGAAAGTAGGACATCAAGGAAAGCTATACTTTTGTCTTTCTCCTCCTCGTTGGCGAATTTAATAGCTGGGAGGACGTTAGTGAAAAAGTCCAAGATCTCTTATTTGTCTATATTTTCGTTACATACGTTTAGTATGTCATCTAGGTATCGAAAGTAATAATCTAGCTTACACAGGATGTCTTTTAACGGTCCATTTGTTAGTTTGGCCGGAAAAATATTAGCAAGGATCGGGCCTAGGAATGATCTCATTGCTACTCCATCTACTTGTCTTTAAAATTTAATGTTAAACTTAAAGTAGATATTCATAGTACATTTCAACAAAGGTTATTTCATTTTAATTACTGGGATCGGTATCTCTATTTTCTTTTCTAGCAATCGCTCACATATGTAATCGATAGTTTCAGCCAGAGGGATGTTAACAAAGGTTTTATGTCTAGTGATAACATGGTTTTGTCATTTATATTCATGTTTTTATTGTATCCAAAGATTCAAATACGTCTTTAACACTGTGCTTAACCAGTTCATAAGGGAATGCTTCTAATAATTTCACCAACTACTTCGCTGTTGAATGGTTTGGTGAGTTTGACGTATTCAGAATTGGGCGCAAAGGAACCTCAGGTTTATGTATCTTAGGTAGGCCATAGAGTCGAGGGGTATGTGTTCCATAAGGCTTGAGCCCATTATTTTTATTTTAACACATGGATATTGGTACAAGGAGGCACCAAACACATATGCACCACACAAATCTCATTCGATATGTGTGGGGGCTGTGATACAGATGCAGTCCGATGGTAGCCAGTGACCAACAATTGGGTCACACACCATTTGTTCCCGCAGGATAGTGGAGTCCATGTGCACCACTGATTTGGTTTGGAATCCAGTTAAAGCGCCGGACATTCGCTTTTCGTCCTTTAATTTTCGTAAACATCACCCCCACCATGAGAAGGCAGTGAGTAGGATCTCCCTGGCAGAGGCTACATACGCGTGGCCATGTGAGAGCATTTCGAGAGGGAGAGTGAACTCTCCTCACTCTCGGACATACCAGGGCATTTGGGGGATGAGCCCATTATAGGTATGCTCAGAAATGTGATGTCCTTTTGAAAATTTTAATGCTGCAGTTAGTTAACGTTCGGTCTTTACATGACACAAGCTTCTGGAATTTGGTTTGATCACTCAGAAGGGTATTCATCTCATCTATGTTATCTGTCTTATTTAGAATTACTGTGCCTGATCCTTCATCAGGTTTAGTGATAAGAATGTGTTCATTCAATTTTAGTTTCCGGATACCCTCGAGATATTTATCAGTCAATATACTACTCGTATATTACTTGTTGCTTTTAAACTGCTTACAGCAATCAACCAATGTGGTTTTGAATCTTCCAAATTCGACCTTTGTCGTGGGCATTAAGTCTTGTGTCTGGGTAAATAGATTCTCAAACTGAAAATCAGTCTTCAGATGATCCACAGGTCTATGAGTATTACAAAACCTAGGACCTAATGAAAATGCTTCTAGTTGAGTCCTATCGAAATTAACAGAGGTAAAGTTAAAAGAAATGCCGGTTACAGTCGTCCGAAAAATCCGATGTAATATCTGGTTGTCTGATCCCTTGATTAGTTCTATCACTTTTTTGTTTTCCCTCGTTCTTTGCACTTCTAAGATACAAGTCATGCATTAATCCTTCAAGTTTTTCGGAAGATCTTGAACGCTTTATAATCTGTGTAATATTCCTTTCTAGCTCAACAATATATACGTTTGAAGAGGTTCGATTTAACTGAGAGCATATTTTTTCAGTGACTTAGTATGATAGGTTTAATTGTACATCGACGTAAAGATCTGCAATCGTCTTTCGGATATTGGTGTGCAACAGTGCAGTTACGGATAAAATCCGATTTGATTTTCGCTTTTTCATTACATCTATCTTAATCTTCACATCCATCATTGCCAATTCACATGAATCCTATTTTGTTTATCTTAATAACCTTGATAACACCCCTCTTATAACATATTATATTCACACAACAAAAACTATTCTGCAATCGCATCAAATTATCGAAGATGTGCAACAACAATATTATTATTATTATCATTATTATCAAAATCAACAAGGTGAAATTCTCTTACTATGCATTTTATTCATACAATTTTGTATATCCTGGAGTTCTAGTGTAAAATAATGATCAGTGGAGTTCAACTGGGTCAATTGTGAGATAGTAACTCACTGATGACAACTGTGGATGTGTCGCTCAATTTCGTGGATTAGTTGAAGTTAGAAATTGACACCGTTGGATCCCGGCAGGCTCAATGGTCTAGTGGTTAAGTGCTCGCGCGTGAGACCAATAGGTCCTAGGTTCGAATCCCGCGAGGGGTGGTCGTGAGTGAGCACTGCTGAGGAGTCCCACAATAGGACAAGTTGGCCGTCCAGTGCTTCCAGATTTTCCATGGTGGTCTAGATTCAGTTCACTCATGATCTCAACTATTGACACTTCCATTTTTGCCACTACTGATTTTGACCGGACATTTTACTCGAAATCATTCTGATCTTCATTGAATGACCTTCTAATTTGCAGATAACACAGTTTTGAAGTATACATGTCATAACAGTTGCGAACGTCCACCATTTTCAACATGTAACATTGTCAAATTCATCAGTACATGCCTTATCTTGGGCTTTATAAAAGATAACAATAATTATGGACTTATAACTATGTAGTCTGATGATGTTGAAGATTTTGCAGAAACTACTGTTCGCGCAAATATCGTTAGTGTTTGCATATTCTATGGGGATTTTTAAACTGCTAAATAATAATTTACAATATTGTCTGGTCTGAACGCATGGAAAGTTAAAATGATGAATGAAAAATAAATTATGAATCCTAAGAATACAGACCGAATTACAATTTACCATTCAAGCATATTCTTAAATAAATAAACTAACATTGCACTTCAGGTGATTTCCATCTTAAACTAGGATTAAACAACTAATCAACACTTCCTGGTTATTCATGTTGATGTATCTCTGTACCACTAACCAACTTTAATGTGTAATTTGTAATCGTTTGGAATATCATGTTGCACATGCGAGTGGATATCTAGGCTCGGTAGTAGCTAAGTGGAACGAATGGCACCAGTTTTGAATCTCAGAGTGACAATCAATTCTGAGATGCAGGTATAACTAGCTGACGGGTACCAGTTAGAAAGAAATGAGCAGTCGGGATTTCACTGATAGGGGTTCAAACCTCTAACCTTCGACCTAAAAGTCTAACCAGTTTGAACAGAAGGGATTAGGATTCGCAGTTGATGGTAAGAGTTAGGAATCAGATTAACGGTTTTTCATCACGAACTCACATCAGCTAAAATGTCAAGACGATATCTGGCCTGATGGATGAGTGAATTACACACCAAAATCCGAGACCTGTTATCTTAAACTTGATTGGGTCCTCCATATTCTCGCCTCTCAGTAGCAACTGTAGGGAGTAACTTCCTACAGGTGTAATTCCAAACTATTCTCTAGACTGTCGAAAACAGAGTGTGGTAACCTACTTTTATCAAGAGAACGCGTTTGGTGTAATGGAAACAATCATTATTATAACCGATTGTACCAGTGATTGTTTTACCGTACTTGTTTGTTTATCTGTACTAAAGACATTCTTCCTTCCTTCGAGTGTGACCTTGCACGAATTCGGTTACGCTCAGTAATCACACCTGTACTCCTTCGGCACGATCTCGGTATTCTTTCGATACCACGAGATCGCCAACTAATACATCTCGACTAAAGCCATCAACTGCTTTCTGATATTTGGCCTACGGAGGGGTATAGCCTGGTAACTGGCACGTAGTCTTCCTGTAGTGGTGATCATAGTCAACCGCGACTCGATGCCACACTACAAGAGTCGTAGCTCAGCTTAACCAAAGTCAGTTCAAGTAAGCTATTCGGCTTGAAAAACTTTATCTGTTTCTAAAACGTAAATCAACACTGTCACTATACAAAATAAACAATACAGTCTATAAATCAGGGAAAAGGAAAAACAGAAACAACATACCGAACAGTAACTTGACTATAGGAGAAATGAGTCAACAAAACGAATATTGATTTAAGATGAACATAAAATTGTGATTGGTGGATAAACAAGGCAGAGTCAAGGTCAAAGAAAGCTGATGTGTTGGTGGGAATTTCATGTTAGCATTGGTGAGTTCGTTTATCGATCACACGTAACAGCAACTACGTTTAAATAACCATACATTTCTATAAAACCAACTGTAGAGCATCTTACACTTATCAGATTAGATTAGTAGCCTTAGGATCTTACTAAAGCTTTTTACTTTTTTTCTAATATTCACAACTGATTCCATACAAGGAAGATGCAGACTACTTCGGTGGGGTCTGCATCATCATCGTAATCGATGGTTGGAGACTCTGGGTGACATGACTCAGAATCGATCACAACGGCCTCGGTGTACATACTCTCTGTCTTCCTGTACTATGCCCTTATATGCAATCTTTCTCTTATATATTACCACCGAATTAACCACTTCTAGGAATCCGGTGTTCCTCTTACTGTGCTAATGCAGTATGCCAAATTGAACTGATGCACATATATGCCTGGTCCTACGTTGTAGCTGAAAGAAAGACAGACAGACTGACTGACTGGCTGTTATAGGTCAAATATTGTTTACATTCTTATTTACAATGTTGCATTTATAAAAATCACAAATTGAGAATATCTTCTGAAAAGAACATTTCTCTCTCAGGTTTAGTTCGAAGTTTTTCAGAGGTCATGAAACCATTTTGCACTCATTTGGTGTGTACTACTCATCTCGACAGATATAAGTAGTATGTATCATCAATCGAAAGTGAAATGCCTGGCGACATAATGTTAATTAGATCGAATGAAAGAGAACGAGAACAGAGAATGATTGGTGAGTAAACGAAATAACAATGAACTCTGAGACGATTGATTGACATTTGGCAAATGAAGAATTTACTGTATGGTTCTGAGATTTTATTAAGATGCTCTGTAATTTTGTACTGTAGTACATTAAGTTGACACCGATTGTGTTCTCCTTCAATACACTTAGAGATTGTTCATTTATGTTAGACTGTTGATTCTGAATTCTAAAAGTGCAAAGTAGAGACTACAAACCTTGAAATATATTCGAATTAAAGAATATGGAGAAACAGATTGGTATATAATCAGTTCGAGTATGAAAACCATTGCCTAAATATGAAGTAGGACTTTCGTCCAATTCCAACTAGTCAATAATTGGATTATTTAGTGAATTTATTTCGACAGATATCATAAATCTCTAATTGTGATCAAACAAGTCGGCATATGAGAAGTTTATCTCGTTCCATCTACTTAAACAAAACCGGAAATGTATAAATCGACCACATAATGCACTGGAGTTCAGTAATACACCTATTCAGAGAATAATAGGGAGGTAACTCCCTTTCTAAAAAACGGTAAGATTAGAACGGTAAGACTAAAAGCAGCAACTCAAGGTCTGAGGGCGAAGTCGTACTGCTGACTGTAGAGGGTGTGACAGCAGTAAGGTGTTTCCTTCGGACAACCAGCATGACAGCGATGCTGCCTTCCCACAAGGAGGGGTGGGGTTAGAAAAGGTCGACCCTAAAAATGTCACACCTCACCTTACCTCACGGATTTCCGTCTCCGGCGGTAAGGCCCTTTGAAGAACGGAGCTAACACGTCAAAAACCTTCCACAAAAAGGCCGTGCGCGACCGGCCTCAAGCAGTTGTCCCTTGGGCTCTGCGGTCACGCTCCCAGGTCGTCAAGACCAACACTAATCCAATTTCCTTTTCAGGTTCCTCAAGAAATACCCTTCCACGGTGTGGGCAGCCGGGAAGTGACATCAGCCCTCATACCCGTAACAGCACAAGAGACCAAGGTGGTCACATTCAAATCCTTCCTACACCTCCTAATACTTCTCTTATCCTCCCGACTAACCCTCCTCACGTCTCTTTATCACCTCGCACCGCTAGGGCAAACGATTCGAGTACGTGGAACGCCATTCCTGGTCTCCTGAAACCACGCTCTAAACTACACGTAGGAGCTTTTAACGTACGAACACTTTGCCAAATAGGACAGCAGGCTTCCTTAGCTAAAACTTTAGAATCTCGCGCCATCGATGTGTGCTGCGTCTCCGAAACGCGCATACAGGATCCAAGTAGCGTCATTCATTTGACCTCACCATGCCAAAATAAAGAACCGACTCGATTTACGCTTCGTGTATCTGGAAGCCCTGATTCTGCTTCCCGTGGCCTCGCCGGCGTAGGTATAGCATTGAGTCCTAGGGCAGAACTAGCTCTCTTAGAGTGGATCCCAGTAGACAGTCGTTTGTGCGCTGTCCGACTGAACGGAACAGTAAGAATCCGGAAAGATAGGGACACTCGTCGTTGCCTCTTCGTCGTCTCTGCCTATTCTCCCACTGACTGCAGCTCAGATGATGTAAAAGATGAGTTTTACAGAAAGCTTTCGGACCTTCTCCGAAAAGCTAGGCGCTCGGATGTAGTAATAGTGGCCGGTGACTTTAATGCTCAAGTAGGTAAACTAAGCGATAAGGAAAGACACCTAGGTGGATCTTATGGTGTCGTGGCTCAAAGAACAGATAATGGCGACCGTCTGTTGCAGCTATGCTCAGATAACCGCCTGTTCCTTGCAAATACTAACTTTAAGCATAAGGAAAAACATCTTTTAACATGGCGACCCCCTAATTCGTCCCAACGTTGGACCCAAATAGATCACATCGCTATCAGCCACCGATGGAGGGGCTCGATAGAAGACTGTCGCTCATTCTGGAGCACATGCCTAGATTCAGATCATGCTCTAGTGCGAGCGCGTATTTGCTTGCGTCTTACTGGACGTAGGAAAGACGCTGCAAGGAAACCTCTTAGGGCCTACTTAATGATAGTCAAGCTAAGAGTATATTTCAGGAACAACTAGGAAAACAGTTAGGCAGCCATGTATGTGATGCCCACCCCGATGCAGCATGGAATGATATCCGAAAAGCTGTGGAAACAGCAGTGATATCTGCTAGTAAGGTAAACCAGAAGGTTAGGGAGCAACACTGGATCTCAGCAGCATCTATCTCACTGATAGATGCTCGGAAACTCATTCCACCTGGCTCTGAACATAATGAAGAGCGGAGTCAGCTTAAGCGCAAGCTGACAAGAAGTCTACGCAATGATCGCGAACAGTGGTGGGTAGCGAAAGCAAGAGAGATGGAAAAGGCAGCGGCAATAGGTAATAGCAGACAATTGTTCAGACTCGTTAAGGAAACCGGAATTAGGAACCCGACCGTTAGCGAAACAATCTCAGAGAAAGATGGACATATTATTCATTCTCAATCCAGGAGATTGGATCGATGGGCAGAACACTTTAGGGATCAGTTCAACTGGCCTTCAGCCACACTTCGGTTTCCCACGATCTCCAGTCAACCTGAATGGCAAGTTAATGTAGGTCCTCCGTCCCTTTACGAAGTTGAAAAAGCCATAGGAAATCTGAAACGAGGGAGAGCAGCAGGCCCTGACAGGTTTACTCCTGAGATTTTTAAGGATGGTGGTCCAGTATTAGCAATGAGATTAACTGAGGTCTTAGGTAGAATTTGGGAACTGGACGTAATCCCATCTGACTGGTCTCAATCACTGATTGTGCCAGTCTATAAGAAAGGACAAAAGTCCTCTTGTGACAATCACAGAGGAATCAGTTTGACTAATATAGTGTCTAAAATATTAGCTTCAATAATACTTCGACGCCTAACTAAAAGCTCGTGAAGAGCAGACTAGAGAAAACCAGGCTGGTTTTCGACCTGGACGTGGTTGTATAGATCAGATATTCACACTACGTCAGGTTCTAGAACACAGACACACATTCAGACGCCCCACAATGGTAGTATTTCTCGACCTTAAGGCGGCATTCGACTCTGTTGATCGTGAGGTTCTATGGCAGTGTTTGTCACTGAAAGGAGTACCAAAGAAGTACATTAACCTTATAAAGGCTCTCTACTCGAACACAACTGGTCGAGTGAGAGCTTATGGCGAACTGTCATCAGAATTGATTACCTCAAGTGGTGTTCGTCAGGGCTGTCCACTCTCCCCATTCTTGTTCAACTTTGTCTTGACGTACTTTTAGAGATAACACTCTCCTCATCTAAATTTACAGGGGTTGAACTTCTACCGGGAGGTTCACTTGTTGACTTAGAATATGCTGATGACATAGTTTTATTTGGTGAAGACGCTGACAAAATGCAGAGTCTTCTGACCACTCTAAGCAACAATGCAAGCATGTTCGGGATGCGATTCTCCCCCTCGAAATGCAAAATGTTGCTTCAGGATTGGGTTACATCGACACCCGAACTAGTGATAGGGAGTGAAGTAGTTGAGTGTGTCGACCGCTTCACTTATCTTGGAAGTCTCATCAGCCCTTGTGGTTTAGTGTGTGACGAAATCTCAGCACGGATACAGAAGGCTCGACTAGCTTTTGCCAACTTGCGTCATTTATGGCGTAGGCGAGATATCCGTCTATCAACCAAAGGACGTGTTTACTGCGCAGCAGTTCGTTCCGTCCTACTTTATGGCAGTGAAACATGGCCGGTAAGAGTAGAGGATATCCGTAGGTTACTAGTATTTGATCATAGGTGTCTTCGAAACATTGCTCGTATATCATGGGACCATCGAGTAAGTAACACAGTTGTTAGGAAACGGGTACTAGGTAAGGATGGCAAATCAATTGATGAAGTAGTGAAACTTCATCAGTTGAGATGGCTGGGACACGTGTTACGTATGCCCAACGACCGACTGCCTCGACGTGCTATGTTCAGTGGTATAGGAGTAGGTTGGAAGAAAGCTAGGGGCGGCCAAACCAAAACATGGCACAAGTCCATGAAGTCACTGACAAGTGAACTGAGTCATGTTGGTAGGTGTAGACTACCTGGTTGGGGACCGCGAGATGATAGCAACCGATGGTTAGAGACCCTGAATGACATGGCTCAAAATCGTTTGCAATGGCGCAGGTGCATCCACTCTCTGTGTTCTCCCAAATTCTAATCTTCTGAATCCTTCATGTCCCTTTTTTCCTCTTTCCAAATTTATTTCACTGGATTATACTCTTTAAATAACATCTCCAAACCCTAATCTTCCCGATTACTGCTTATACTCTTATTACCTCTACCACTACGGGATTTGAATCGACAACTGCATCTCTGTGCTAATGTGGTGTGGCAACTCGAACTGATGTACGTACGTACGAAGTTCTACGTTGTTATTGACTGGCTGACTGACTGACTAACTGACTGACTGACTGACTGATAATATCCACAAGAAACCCATTCTCATATACATGTGTTAACTGAATAGAATTACAATGGTACAACTTCAGTAAACAATATTGTAAATAAAGAAAATCTTA